>KK121657.1:780111-942573 GCA_000611955.2 Stegodyphus mimosarum | reverse complement strand
TCTAACTCCACTATAAGAAATAAATACGCATATTAGCACGTGTAGATATGACAGATGAGGAACTGCTAATACGAAGAGAATTGTGCATGGAATATAAAGAATTTTGGCATGATGTCCATCTATTCAATAAATTATCGCTATAAGTTTTACCAACAGGGTTTTGAGAGGGATTTTTCTAATCCAACAATTTCACATGTATTTTCGTTTAGTGAGAATAATAATATTTCAGTCTGCACAGCATCTAGGCTATCACTGTTCAAAGATGTTCTATATTCTAGCGTAATATTATCAACAAAATTAAGTCGACTTTTAACGTTGGATGCAAGAAAGGAAGCTTAAACAAATTTAATTAAACTGCCAAAACTAGGAGTTCAATTTTTCATCTTTTTTTTAGCCTCAGTACTTCAACTCAAAACTTTAAAGTATCAGTTTTTTTAGGGGGGGTGCGGTGTTATAAGAAAAGTGATTATGTATTTGACTGCTTAATTACCTGCTTATTTCATAAAACGAATGAAAGCAGTTGTTTCACAATGCAGAACACAGGACTGATGCCATTAAATTTGAGGAAGACCGATTTTTATTAAAAACGGTGTTTTTTTCCATATAATTAAACTCATTCTATATATGCTTATTTTAATGGATTAATCTTTCCAGAATTCTTAATAATTTTTGGAGTCGCTGCAGTAATGACGGACAATTATATTCAAGATTACCGTCCGTGAAGATTAGCTGTCTATACCATGAAATAATGCATACAATGTTAACACGGTACATAATGATGATTATGTGTGCATGCAGTTTCTCAAATCTGGAAGTTCTGGGCGGCCGTATGAAAAGGTGGATTTTAAAAATTTTTTCGTGACATTTTTAAAACTTTAAAACATGAATATTTGCACTATTTGAAATATTTTTGTGATTTGAAATATATCTCGACGGCCAACATTCGCGAAAATAAACACTATGAGGACTTTTGATGTCTCGGCGAAAACAGAGGGAAACGTGGCATGCACGTAATACTTTTTTGATGCCTTATTTATACGTTTTTCTCAATTCAAAACCATGTCGTCAATCCATAGTTTTTTTTTCTTCCTGTAACCGGCGATAATTAAATCTGAAGCAAAAGCCGGATCTAGTCGCTGACAGCAGAAGAATAAGAGCGGAAAGAAAACGAACGGAATAAATTATGCACCTGAAATAAAGATGCAAACCCAAAACCCATTTCGAGTTCCTTTTAGAAAAATGAAACAGCATTTCAAGTTCTACAAGGTGCAACCATAAAGTAACCGGGCAATATTTTATAAATAAGAAAAATATTACTAACCTTCAAATAAATTTATCTCCTTTAATATATTTGCCAGAGGAGTCTATATAATTTTTTCAATGTTTCTTCATGCTATCGAAGCACTGTTTATAGGCGTTGGAGCTAACCACTCGCAAAATGTGTATAATATTCGACTTAATGTCCGAGACGTTTCGAAATCTCATTTCCTTTCATGGTCATCTTAAGCTTCGAGAAAAAGAAAAACGCTGGCGGTAAGTCGGAGTATATGGCGGATGATTTTTCACTGCAATGGAATGCTTAGGAAAATATTTATTGTACATATAACAATATCTTCTGCCTATAGGGCCTAGAATTATTTGTAAAAGAAACCATTGCCTAGAATCGAAAACTTCCTAAGTCAAACACGTGATGCCGACCTTCAGTTCGCTTGATCTGCCAAAAACTGTTAAGGCCGGATATCTTCATGGCCATGTGATGTTTCCAGTGGCAGCGAAGATATCATGTCGCCGAAAACTACACTGGTGTGCAAAACTGAAGCAACAGCAAGGTTTTTTGCCATAACTCCACGAGAAATCAACTGAGAGACACGAAATGCAGAAATGAAGGAGAGTATTATGTACGTAAAGGATGACGAAAGCATCGGAGCTAAAAAAGAAATACAATGCATACGGTATGGAATCAAACAAAAACAAGCTTTATTGAACGCATAGTATCGTGACTCATGATTGTCTATCCAAGAGGAAGAACAACAAGCAGACGTTCCTTAATATGGGATATGCCCTCCCCTCACCGCAATGGTTGCTTCGCACCGTCCCTGCATACTCAGAAACAGCTGGTGCAACATTTCTTGCGGTAGGAGTGCCCCTTCCTCAATCAGCATCTGTTTGAGTTGTTGGGTGTTCTCCGAGGATGTAAGCGTGCTGCAATGCGTCTCCCCAAAGCATCCCACACATGTTCGATGGGATTTAAATCTATGGAGTACGCTGGCCAATCCATTCGAGTGATATCTTGACTTTCCAGTAGTCCTCAACAGCGAGAGTTCGATGTGGCCATGCATTGTCATCCATAAAAATTAAGTCTGGGCCAATGGCACTGATGCACATGGGGAAGGCGTACCTCCTCACAATAGCGATCCCCGGTTGCAGACCCTCTGTCGAAAACGTGGAGCTCAGTTCGCCCGTTCAGCTTAATGCCTCCCCAGACAAGAACTCCAGGACCACCGTTACGGTGTCTTTCCTTGATACTACTCGGATAAAGCCGGGTCCCGATCTCTCTCCAAATCAAAACGCGTTGAGAATCGCTTCTGGTACTGAACCGACTCTCATCCGTAAAGAGGACACGACTCCATTGATCAGTTGTCCAGTTTTTGTGCTCTCTGCACCACTGTAGACGGTGGCGTCGGTGGCCAACTTTCAACGGGAGGCAGCGTTCAGGACGGCGGGCGAATAGGCCCCCTTTGTGAAGGCGTCTGGCCACAGTAAACCGCGACACTTGCCGCCCCGTTGCTGTACAGAGTTGCTGAGCAATGGCGCTTGCTGACTGCTGTCGGCCTATTTTCGCCTGCAGGACGATATATCGGTCATCCCCTGCAGATGTCGTCCTCGGGCGGCCTCCACCAACCTTACTAACAGCTGTACCTGTGGTTTGGAACGCTTTCCAAGCGAGCGAAACGACACTTTTGATCATTCCAAACTCTGCAGTTACACTGGTGACTGTACGCCCCTCCTCCAGCTTTCCTATCATTCTTCCACGTATGAAGTCGTCCAGGTGATTTCTTATAGCCATATTTCACAAACTGACTCACTGGCACTTGCAGCGAATATGTTGAATTGCGTCTCCGTCCTTCCTTCTATTCTGCTGTTGAGCTGCGCGCGCCGACATCACGCGTTTTGTGTACGCTCACGTCGCATCTGACGTTTCGTTCCTGATATTTGCATACGCATGACGTTTCTACTGACTTACGTGTTCATTGTACTGATTTCCAGACCTTCTTTTCTGCAATTTCATGGCTATCTGCTAAATTTTTACATTGTTGCTTAAGTTTTGAACACCAGTGTAAAAGAACGCGCTACTTTGTCGATGGCCATGCGAGTGATACTTTCACCGCTGTGTCTTTGCGTTAAACCGCAAAGGGCAGAAGATAGCTTTCTCTCGTTCCTGCCCCAAATGGAAAACCGAAAAGGAATTGCAGGTTATGTGAGAGGTCCATAGAACATCACATAGGCTGAAGCTAGGAGACTGGTCTATCAAAATGCATCCTTTGCTGTTGCCATCAAATCTGTAAAGTTAGGTGCCACCCAAACAATTGTCTGCATCCAAAAAACACAACCACCCACAAACATACAAAGAGTTGCCAGCAATCAGCCCAATACGAGCAAAGGAAGAAAAACTCAAAAGAACGAAAGTACTAATGTAAAAATTATACAAAGTAATAAAGGAAAATATGAAAAGCAAGCAAAATCAAGTATAATGAGCACAAGTTTATTAGCCAGCATGTGCTGTGAGGATTTGGATTCTGAAAGGGAAGTCAAGCGGGAATGGATATTTCTATAAATCTTCACACAACAAAAAAGGAGCACAGGTACAACAAATCCTCATAACAACTACTCTCTTGTCAAGAAACTGCCGCAGTTAAAAAAAATCACGGCAGTTCCTTGACAGTAGCTGTTATGAGTCTGTCTTGAACAGATAAAACACCTCATTGATAATCATCATACTGTCCGCTTCGCGACACAAGTAGCTCTACTAAAATCTGAAAAGCAGTTCAAATTTTGGAGGTATTCATCTGCCAGGAAGGACAATGTTTCCAGAGATCATGCTAAAGGAGGTATTAAGTCTTTTAACCTCGGTGGAATATACCTTTAACCATTCTTCCTTTGACGACATGCCTACAGGCTGTTGCTATTCAAGTTCATGTAAAATTTTGATTATCGTGTGCTCTCTGTACTTCCAATGAGAGAATCGAACAGTAGGATTTGGATGTTGCAATTGAACAGCTGCCTGCATCTTTCCTCTTTTTAAGTGTTTTCAGTGGCTACAATCCTCTATGGAGAAGTAAAGATAAGGACTTAACGTGACAGGTAGATCGAGAATATGATCAATGATTTCTTTTTGCCTTCTACATAACGGATAACAAACTAACTTACACCAGCCTACAGTTCGATAGTACTGATCTCACCATGTATTCACTAATTCTGGTTTCGCTTTTCAAATTAAGAGTTGGGAATGATCTTCACAACAGTGATCACTTTCCTTTTTCGAGTGAATGATATGCCTACAGACGATGCAATGGAAGACATTACTGAGGTTATTAGTCAGGCAGCTAAATTTTCCAAGTCAGATGTCAGCTGCACGATTTTCAAAACATCCGAAACCATCGTGGAATCGTCAGCGCCAAGAGATTCAAAGACTGCAGAGGAAAGATTGGGGAAAATTCGCTAGTTTCCTACATAGTACAATCCAACAGCGTTTAAAAGAGCCACAACAAATGCATGCAGATTTTGACAACAAAGCCAGATGGACTCTTGGATTTTCTATGTGTCAACAATTACAAGAGTAAAGGAAGCAACTAGAATGTATAATAACCACTCACTTTTCATTTCAGAAGAAGGTCGAATGACAAGTATGACAGAACAAAGTGCGAATACAATACGTAAGAGTTTTGCTGCAGTATCTGGCAGCAGCAGTTACCCACATACATTTTTTTCTGACACACTAAGTTCTGAAAAACTTCCTATCGTGTTTAACTGTCCCATCTCGGAGTCTTATAATGCTGACTGCAGCATGCGTGCGCTAAAACTAGTCCTGAAGACACATAAATCTAGCTGAGGTTCTAATGCTATTAGTTATGATATGATAAGGTATCTCTCCTGTAACTCACTGAATATCCTTCTTACTCTGTTCGATTGGAGTATAGAAAAACAATATCTTTCCCAGTGCATGAACGAAAGCTGTGATTATCCCTATTGCTAAGCCAAATAAGGAGAAAGAAATCCCTCAAACTACCGGCCATCGCATTTACGAGCTACATTTTCAAACTGTTTCAGAAAAAGAGAAATTGCTTTCTGTCTACTTTCTGGAGATAAGTCTCTCCGCCAAGCTTTCGTAAAAAGAGACCACTTCATTCATTATTCCTTGGTATGGACAAGGCGCACGACAGGGCCTGGAGATATGGCATTCTATGGGATCTCTATGATTATGGCTTGACGGTAACATACCAATTTTCATCTATAATTTTTTGTAGGATAGGACTTTCCAAGTGAGGCTTGGTTTTCCGTTGCCCAATGTATTTTTTATCAGGAAGGGTTGTGCCTCGGGAGGGGAGTGTCTTAAGTGTAACACTGTAGTCTAAAAATAAACTGTTTTGAAAGAACTTTCACCTTCTGCTTCAGGCACAGTGTATGTTGACGACCTACAAATAGGTTGCCAAGGAGCAGAAAATTAGGAAGATCCTGAAATGGTCAAACCAGCATGAATTGGGTTTTTCAAGTCAGAAGACCGTCTGTGTATATTTTTCCAGAAAACGAAATATTCATCCTGAGAATGTACTGAATATTCATGGATCAATCACTGATTCCTTTTAATTCTGAGGTGAAACTCCTAAGGGTAATATTTGATTGAACCTTTCTTCCACATGTACAAACTTTGAGGAAAAAACGCTTTAAAACATTAAATCTTCTTAAAAGTCTTCGCAAAATCCTCCTGGGTTGCAGATCATTGCGCTATGCTACGTGATTACAGGAGTCTAATTGCTGTAAATTGGGCTTCAGCTCAGTGGTTTATGGTCCAGAACGGTCTTCTGTGTTAATGAAACTAGCTCCTATTCACCATCAGGCTTTGGGGACTTGTTCCGGAGCATTTAGAACATCTATCGAAATTCCGTAAGTGGACAGTTTTGAACCAACACTTCGTTTAAAGGCTCGAGTAGTAGTCCATCCGTCATTATTTCAATATAGGGTCACAACCAGAATATCCTACTAAGATCACTTTACATGATGACATGTTTGATGTTTTGTCTGAAGCACGTTCATCTTATGCATCTTATTTCCCCCACAAGAATCCAATCACTGATTGATGACTATGGGTTGTTTGATGTAAATGCCTAGTCTATAAAGCATTTTGAAATTATGCCTTGGAGGAATGCACGAATACAGTTAGTTCTATAAAGGAAATACAAACAATATCATCTATGATCAGCATTTTCTTGACCACAGCACTTATACTCCGATTTATACAGATGGTTCTAAAGTGGCCAGTCATGTCGGAGCTTCCCTTGTGATACGAAATCATATGAAGGGTAGACGTTTTGCGTAAAGCTTCCTCAGTACTGACAACTGAATTGACTGCTTTGTATTATGGCTTTTCATACATATTTAACCAACGTTAGAAAAAATTCATAATTTATACTGAATCGTACAGTACGCTGAAAGCTTTAGAATCATACTCCGACACATAACAACCCTTTAACTGTAAAAATTCTAAAGTTAAATTTAATCTTTATGAAATTTTGAACTGCTGGGTACTTGGATATGTGGGGATAAGAGGAAATGAGCTAGCACATATCATAGATAAGTCAGCTTGTTCTATTAGGAGAAATCCCAAGATCTAAGTGGCAGCTACTGTGGAAATGTACAGGTCAACAACAAGCTTAAATCTGTACAACCTCTGGTGGAATATTGGAAAACAACTAGAAGACAGAAGAAGAAGGTCCTTTTAACTCGGTCTGAAAGTTGGTTACTGTTCAGCTACACATCTTCTGAAAGCCGAGAATGACCTATTGTTCAAAGTGCAGTGCTCTTTTGTCAATTCGCCATATTTCAATAAACTACTCCTATTTTAAGGAAGTTTAAAATTTTTTAATACATATGACGTTCCTCCTCACCTCTTGATCCAGAAGGAGGTGAACATTAACTTGTCATATTTAAAAGACTGGATTTTATCACTTAATTTGATTTGATTTGTTTTACTGTTGCTTAGATGTTCTATATATTTTAAAGTGTCTTATGCAGTTGACTTGATTTGTTTTTCATGTTTCCATTAATCGTTATGGTTTCAATAATTTCGTTCTTTAGTTCCCGTCATTATCATGAACACATTTTAATACTGATTTCATATCTATCGGTATACATTCTAAATTGAAAATTCTTTCACCCTTCAGTCACATTATAATTTTGAAGGTTATCTGCCATGAAACTAACAAATTAACCTAACTAATCTAATCTCCTCCCTAACTTGCCTTATCTTGTTTCTTAAACAAAAAGGCCCCTTCTTGTGAAAATACTGATTGATTGATTGATCTTCAGGTACAAATTCATGGTAAATAAGTCCTTTGCAATCAGGAAATACAATCGGCAACACCTTAGTTGTTGATTTCATTTATTTACTTTCAGGATTATGCCAGAGAAAATTTCCTGAAATTTGAAAGCATTATTTACTAATAATAAATAAATTTAAGGGGAAGAAGCAACATTAAATTATATGAATAACATTAAAATAATTAAAAAACTGAATTACAATAATCAACGATATTGTGGCGAATATAGTTATATTAAATGGTTAGCCTAGATGACTAATTACTATTTTTTTTATTTTACTTCAAAATGACAAATAAGACATTTATTAAAAAGACGGGAAAAATGTTTAAAAGATTTTGCAGTAAAATCATAGTATATACGTTACGGTCTAGGCATGATTTTGAAAATTGCCGCCAACACCGAAATGGCCCGTTTATTGCTCATCATAATGTCGTCAAACACCGTGAGTACCGTACACATAGGCTATTCTCCATGGTACCGCTATACTAGGACTAAACAGATTTTGTTTTATGCAAGAATACATATTTTCTTTAGTTCAACATGCACTGCACATGTGCATGCTAGTCTTTTCGATAATCTGTTTAGAGCTGCAAAAGTTGGCTGGATGCCAGCTGTCCGAGTGACGCTAACGCGCGCCAAGAAAGTGATCGCTTCCAACGTTGGCGCAAAACTCGTTTTTGGGGGGATCGCTGTATGAAATTCCCTGACTTTTTCAGATTTAGACTAAAATATTTGAATTCCCTGACATTTTTGGTCAATTTTCGAATTCCCTGACTTTTTTGGTCAATTTTCGAATTCCCTGACTTTTTTGGTCAATTTTCGAATTCCCTGACTTTTTCCGGTTTTCCAGGTAGCGTGGCAACCCTGTATGATAGACTTTAAGAAATTAATGCCTTGTCTCGCAGCTGTCAGAAAATCTTCACAACAAGCTTTTCTGTCTTGTTTTTTTCTTGTGATGTTCTCTCAAAATCCCATGGCACAAATCGAGCACGCTATTTCTCACCGTCCTGACTTTTTTGTCCGAATCAGTTTCCAAATAAAAAGATGCTGTCACCTAATGCTATCCCTATGCTTTATTTTTAAAGAAATAATATAGGGAATATAAAATTGTAACGGCAATTTTAAAGATAGACTGTTTTTAAATATTTTGTGATTCTGCTGTTGAATTTTATGCGACGTGAAGTGCAACGACAGCGATGCTCATTAATAAAGTTAGAAAGAATTAAAAAAAAGAGTTGACTTCGATATCAGCGCACACTTAAGAAACTCTGGTGCATCGAATCCTTTTCCGGTTTCCTTTTTATTACAGTGCTTCTGAATTCCTACTAACGTAACTGAAGACAAACATTTTTAGTAATCCAATCATATTTAGAGTGTTGAAGAACAAGAAACTTACTAGGGCATTTCTTGCAGCAAGCTCGAGGATGGTCTCTATACGACTCCTTTTCCGTACAGCTCAGTGGAGGACAAGTGATGCGTTCACATTTCACCATCAGAGTCTTCGGCTTAAATAATAAAAATCATTTCTAAATTATGAGTTTGAAGTGCTAAATGGAACGGAAAAAAACTGCCTAATTGAAACCTACCTCACATGTGCAGAGAGAACACTTGCTGAATCCAAAAGGAGGAACATAAGGATGCCATCGGCTGCCGGCCACATGATACTTCTTGTCACCTTCAAAGAAACAAAGCCGCTGAGATCGATGCAGACTCGTCTCGGATGTGCCCGTGCTGTTACCTAGCAGAAGAAAAATTTCATTTTAGCAGTTAAATATTTCATTTTCGTCTTTCCTTTATGTTCATTTCATCGCGCACTCGCTCAGTCCTGAGATTTGTTTGGCAAGCGGCATAGTCTTATTTGAGAGAAAGAATCGTAAAGCGATTAGTAGCAGACAGATGTTTCGCTGTGTTACGGCTGCCGCATCAAACTCGCGGAAGAGTACATTTTAGTTATGTATTTATAGCAAATATGGTGCTTATTGTTTTAGAGACATAAAGATATGGATGGAGAGAATACACAAGAGCTTCAAAAAGAATAATAATATTTACAAGCTATTAAATCTGATTGTTAAGAATGACCATACACCTTTTATTGTTGCTCAGATAGTTGACGTCATAGACCCTGATAACTGGGTTGTCAATACTTTTAAAATTTTCATTGTTATCGCTACTGTGGGAGAAGCTTCCCACATTAGACCACACTGCTCCAATCTGTCGTCTTGAAAATTTTGCCGTTTTGTCATCGATGAGAAAATCTGATGTATAGCAAGATTTCAATATCCGATTAATTGGGTTTAGAAAGAATGTAATATGTTAGATCTTCCCAGAACTGAAGGAAATAAAATCCAATTTCTTCTTTCCACGAAACATCTCGAGAGCGAATTTTCGAATGACGCCCATAAGTTCAGTGTCGAAGCCACGCCCATGGTTTCGTTTCCAATGTGCACCTGGAAAATTCGCATCTGGCCATGTATGTCACTGGTTAGCACCATTCCAATGCAGTAATCTCAAATGACATACCGGCCGAATACTTGATCTGAAAGCAGCTGACGGGCGAAAATTATTTTTAACAAATTAATAAATAAAATTGTAATTGGATTATTGCAGTTGTGTAATACCAGGGTGGCTGTTCGATGAGGGGTACGGTCATCGACACAGGCACCCTGGTATTACACCACTCCACCGCGTAAGAGTAGCGATAGCAGTATGGCGTTTAGAAATTTATTGGATGAGTCGGTAAGTTAGTTTTGATTTAGATTAGGTTGTCCCGACCCAAGGTCTTGAATAGAAGTACTTGTACTGTATCTAGTTGAATTGTAAACTTCGATTAATTTCAGCACAGTCAAGGAGATTTTGCTTTTGTAATATTTTAATTTAGCGTTCACCAGTTGTGGCTATTAATTACATTAATAATACCCACAACTGATGACTAAAATGATTTACGTTTTTAGGTGTTTGAACTTCCACAGTTAGTTTAAACTAAAGGCGCTATCTTACATCAAGCTCTGCTCCAATTTCGATAAAGAGGGTCCAAGAATTTTCTAGCCGTCTTCCTTTATTACAAAACCACCCGAGAGAACTTTCGGTCGCCAGCATTTAAGCGCGCGATGTCGCAAACACACAAATATCCATGCCTTCTCTAGGGTTTGAAGCGGGCTCCAACAATACGGCTGCCGATCACTATCCCGATCAAAGCGCCAGTACATACTAACAAAGGAATTACAGTTGTAGAGTATATAAAAGAAAATTTAGTTAATATAAAAACCTATAAGTAAATTAACGTACTTACGTAGTATCCCCTCAAGCGCGAAACTTTTGCAAGTTGCACAGTTCAGCACCAATACGGAAAAGCATGATGGCATAAGACATTCCTAACATTCACGCTTTCAACTCATGTAACACCGATTGATTCTGAATAAACCGTGCTTTGTTTTTATCAACAAAGTCATAAATTAACTGTTACTGCTGTATTTCTTCTTGCATTTGAAAAACAAAATTTAATTTCGAGCCTTTTTTCTATAGAACAGCAAACTATGGATTGTTTTCAAAGTTCATGGGATCTGATCATCAAAAGAAGTATACATTAACGGGTGTGATATGGCTAGCTGAATATAAATGAGAAAACAATAACAGACTGGAACAATTATCTGTGGGAAGGTTGTACTTCACAGCATTCCAAGCAAAGCTTCTGGTGAAATCAGGACGCAAAAAGTAAACGGATCGAATACTGACGGTTTATTAAGTAAAGAGGTGTCAGTTCCTGCAGAATTCTGAAAGAACGACTGGTGCAACTTAGGGGGATCTCCGCGAATTCCCATGGCTCGATGACGGCCAAGTTTCACGGTCGACGGGATAATACGTTAAGTATTTCAATTACTTTTAAGTGCACAAAAAAGGTTTCAGCTATCAATTACATACCAGGACAGAAGGGGCAACATTCTCCAGGCACAGAGATCGGATTATCGCAGACGGGTTCCGGGCAATCCATCCTTTCGCAGACGACACGACTTCTCTGAAAGGGAAAAAAACGTTTCAATTTTTAGCAGTCTCCCATAACATGATAGATACATACAGGTATCCTCCTACAACACGGTAAATAGGTTCCTAGAAAATACGACACTAACAACCAATACAAAGCACAGGGATGCTTTCCGAAAACTTTAAAAGGCAAAATACTTTATTCAGTGATTCTTACCGTTGTCCCATTTAAATTTGGAACATTTTGCAAAGTCAGATGCCTTTTCTCCTTTTAACAAAAGATTCAATATTTGTATTTTCATCTCCAAAGAAAAAGATTTTCTTTTAAAAGTGATTTTCTTTTAAAAGTGATTTTCTTTTAAAAGTGATTTTCTTTTAAGAGTGATTTTCTTTCAGACCTAGTTTGGGGCTGAAATATAATTTCGCAAAAATTACTTCTAGAAACGTTTGTAACATAATACCCCATATTTAAAAAAATATTCTTCCGAAATGAAATTTATGCAGTCTACCAATGGAATATTTGGAGCACAATATACATACCGGGTTAATAATGGGCACGACTCCATTCGAAAAGAATTTCGAGGTGAGAGAATGTGAGTATTCCCGGAATTTTATTTTTGTGCGTATATTTATACAGGTTGTTATTGTGTACTATATATACATATAGTATATACATAATACTAAACATAATAATACTATTGGTTGTTTGTTAGATATTTATACATATCATATATAATACATAGCTTGCAAACAATGAATAAACCCCTGGCACTATGAAATCCTCCAAGTATACAAGGCTTCTCGAACTCCATATATACTATATGTTGTTCCTGTGTACTACACACGATCGCATAGTGGGTTACTTAATTTTGTTAATATTTAGAATAGAAATCGTGTTATCTATATATGCGCATACGTAAAGTGTTATGAAAGAGATTTTACGCGTAGTCATTAGCATGCATATTAAGGACGCAATTTTCTTAACACGTAAGAGCGAAACCGTGTTATAACAGCGATGCCAATATTGGAATAAAATATACGGAATACTGATAACCACTGCATACAATACCTGGCAGGAACACATAGTGCATTCATCATTTTCAGGTTTCCATTGAGCCCCATCTTCAAAGAGAACGTTATCGGATGCACATTTATGCCCAGAATCTGCATCGTAGACGTCGTTGTATCCATCTTGGTAAGTGTTCCCATTTCTCTGCATCGAAGAGCTATCATATCTAGGCAAACAGTTCATCGGAGCGGAGAGCTATCAGACAAGTAAAAAGAAATTCTAATCACCTCAAGTCTAGCAAGTACACAAGGTTTAATTTGAATTAAAATAACACGCGAAATAACTATTATTGGAGGTGTTAAGGCAACAAAAATGAGAATAATATTCATAAATTTGAAGAACTAGTTTTGAAGGTTTAAAAATAGCACCACATGTTTGAACTTAAAACACAGAATTTCCTTCCGTTCCTCGACATCTTGGTCACACGCAACATTTCCAACCTTAATATTACTATTTACCGTAAACTTTTATCTGTTCACCTTCTACCACATTACAAATCATGTCATTCAACTAAACAGAAGGTAGCTTCATTTTATTCCTTCTTTTTCCGAGCACTTCACGTTCGCTCCTCCAAATCGGCTCTTGATCAGGAGCTAAACTACTTAAAAGCAGTTGCTATTGATAGAGGCTTTTCGCTTAACATTATTAACAATGCGGTTAAAAAATTCTCATCTCAACATGTCAAAAAAAGTACCTTCTTGTTTTAAGGGATTATAAGCATCCTCTTGTTATTCCTTTCTTTTCATCGATTAGCTATAAAACTGCACGTATTTTACAGAAATTCAATTTTCCGGTGGTTTTCTCTTCTATCAATAAAATTCACAGTTCCGTACTTAAGGATCATATTCTAGATATGAACTCCTAGGACATATACGGGATTCTTGCCGATGTGGTTTAACTTGTTGTCACACTAACAGAACCTTAAAATGTCGCGCCAAGGAACCTGAAGCATATGTTAGGAAGACAGAAATACATAAATTCTCTATTGCCCAACACTGTTCGTCAAAAATCATATCTATAAATTCTCTATCGGCCAACACTGTTCGTCAGAAAATCATATCTAATTTTTCTGCAATCAAAAATTATTCAAAAAACATCCTTCGTTAGCGAATTGCATTTTCTACATGGGATTCACATTCATTAAAGCCTTTCAGTTCTAATTAATCTCAATTCCCCCCCCCCCAGTTTTTACCGTCAGCTTTTAAGAAAATTATTTCATAATTGATTCCATTTTCAACTCAGAAGGTGACTATAGCTTGATTTCGTTCCTGTAATTGTTATATTGCCCGAACACATGCTTTTCTTTTGCCATTTTCACTTCTTTAGCTAAAGAAGCAGGTTTATTTAAACCTTCGAGACTAGTCCTGGAAATTAACACCTCCAATGACAGGAATTAACTTCTAAATTTCCTATGGAATACCGTAATGAAAGAGGAACAAAATAAATAAAATGGTAAAATATTTAATATTAAAATATTCAAAACTAAAATTTAATAAAATATGAAAAAAGAATTAAAAAATTAATCAGTTATTAAAATAATTGTAGGCAGTTAAATAATAAATTAAAATGAAACATTTGATCTCATCTTATCTGGGTCTCCAGTTCGAATTAAAATATCACTCGAAAACTAAAAAATTTGATGTGCACACCACATGACTTCCTTGTACGGATTATTAAATTATACGCATTTTTTGCTACATTTTCAGGGCCATTCCCAGCGGGAGTGCAGCGCGTAAAAGTACGCGGGAGGCCAAGATCGGACTCTCGCGATACCACGCCTAAATATGTTAAATTAATTTTAAGTACTTGTCATATGTACTACTTTTTATAGTTATAATACAGTTAAAACAATTAAAAAATATTTTTTACAACTAAAATTAGAGTTTCTACGGAGAAAAAAAAAGCAATTCGTCCAGCAGGAAATAAGGCAGATTTTTCGATGCACAAAATTGAAAGTTTACTTTTGATCCCACTCAACAAAAAGACACTGAAAGTGCAGAAAGACTTAACTCGCTATTCTGCCAAGTTTCAAATGTAAAAAATGTGGCTGCTATGGTGAAAAAAATTAGGCTTAGCTACACTTAAAAAACATTTAAATTGCTGATAATTCTACATTTACTCCACGCAGATTAACTAAGGTATAAAAACCTTAACCGGAAGATAAGAACAACATAATTCAATCATTTATAAAGCAAAAAAATGCACAATTTACCAACATACAAGAATAAAAAAACTGAGCTCATTGAGCCGAGTAACAGAGTGGGATATTTATATAATTTTGGTGCGGCCGATTGCAACCAAAATAGGAGGTGCACAACTGCATGTTATAGCAGCCGTAACACAAAATTTCGATGTTCTGAGGCTACTCGTTTTTTCCGAGATACATACATACGTACGTACAGATGCCACGAAAAACATTTCTTCTAAATCTATTTTAAATCAGTTTTATAATTCATTTGGGGAAAAAAGAGTCCTTTACTCTGTTCTTACGTACGGGTGTTACACAAATGCAACGTTAAACTGCATTCGATACGGTCAAAATGGATATTTCCGTTGAAATATGGTACTCGGAGTTTTTCGTGATTACAATACTTCCTTTACGTCGTGCAAAGAAGTAAAAATAACTCAACCGTCCTCCGGCTGGATTTAAGGCCAAAATATAGAGTATAATGTAGTACTTTAAGGCATGATAGAAACAAAGATCACCAATAAAAAAGTTAAACCGCCAACTAACGAGGATAGAAAAGAATTGTAAAAGAATGTTTTTATTTGAAGAAATATAAATGAATGAGTCCACGGATTTCTTTCACTACGTGTGCATAAAATTTACGAATACACCTACGAGTTATTTCTTATAATTCTGTATACAACAAATAAAGCAACGAAACGGTGTTACGAGACATTTTTGAGCTAAAGTAGAAAAAAGTAACACGCGATGTCAGCTATCACGCGATTTTTGTGACATCGTCACGAATTCCCTCCTAGTATTTCGAAAGTTATGACGCAGTAATCCTATAATTACCTACATTAGTTTTGACTAAAATCTTAAATCTACATTTAATAGTTTTCCCCTATTTAAAAATTTTATATTGCTTAAAATGTTGTTTAAAATTTTCATTGTTTTATTTCTCCTTTAAATGAATTCTTAGTTAATTTAGGTACTATTTTTTCGTTAATTTGTTTATATCCGTTTTTAGGTTCTCTCTTACGTTTAGACAGCTAACACTACCTTTAAGGTTCCTTGGTTGCCTTTTTCAGTGCTTTTTAGTTTATACTCCCATAGTTCGCAACAAATATTTTTTTTATATATTTCTCCAATTTTTATTCTTTCTAATCCTTTCTCAAACATGGGTACTTTTAGCCAAACATTTCGTAAGGTGATGTGAATTTTTATGCATTTATGCTCACTAATTCTTTTAATTAACACAGCAGTCACAAATTGACTTAAATTTCGAAAACCTACTCACAGATTTCCAAAATATTAAAGCTATCAGTCAAGCAAGTGAAAAAACCAGCGAGTAGTTTCGAAAACTGACTGCACATACGCTCATAAACTACTATAGCTGCCAAATTTTATTTATGCTAAAATAAATTACTACATTTTACAATAAACAATTGATTTTAATAGATACATTATTTTAAAATACGCGCATTTTGCAATACATTACAAAATTTTCAAGTAGCAAAAAGCACGCAATGAAATGATGCAGCAGCAGAAAAAACGCAAAATCGGAGAGAAGTGAATTTTTAGTAGCACAAGTTTGTAAAAAGCAGCAAATTTTCAAAAAATCACAAGGTCTCTCAATACTGTCCATTAACGATATCCGTCCGATCTTCTATTTCTACCGCGAAAAGATAAAAGTAGAGCATGCGATTTTTGCAAGGTAATCAATCACCTTCTAGAAGTGGATCCTAAGCGGGGGGCTAAAGTTTTCTTGTTTCATTCAGAACTGAATACGTTGGAAAATGTTGCATCTCAGCAGAAACGTCCCCTTCAAGATCGTTCCCTCCGATCGCGAACATATTTAATGTTTTTTAAACAAAAGCAGGAAAAATGATCGGTTTTGTGAATACACAAAGAGCCGCTTAAAGTGATACCTTTTGTCCACGCTATTTCGATAACATTAACATTAAACGATGAGCAAAAATATGTTTCAAATAGCCATGGAATTTAACTGATTTGAGATAAATATAACTAGAAACATATAAATTCAATAGGAATTTTTTACAGGCTTTTAATTGGGAAAACGAAGAATTTACCTATGAACTGTTCATAATGCTTTTAGACGCAGCATTTATTTACGAATTACTCATAATATTTCTGAAATTTTTGGATCGATTTCTTAATCTTAATACTCGGAAAGCATTCCTCATTCACTCGAAGAGAACATGCAAATGTAAAATTAGGCAAAAAAAAGCAACCTTAGTTAGGCGCAGCGCTAAAAAGGCTGGTTCTTTGGCTTCTCGCTTCTGAAACCAGAAGAGACTGATGACGCAGTTGCGTTCGCTTGCTAATAATCTTTTGCTTTGAGAGGGTGTCTTATGAGGCTTTCAGTTTCATTAAATGTTTGCTTGAAAATCAAGAATCAATCTCAAGAATCGTATAGTAGACAATATGAGTCGATATTTTTAGGTCATGAAATGATATGTATTTATATCTAAGCTAGTGATATATAGCTACGACATACGGAACTACAGTACACGTAAAACATACGCTTAAACTAATTTTTAAGCTCGAATATATATTAAATAGTGTTAATTTTTTCCACAGTAATTTTTTTAAATATGTGTAAATAGTAACCCATTGACAACGAACATTTATAAATTTCTTCATTTATGAAGAATTCTTTTTGCGTTAAAACAATAAATATTTGCACAAATTATGCTTTAAATTTTAGTCGCAAAACAATTTACATTACGGAAGAAATTAATAAAGATAAAGTACATTTTCAGAGTATATGCTGTTCATTTATTTGACTAAAAATGCTAATACTAGTTTTTTAACACATTAAATCTAAACGAATTTCGCGTCTTTTATGCTTCAATTTGTTCTTGGAACGAGTTAATCAGATTTTGTAAGCTTTTTCAATGACTATTACAAAAGCATTATTATGGATCATCAGCATTATTATGCAGCGTCAATTACTCATAAAATAATTAAAATACCTTAAACAGATATTTGTACACTTTTGTTTAAAAAAACCAGATTAAAAATATTCATGCATTTATTCTTACATATTAAAAGTATATATTCTAATTTATCTTTATGCAGAATTTCATTCATTCCGTTTTTCTAACACTAGCTTTCTATTCTTTCTAAATCTCCTTCTCTCCTTTTTTTTCGGGAGGCGGATACTAGGAAATAGTTTTTAAATGCTGCTTTCTCTCAGTCTGTTTTAACAAATTTGTTTTCTCTGAGCCGATAATTACTAACATTGCATATTAACATTAAACTCACTCAGTTCTTCATGGCTATTGCAGTTATCACTTTGAGGTTACAGATATGCATTTTTAGAACTTAAATCCTGAATTCCACCAAAAGCACTTTTACATATATAAAGTCTTTTCTACATTTGCTGCCTTGACGTATTCTGACAACTAACCAAGTGAGCTATATTAACAGTTGGGTAGAAATGTTTTGCTGGTAATCTACGTTATTGTTGCATATTCTAACATTCTATGTGCTGACAATATCTGCTCTTTGATATCTGTTCAACTATTCTTTCGTTAACTGAATGCTTCTATGCTAAAACTGATAAAATATCAAATATCACGTTTGTTTTATGATGTATAGTACTGCAAGCAGCAACGACACAGGACATCGTTTTTCAGTATTTCCCCATTACAAACATTTTCTAAATAAAAATTCAATTGAAAAATATCCTCAGTTATAAGTTTCAAGTAAATTGAACGTCTTTCTATGAATCTAAGAACTAAGAGATCTAAGCTTTCGCAATGTGGATCTCTGGTCAGTAGAGGAGATGAAGAACCCAGTGACGTGGGGTAACATCCGCTACGCTCCTCGAGAGGTCCGTGTCGGCATTGTTCTCCTCAAAGGGATGACCCAGCCTTTTTCTTTCTTCAGTCCTGAGTTCGGCGTAGAAGAGGGGCTTGTGTCTGACCATCTTCAAAATGGACAGCGTTATTCAAAATTTAAGTCAGACTATGGTTGAAATTTTTCCTCCCAATTTTCAACGTTCGACTAAAATCGAAAACAAGCTGTCTGGCGATTTAATCGCTTATTTGGCCACATGTTTCTCATTCTTAGCAGTTTTTACAATCTATTTTGACCTTATTTGGCAACTTTATTTCAGCAAAAAAATTTTTTTCATGCTTCGAAATGTTAGCCCAAATAAACGATGTACTTTAAATCTCACGTACCAAAAAGAAAATTCGGGCCCACCAGCGGCTGAGTGGTCAAGTCGCTGAATACTGCTTCGAATTCCGGCGAACGGGCTGGCTGCATAGACGTTTCGAGGTTTTCCTATAAAACGTATATATATATACCAGCAAGTTACCCTTAGAAGGTCTTCCAAGAAGGTAGGTAGCCCTCGAGTGCTTTGCCGTTATTAAATAAACCAAAATCAAAAAGATATTCGATAACAAAACCCGAATGATAGCATTAACTGCGATCACATTAAGCGGCCTCTGCTGTATTATTTGGTTGTAGTTGCCGTTTCGGAGTGTTATAAATATATATATATATATATATTTATAGTGGTGGTGATAAAAAACTTCCCAGCTATATGAATTCCTAGCAGCCTAACCGTTGTAACAACCGATATGAAATTTCAGGTATTATTATTTGAAGGCATGCGCTCGATATTGTGATGATTTAAAACAGTAGAGCTCTCATCGTTACGGTTACCGAAGCAACACCCATTTTTTCCTGCGGAAATTGAGTAGCGTATTGAAAAAAAACATAGATGGCTTTGGAACGATACAGCTATGACGAAAATTTCCGACGGAAAACCATTTGCAAAGAAAAGCATTCTAAAGGACCAATGATAACACAACAGAGGAGAGGGAAAAGACTTATTGGAATTAGCATGGTTTCTAACGCATCGCATGTGGGAGACTGTTGATAACAATGACGAAGCATCGCAGGAGGAATCTGTATAACTTTATGTTTATGGCATCTTCCATTTCTCACAAATCTCGTCTATTTGATGTGCAGATCTTAGATTTCAGAAAACTCCACAACCAGAAATCCGTCGCAGTGAGCTCGGGGAATCGCACTGGCCAGAAAACGTCAAAATTACGGCAAATAACTTTACCTCTTGTTGCAGCACTTGCTGATTACATGTATCAATGTGTGTAGGAGCGCAACCTTGCATCCATACAATATCATCAACGACATTTCTCTGCTGCAATTCTGAAATTAAAAAATTTTGCAAAATTATTGTGTACCGAACACATGTGATGAAGCACGTTTTCATACCAGTGGGAAGTGACCTTTTCGAAAAAGTACGGACCAAGAACGAATGCGCTTGAGAAACCGCACCATACAGTCACTTTAGCTACGTGTAAAGACGCTGGTGTCACATCATGAGATTTTCGTCAGCCCAGTGAACGCAGTTCTTGAATTTATGTTCCCAGTTTAAAAGAAATAAACTTTTCGAAATTTGAGTTCATGTTCCGAATCAGTTACGTCACTAGCATTATGCAAGCCATACAACATAAGCTTATCTAGAAATGACGCAGTGCAGTAAAGTTATTACTATTTTTAGAATACAATGAGGCAATACCCAAATTAAAAATGAGGACATGACACATTATGTTATGATTTTATGTAGAAGGTGTTTACACATTTTTTAGAACGATTTCGATAAAGAATTAAAAAAAGTAAATGTTCTGGAATAAAAATTCCTGGCAACACCTGATTATTTGAAATGAGAAATATCGTCTGCTACTTTTAAGTTTATTCTTTTTCCAAAATGTAAACAAGCTGTTGATTGAATGAGATGTTTTTGAGCTTTCCGAAGAGAAACCATGCCCGTTCCGCAGCTCAAAAACATTGTGAAACAATTAATCGTATCTCTACGTCGAAGGAAAACTCTAAAATTAATACCCAAAAAAGCTACGTATTGTTCTAATGCTTCGAAAGTTAAATCGTTGGTAATAAGACAAAATCCGCCGATGCAGAAATCGAATTGAGGTTTTAAAAGCATTTGTAGCTACAATAAATCAAATAATAATCCAAAATTTACTGTTTAGAAAAGCTTGAAAACAATGTTCACAAGCTTTTTTAGAGGCGTGTGCCTCAACGCATAACACTCTGTAGAACCCCGCATGAAAACTGTTTTAGAGGAGATAAATAGAAATACATGTTAATGCTGTGACTAATCTCATTTGTCTGACCTAATCAGAACAAGCTCATGAATTTGATCGCAGCATGGAACACAAGATTGCGTTTATCACTAGCAAAAGCTTGGACACCATATAGGTGACAGTAAGAATTTGCTCAGTTCACCCCAAATTTGAGAGAGCGGACCCCGGGCGACGGTGGCCCGAGTGTCTCTCAAGTCTCTTCTCATACCACCAAACCACAGGGCTTGGTTTGTCACTTGCTGTATATTTTGAGTGCGACCCATGCGGCAAAGACATTACATATTTATAACATCCACGCTTTCTCCGGCATTCGAACCCTAGCCCTTACCCTGAACCTACGGTAGTCTGAGTCACTAACCACTATGACCTAGAAACTATTATGACCCACGATGAAGCATGAGTGGACTGCAATGGGGAAAAAAATGTCTACTATCGAAAACCAACGAAAAGAAATGTAGAAATCTGGTTGTGTCGATGCAAAGAAAGTTTTAATACAGGGTTTATGATTGTCTCAGGATTCCGTTACTACGGGAAATTAAAAATAAGAAGAGGGGAAAAAAATTAAAATCAATTTAGCGTACAAGAGAAAGTTTTACGTTCGCTACTGAAGGAAGAAAATCCATTTCTTTTCCCAATCACTTTCAAAAAGGGACAAACAAAGCAACAAGACATATTTCGACAAAGCAACAAGTTATATTTCGAAAAGTACCACTGCATTCCAGAGAAAAAATTAAGACTGATACAAGTATTGCATATATTCCTTTTCAGCGTATTCCTGTGAAGTATCCCGAGTTTCCTAAAAACCACTGTGCCTTTGCTCTCTCGAAATGAGCTCTTCTAAGCGCAAACCCAACACAACGGATGACTCTAGAAAGTAGTGGAACAGGAATGGAAATCAATACCCTTGGAAATTTTACGAAAAGTCCTTCTATTATACAAGTCACGATGCAGACGCATAGACTAGTAAAAAGTCTATCAGATCGAACACTTAAAAAATATTTTTCAGATTTTAAACATTAATTATAGGGCTTAGAAATCATTCTAAAAGTGTGAAAACACACTCTGTAATAAGTTTAACAAAAGTAAAACGTATATATATCCACAGCAAGTTATGTCTCAAATATATAATAAATAGGAAGACATTTGTTTATAAAGAATGTTTTTAATGGAACATTAGCTGGTCCCTAATAAGCATCACTGTCCTAAAATACATTTATGTTCGTTAATACACAGATTAGATTAGAAAGAAAAAATTAATACTTTACGGTTTACCGAATGGCAACATACTAGCTTGCAGAAGACAAAAATATTTTATTTCGGGCAGTGGCAGTATTTTTCTTGCAAATCGTCGAATTTTCTTATTCAATTTGAAACATAAACTTTCGGGCTTTTAGATCGCTGAGTTTGTTAAAAAAATTCATTAAGTGATATGAAACTATGAAATAAATGGAAAACAAATTGGAGTTTCTAATTTAAGGCGCACTTAGAGAACATTAAGATTTGGGTCGGAACAATCGCAAGATGAGTCAAGAAGAAGAAAGGCCGACCTCAGTTATTTTCGCCCTTAGTTGCACAGCCTTGGCCTTGCCAGCCAGTTTCGATGTCACTACCAGGTAAGTGTAGCCGGCTTGTAAGAACGCCAAACTGCGGCCGTCCAGGTCGTCTGCCAAATCTTCCACCTGCAAGAGAAGCAAAAACAAAAGTCAGAACGAAGCGAACTTTGCATGAATGCTTTTTAAAATGCAAAAATCCAAACACTTGAATTTGCACCTGCTATAAAAAGATGCGAAAGAGCGGCGCCGCACCGAATGTTCAAATGTATGGGTGTTATATTCCATGATTTCCCATTTCGAGTCTTCTGGAAGTGGCAACAAATATCACGCCATTTCATTTTTTCCCCCCTCCTCACTTTCTGCAAATGTTCTGGACGGCAAAACCGTACGATTTCAGCCTTTCTATTTTCAGTATTTTATTTTAGTTGGTGGGAAGACATAGAAGAAGGGGGGCAGTGTAAGGTAAAATTCATGCACTTTAATTAGCTCCGGCATAAACTGTGAGTGAAATAAGGAAAGCAGAAAAAAGGAGAAGATGCATAAAGAACAAATATTTCGGCCGAAAATTCTTTTGATTTAATAGCATGCTCTTCAAATGTTTTTGGAGGGTCTCAAAGTTGCTGCACTATAGTCCAAGCATTCGAAACCTGGCCTTGGGAATATTCTTCGGAATTTGGGTCGGGATCCTACAATGTTTAGTAACCACAGCCTTATAGTAACTCAGTTCGGCAGATGGTTGTAAAAATCCATTTTCCTATATATATGGCTTAACATTCTCCTCTATAATGAAAGTCTGTTTTAAAATCCTTGAAATAATGAATATATTTTATTAAAAGCTGTGATAATAGTACATAGACGGTTCTTTGAAGCACTGCATTTTTAATAAAGTTATGATTTTAGCCAAATCCTCAAGTTTTCCCTTTTCGTTTTCAATCTTTCAGTTTTCCTGTGGTAGATTTCTCAAAATATTTTAGTGCGATTATTCTTTACAAATTGAAATGATTTTATTTCAAGACAACAACAATACTGAATTGTAATCAAATTTTAAAACATTTGTTTTATGCATTAGATGTAATCACCAATGTCATTAATGGTTTATTTAAAGCAATGCTTAAACTAAGTTCAAAGGCTGACGCGTCTTTGTGACATCAGAGCAAAATTTTAATCAAAACCTGACCAGACTTCATACATATTTCACAGTCACGTGACCTTCAATCGCGCTTTCGATTTTAGGTTAATCCTGAATGAAAAGGTTCGAATGAAAATCGTTCTTACCTAGGCTATCAAGACAGGCTGAAATGGCCCGACTTTTAGAAAAGCCTCAATTATCTGAAATGGGATATTAACCTAATATTTTGTGTAAGGGTAAGGAAAGAAGTGAAAGTTAAGTTTATTGCCAAACTTCGGAAACAATTTCATTTAAAGTAGAAAAAATCTGCTCGTCGGTACAAAGAACTGTTTAGAGTTTACAGAGACCACCTTACTGGCTTTTGTAGAGACGGTAAACTCAAACTGCACGATCTGAAAACAATAGACGGGCCACAACCTTTGTTTTTAAGCAAACTTAAAACTTTTTATCAGCAACATAAAAAATATTTTAAATACATTTTAAATTTCGCTTATTAAATATTTATGAAAGATATATAAACAACAATGATAAAAAAAGGAAATAATTCAAATTTATATTTATTTCATATCAGAAAACTAAAGTTTGATACTTCCAAGAGAGTTTTGTTGGTTACAGTTCGTAATTCAAATATGCTGATAGCTAAATATTAAATTTTCATACTTACATTTATTTAAAATAATTCTAATGTGTTTAATTAATCATAAAATTAAACATAAAAAATATCTAATTTAAATAAATAAAAAACAAATTATGCATACTTTCCAAGTTATCTAAGAAAATTTTGCTCAGTGGTTAGGGTCGCTGACTGCTGTGCCGAGTGGCCCCTATTGGAATCCCGGAGACGGCATGGATGTTTGTAAATGCATAGTGTCCGTGCGGCATGAAGGCACTCTTGAGTATTTGGCAAGCTGGAAGTCCTCTTGAGAGGCTGATGGTAGGGGAAGAGAGATGGGAGACCCTCGGAACCGTCCGCTCCCGGGTACCCTCCATGAAAATTGGGGGCGGAACTAAACAAAGTCTTATTGTCACCTGTAAGGCTGTTGCCAACGATAGGCGTAATCTCGCCCTCCTTTCCAGACGGAATTTCCTGGGCTAGGGCTGATTATAGGTCAGACTAATGAGCATTAGTCAACAACAATAATAAGAAAATTTTCCAAGCGGAACAAAATTTTAAAATATAGTTCAGTCTATTTGTATTATTCATTAAATTTTTCTTCGACTAATAAGTAAAAATACTTAATGCATTTGAATGTAAGCAATTGCAAACTTCTTCATTTCTTACTATGGCTTGTCACCTGAAAGCGTTTCGATTCTGATCAAGTTTGTAGTCTGAAACAGAAAATTTCTAGAAATGAAGTTCATCACGATTTGTAGACAGTCATTGGTCTATCGGGTTCTTTTTTTTTTTTAATTAACTTTCAATTGTGAAAAAAAGCTGTTGACATATAAATGTACTCACAAACGAAGCAAATATTCTTAGCGCAAAATTTCGTAACTGAGCTTACTCATTTTTTGACAAGTACGAATAAATATTAGTAAAATCAGTATCTTCAAATCTTTAAGATTTATATCCCACTCTAAATAACTTGGCTATATTTACAAATTTCTGGTGTGTTATTCATGTTAGTGTTTAATGGTAATGAAAATAATGAAAACTTGGGCTTCAAATAGCTAAAATCTCCAAATCTATGCAACAGACATGGGTTTGAAATGTATTCGAGAGCCACATAAAATTATCACCGGTTTAAGACTACTGAAGTAAAGAATTAAAACTGCACATTGAATTTGATGACGAAGGGTAGGTCAGGGTTTGGCGATTAGGGATAAACCGTATATCAATGGTGGCCCGCGATACTTTTCAAATAAATTAATTAGCATTATTATGACATTAGTTATTAGGGCAAGAATTTGTAGAAAAGTTTAAGGTTTTAATGATTTTGAGTTCAATTTTCATTGCCATTAGAAACAAACGTGAGTAACTTCCTATAAAATCTACAAATGGAGCTCATTCATTTACACTGATATAAATCTTATTCAAAGATGTGAAGATACAGATTGGATTTACAAGTGATTGTCCGCCCTTGTAATTGAGTGCGGACAATCACTTGCAAATCAAACCATACCACGAGGTGATACAGCGGAAAGTTGTAGTAAGAAATAATGGAGTTTATAATTATTTACATACAAATACATGTAATTTTTCTGTATATGTCAAAGAAAATTTAACAAACAAAAGAAGGCTAATTATTTGTCATTGTATATTTCAAAGCTTTATCCCATACGGAAAGTTTCCGCAATTTGTTTAAGTAAATTATTTAGTCGCTAATACAACGTATTAAAGTTATTTGAAATAAATGACAGTCTGAAAATTTAATATTAGATATCAAAACGTTTGATTACAAATTGTAACCAACAGAAATTTTTTGCAGTTACCAACACAAAGTAAAAATAAATTGGCATTTTTCTCTTGCATCATTATTATTATTGTTTATAAAGATTTAGTAAATTAAATTTAGTTAAAAATTTTTGTTAATACATCTATTTCAATTTGTTTAAAGAAAAAATTGGCCAGCCAACTGATCTTGCATTCGGCACGCATGCAATCTGAGTTGGCGTAGATGGTAACGGTAGTATTATGACGAGTGGCTCCCAGCTGTACCGTTATTAGCCAGAGTCCTGATAACTTAAATAATACTTTTCATAAATTAAGCTTTCACTCATCAAAAAAAATATTCCTTTCCTGACTTCAATTTTTTTAAATTCTTGTTTGCAGAGCAAATTTTTCAAGGATTCTTTCTTCCTGAGCAAATTTTAAAAATCCTCGTTCCCTGAATTAATTCATTAAGGATTCTTCCTTCATGAATGAATATTTTAAGGATTCTTAATTCATGAGTGAATTTTTTATAGATTCTTTCTTTATGAGTGAATTTTTTAACTGTGATTAGTAGCACGATGACTGATTTGTAGTCAGGCTTCCTTCCATTTTCTTAATTGCAGAGAAAAGTTTTTCAAGAATTTTTGCTTCTTGAGTTAATTTTCTAAAAGATTCTAACTTACTGAGTTAATTCTATAAGGATTCTTGTTTCTAAGAAATTTCTTCAAGGATTCATGCTTTGCAATTTTGTTTAAGGATTCTTCTTTCATGAGTTAATTTTTTTAATAATTCTTGTTTCATGAGTGAATTTTTTAATTGTAATTTTAAGCAGCACAATGACTGACCTGTAGTTACGTCTCCTTTCATTCGGACTTCTAAAGATCCTTATTTCCTGAGTTGAATTTTTAAGGATTCTTGCTTCTTGAGCTAGGTTTTTTAAAGATTTTTGCTTTCTATTTTTTAAAGATTCTTGCTTCTTGAGTGAATATTTCACGGATACTTGCTTCCTGAGATAATTTTTTAAGAATTCTTGCTTCTCCGAGTAAATTTTCTTTAATTGCGATTAGTGGCATGATGACCGATTTGCAGTCACATTTCCTTTCATTTTCTATTTTAGAGCTTCTTATTCTTTGAGGAAATTTGTTTCTTGAGCGAGTGTTTTTTCTCTTTCTTAAACCATGACCGTGACTTTCGAAACTGCGAGTAGTTATCGTCTTAATCCTATTTTCCGGACGATATAATGAGTTCTCTCTGAATACACTCTATGGCAGTGTCTTCTAGAATTGGTCTTTACAAAAGCGAGTCCAAACAACAAGGAATTTCTTAACATTTCAAATCTAAAAAATTCTAACAATTAGCAGCGTTTCACTTACTCTTTAAAAAACCAGCGCTTACAGCTCCATTCTAATAAAGAAGATATTCTGTTTCAGTGGCAGTGACTGGTCAATAAATCACTTAAATAGCGTAATAAAAACGATATTTTATTACCATTACCTGATCTCCCTCGAAGCGCTTCAACACTCTCTGCAGAGGATTGTATTTGCCAGGTCGCACTTGCAGGAGCTCCAGAAGATGGCGCTCGTTGGGGTCCAGACCGGAAAGGTACACTTGGTAGTGTAGCACGCAGTCTTTGTCGATGGAGAGCCAAGCGATTCCTCCCGCTGTAGCGTTGCCACCCGACAGCAAAATAGGCACCTCTGAAGAAAGAAATCATTCCTTCAATAAAATTAAAGGTAATAATGTTTTCGAATATTTCAAAATAAAATACAAATATCCTTCTTATAACACAGTTTTCTGCATCATGTTTCGCTCTCACACGATAAGAAAATTACGGGAACCATCGCACAGCACGGAAACATGGTTTCAATTCTAGCCACACTAAAGTATATGGGAAAGCTACTTAATTTACATTTTATGTATCTTATTATGCTCATCTAGGTTTTGGGGTTGGAAGCCAGCCACAAAAACCTGAATTATTCCACCTAAAGATACTCCTCTCTATATAAGAGCACCATCTCCTGCAATGTATCTCTTACCGGGATACCATACAGACGGAAGATATCCAATGTTTACTTTTCTCCACACGTATACACGCCAAGAATCACCAAAGCGGGGACTAATCAGTGAACAGAAGAGACGTTCAACGATTTTCACTCCAGTTTACGTGAGTACATGCCCAACTGAAATGCTCCCTTCCCTGGCGGGACGGACAATGCCGGTCGCCTAGACTTCTTCCATGCTGAAATAAGCATTGCTATGGATTTGCAGTCCTGTTGCGACGTGCAACAAGTCGCAAATACTCTTAGCCTAACTTCGGTAGACCATAAGTCTGTCGAACATTGAGTCGATAGTCAACTAAGTTTCTAACCAGCAGTTAGAGATCGGTTCTACGGTCCGCTTACTATGTAACGGTGGACATTTGGCTAACTTGCGACATCAGACTGTCGGTAACCTGTCTCTAATCGGGTCTATAATGCAAATCTGCGGGCAAATATCGAGATTATTTTTACACTTTACGAAAATGTTTAATGTACCTTCATTCAATGAGCAGTGATTCTCTTCTAAACAGTTCGTTTTAAGTAGTATCGTATTTACATTAAGCGATGGCAACGCCACTCTTTTGCCTAATGGTTCTCGATGCAGTTTGCTTTTATTGTAACAATCCAAATTTCAAGAATTTCGAACTACTTTTAGTCGATTTTTCAATCTGTTGCTTAACTTTTGGAAACCAGTGATTATTTATACACATTAAGCTAAAGATACCTACCGATACGCTGTAGAAATAAAACATAAGTTTAGAAAACAGTTTTACCGTTGAGTAAGGCCTCAGTGTAGATTCGCTGACGCACTTGACCCCGCAGGTATATCTTTGTTTTATCCGAAAGGGTAGTTCGAGATCTTTCCTGTAATAAAAAAAGTTTTCAATGACTCACAAATAAAAAATTAAAGAAAAAGTGCTATTTAAAACTAAAAATTGTCTGAAGTGTTGATTCGTTGGCATCTTATAAAAAGTAAGAAAACGTAAAAAATAAAAAGTAAAAAATGTAACCAAGTCCGATATCTGGAGATCTAATTTCTGAACCAACGGCGAAAAAGTAAATAAAATAAAAATAAATAAATAAAGTAAAATAATAAAATAATCCAGGAATGGAGAATATAACAATAAAAGAAGCAGGGGTGCCGTAAATGCGATTTTTCTCCGGACTAATAGAGATTCTTGCATGTCACTTTCAAACACCTGTTGGCTAGGAAGTCACTCATAATACTGAGTTACGTTGGCCAGGATCACACTTTCGGCCCTTGAATGGCAAGCCGGTGCGATATCTGCAAGTCCTAAATTCTGTTGCCCAGTACTTCCCTAAGACAAAAGTTTTGCTGCCTCTGCATTCTACTGCCTAGCTCCACTCCTAAATTTTAAAAATTCTGTCATCCCTAATTTTAGCTATTTGTTGCTCCTCTAAATCCTAAAATTTGCAGCTGCTAAATTCTGACACCCAATCTGGTCGTATCAGTGGGTCGTGCTCTGGTGCCGTCCCTGTGTATCTACCTTTTCTATTTGATCTAAATAATAATCGAAGCCCTAATCTTGCGCTGTCTACATTTTATCTCACTAGATTAAGTTGAGGATCCGAAATCCAAACTCACCGAAGTCCCAACGATCATGCTTCGGGCGTTTCTACTGTCGAAAAAAATGCAGGGTGCATAAAATGCATTTTCGAAGTCTTCAAATAGTCTAAGACTAGAAAATCAAAAAACTAAGCTGGCTAAAGTAATTTTACCGGCTCGTAAGTATCAGTAGCAAGAGAATACAAAGCCGAGATAATCACGTTTAGACAGAGCTGGCAGAATTGTAATGGCGACAGAAACTCTCTAAGATTAAAAAAAGTCAGCTAATGCACACTAAAAGATAATTTTCAATCTTTTGAGGAATAAGAAAAGAAGAAATTAAAGATCAAAATCAATTAATTGCTTAGTTCAACATAAGAACCTTACATATCTTAATAAAAGAAGTTAAATAAATAATGACTTTTAATACTTAACAATATAAGTTTCAAATTCTATTAACTGTTGTATGTACCATTAATTATCTACTACTTCCAGATTTTAAATGTTTCCTTCTTGCTTTTACGTTAAATATTTATTAATTAATACACGAAGAGTTAAAAATACTTCTTCCTCCTTCTTACTCACTTCTACCAAAACATCACGCGAAAATTCACTTGAAATTTTTGTAGTCGCAAAACGCATCTCTGCAGTGTTACAGTCACGCAATGATTTGTAAGTTAGGTCAAATCATTTGAATATGGCAAAGACACGGGGGCCATCTGCTTACGAGGAGGGATGCCTTCGTGGTAGACTTTCTGGCAGAAACTGTTTTGTATTCACGTTGCACCTGGGAAAAACCATGAAAACCTACATGCAGCCAGCTCTTTCTTTTGGGCTGCAACCCAAACCAATGATTTATAAGAGCTTTGTTCTCTTACTACGGTACTTAGCATGACGATGTTTTAAACTTGCGAAGTTTTTGAACCGCTTTTTTTCCCTTCCATGATGTTCTGTACTTCCGTTGTTTTCAGCCGCGATGTTTTCGGTAGAAGAAACTGGTGCAAAGATAGTTCGCAAAGTCGAGGTGAGCTGATCACGTGCCGAAATGGTCCAAAATCTGTTCTCGAACTATTTTTTAATTTTGAAACCATTAATGCTGTATTTCCTCTCGTATTTTTTGCCCTAGCTTTTTAATGCTAGGTTCTGGAATTCAACATTGATTATTTTTATTTTTATTCAGTGTATTCAATTTGTATTAGCATTTCATTCCTTTTACTTTCCCTTGAATTTATTACATAAAATTTATTTTATGCAGATACTTTGTTGAGCTACCAGGACGTGGCAAGCATTTTCACATTTCAAAACTTTCCAAACACGCGATTTCGTTTTACTTCTATTATTTACGTTCTTAACTCATTATTGCCTTATCTACTGCTGATATGCTAGATCTTTCGAAATCCGAGTCTTTAATTCGCCCCCTTCTCCTTTGTACCTCCGATGTCCCTCTTGGGAATTGCAGTCGAAACTCATTCAAGTGAGGTGCATCTGGGGCTTTAGAACTGAACGGAACATAACGCGCGACTGTGTTACCTTCAGGTATCTGTTCAATTTCCATCAATTATTTTAATGTTAATATTATAATGTATTCTAATTGTAAAGTAAGTTTCTTTGAAAGAAATAATTATTGCGCTAATTAGCTGTAGTTCATCCACGACTATTTTACTTTTTCTTCTGTTCTTATTATAAACTCGTCCTTCACATAGTAAATGATCTCTCCCTATTTTATCTCTCGATTTTCCTACCATAAAATTAGTTAAAAAATAAGGGAAATACGGTATGCACCAATGAATCGTCTTCCGCAGAGGAAATCCTATGCACGTGAGATGGGAATGTATGGGACTCGTGTGATGGCGACTCTGTTAACACTGTCACGATGAGATCATCAGTGAATAACATTTCAACTTCTTGTCCATTCCTCTTGCTGAAGGACCCATTACCCTAAAAGAGAGAAAGAAAAGAAAAAAAATTAGTGCTCATTATTCAATTCAAAGAACGAAGAACAGAAATAAAATACGAAGCAAATATAGTAGTTAATGTAATTGCGGTTATATTATCAATTCGGATATTGTTATCGAATTGCCGAAATCCCGTCCGCTTGTATACGAAAACATGGAAAATCGCTTATTACGATTAATTATTCAGTTAACAGGATCAGACTATTATAGAATTTTTTTTAATTGGAGCAGAGTCGCCAAATATGGCTTACAGTGACCAAATAAAGTGAAAATAGATTATGAAAATTGCCAACAATCAGTAAAATACCGCCAGACAGCCCCTTTTTCTATTTTAGTCAACCATTTAAAATTGGGCAAAAAAGCAACCTTAGTTTTAGTTTAGTTCTTAGTTTGTCTTAAATTCCGAATAATTCCATCGATTTTGAAGATGATCAGACATTTCGTCATACATATGTCCATCTTCCCTTCTGATCTTTAAAAAAACACCTGAAATATGTACGTCAAAGGTTACTTTTTCGTTAAATCGTACATTTTACATTTGCGCGTTCCCTTCCTTCATGTTTCCATCCCCCGTGAAGGAGGAATGCCCTCCGAGTAGGTTAAATAATTTCCAGAAACATTATGAACTGTTCATAAATGAACTATTGCCTTAAAGACATTATGAACAGCTGATAAACAGTTTGACATTTTCTAACAAAATGCTGGGAAAGTCTATTTATATATTTCTAGTTATAATTAAATTAGTTAAATTCTCTTTCTGCTTTGAGGGATATTTTTGTCTTATCGGTTAATGTTATTTATCAAAATAGTCGTAGACAAACGTGTCATATTAAGAGCCTATTGCACGTTTTTATTCCTCTGCAAGCTTCCAGATTGTTACAAATTGACTTTGACTCACACAACTTTTGTCTTTCTTTTAATTAATGGACATAATAGTATTGGAGATATATCAATATTGGATATTATTCTGTAAACAAAGACACACACAAAACTGTTTAAGTGAGCAGAATCTATGCCATCGCCACACTTACGCATAGGAAAATTTTATCCGTTTTTCATGTACTACTGATACAGCGTCCTTAAGGGATGTGAGACGCGGTATAAATTAGGCATCCCCGTCTTCCGTTACATGTCACCTGCTGTTAAGGCAATTTGCAAATCAGCTTATAATATTGGTATTGGATATAACCTGTCTTGGTCGAAAACGGCGAAAAATATCTAGAACAGTGGTACTCAACATTTTTGGCTCCATTTAACTCTTTCGCCATTGCTAGACGATCATTCCCTCTCCGACCTTTGCAAAAATCGAAAAATACATATATATTAATTTTAAGTCATTTTAACGCGTTTTATAAATTAAACGGGGAAAAGTACAGAAAATGTTGATAAACTTGAAAAAAATTAATTTTTTTTACATTCATAAACAAAAACATATAGAGAGAGTTCACTGCCATTATCTCGCATAGTGCTTGCAATCGGTTCTTCCAATATTTCGGGCTGTTTGAAACAGCGACTAAATACACAGAATAAATGATAACTGAGCCTTGTTTATTAATTAAAAAAGCGAAAAATAATTTCAAATGTGTTTTTTAGAAAAACATTTTCAAAATACATGTTTATTCTCCAAAACGTTCAGTGCCGATGTCTGCCTATTTTCCTCCTCAAGCAATTTTCCTATTCATACATTTATCTGCAGCAACGAACGGCCGAATTTCTCGTTCGGCGTATTGTAAAGCTTAGTTCAGTATCGGAATCGACCAACGGTTCGACCATTCTAGTAATTTTTGGTAGTTGTTCAATGCTAATTTTCGTGCAGCGAAGTATACTCTTGTGCGACCTTTTGTATTTCAGTGTACCTTCAAAGCCTTTGCATTTCAACGCAACAATGTATCCGGAATGTCTTTCCTTTATTTTCGCAACCCTTGGACGTAGCTTACACATTACAGGTTGCCTTGGTTACATATACTGCATACAGCAATACAGATACAGCATGAAATTAAACTCTCCACATTTCTGTTTACACGATCTTCAGGTCTTGCCGCATAAGTGCATGGATCCGCCCTATTCTAACAATTAATGCGTTGGATCCGTAAAAGTAGTCAAGTGACTTACCGTCTCGTTTTAAATTTTGAAGTAAAATAACATTAACCCAGAAGAAAAATGCTTACAACAAATAAACACATATTTTTTATTTAATCGTCAGCCTAAAAGTTGCATAACTTGTGTACAGAAGATAAATATATGAAATGGAGTCTGTAAGCATATGGTGGTACTTTCACTTTAGAACATGAGAGATAATACTTGTTACTAGAAATTTAAGGGGTAAACAAAATTTCACACAAAACTGCGTGAAATTTGTAGTGATCAGGCATCGGATTGAAGTACAACTTTGCAATGTTTTTGTGAAGGACGTGTAAGATGTACATGATGATTAAAGATTAGAAGACCAAAAACATCAACAAATTAAAAGAGGTGTAATGGTGGCACCAGAGTCGGAGCAGCCGATGCAGTTACACTAGGCAGCAGAACTAAGGAACGAAAAATTCTAGAGGTCCAGGTTGGCAAGAAGCCTAGCCGGCCCTAACCTAAAGCAATATTTGTGTTCGAGCTAGAGAGAAAAAAGGTCGCCAAGCAACATACGAGAAATTATCACAAGCTAAAGAGATTTCACATACATCAGCATGCTGTATTTTGGCAGAAACTTTGTTGAAGGGAAAAGCTTGTGTCCAGCTGATCTCTCATGCTTGGTGAGAGGAACTGATGATGAAGGTGAAGGATTTACATCTCGAATAATGGCAGTTGACAAAACAAGAATTAAAAGTTTTGGTCAGTCAGCACTTAAATCGTTGCCACTGCAGCAGTTCATTTTCCCTGCGACATGAAAAATTTCAAGATGCTCAACCACTGGTGAAATAAATGCAGATCTCTGCTTAGAATTATTAAGATAAGAGTTTCAGTTGAGAAAACAATTTTTTAACTGCAGGATATTACGGTGTGGTTGCAAAGACCTGATAAAATTCCATAACAAGTGACCTGACTTGCTTAGGGATGGGGGAAAAATAAAAATGAATGAAAAAAGGAAAATGAATTGTGAAGGACGCTGGTGCATGAGAAAGTTATCACAAATCTCCTAACCAGTACGACCAAAGAAGTTTACCTCACAAACCATAAAATCCTCTAATTCCCAAACTATTCCTGCAAACTATGTGGAAGTGATTTTCTACATATTTGGGGGGAGGAGGAATATAGGTTTCTTCAGCAGTTCTCCAAGTCATTCAAGGACTGAATGAAAGAGACACTCAACGCGAAATAGTAAATCTTCCAAGACATTGGATTACGACTGTTGTGAAGTACAAGAAATTGCTATATAGCAGTAGAAACTGCCTAAAATATAATTAACCTAAAAGAAAAAAGCAGACATCATTATATTTTAACGTACCTTCACATTTGTATGTTTAGTACTATTCTGCTTGAAAAGCAACAAAGTCGTAACAGTATTATAGAAACAGAATTATTTGTTACCCTGACGAAAAACATGGGGCGGACAGTTTGAAATCGATTAAATAATCACATACATAATATAATTTAAGGTAATAAATTTGCATTTATAAAAGGATGTATCACTGTATAGTTTATAGGTGAAAACGAACTTATATTTTGAAAGTAAACTACCATCTGATGCAACCAAATCGCTAAGCAAGGGGCGCAAAGACCGCAGTTTAACCATGCCTGCTATGATCATATGCCAGCAAAATAAATCATGATAAATTAAGTATTATGAAATTGGAAGCACTGCCTTTACTTTCTCTTATTTTTAGAATAATTATTTGTATTTCAATGCTTATTTATCTCCTCATTCCCTTTGCAACAAAACCAAATGAAATGAGGGGATATTTTCCGGTAATAAAATTGCTGAATCCTCTTCTCTAAGGCTCAAATGAGAACAAAACTGCTGTTTTGGGAACGGCCTTAATCGCCAAGCACGACGGAAGAGAAAACAAACTCGTCTCACCACCAAGGAGCAGAGCAACCCCCAGATGAGCGCCACCTTATTTAGGAGCCATCCGAGGGGAGGGTGAGACGAGAGACCTCATTCTCATGGCCGCCATCCGTATTTCTTCTCGTCGTAGGCCGTTAACTCTTGCCGCTGCCAGGAAGTGTTATGCTTCTGCTCGTGTCCTCTGTGAACTTTAAGCGCGGGAAAGACGTCTCGACGTTTTTCTTTCTCTCTTTTTGTTTTTTCGGTGAACGGCTTTATAAAAAGGACCGACACGCGCGGATGATTTTCTTATGTTGAGATGTTCGTGGCTGTCTCTGATGTCATGTCATCGTAGTTCTCACGCAGTTGTTATCTTCCATTTTTTTCCTTTGTATTCCCAGTATAACTTCTTATCATCGTACGCAACTGTAAAGCGTTTTAGACTGGAAAACATAGAAATCGAAACAAAGGTTCATTTTGCATGATTTCTTTTCTTTTTTAAACACCAGGGAGGGCTGTTGATTTCGATCCTCACTTTTGCATCTGGCATCGTCTCCCTTTTGTGTACTCCCGTATCATCACTCATCGACTCCCGTATCACTTTTCAAATAAAAAGATGTTACCACAAAATGTTGCCGCCATGCATTATTTTTAAAATACACAAAAGGCAGCTAATATAAACAAAAGATTACATTAACAACGTTTAGAGTTAAAAAAAGTGTTTCTAAACCAAGTTAAAATTATTAGCTTTTGGTAAAATATAAAAAAGGCAACCGTTTGTTAGGTTTGGGGACGAATTTCAGTAACTGTATTAATCAGAAATGGGTCTCTCTTCTTCAAGCAGAAAAAGACGACAAAAGATATAAGATATCTGCCAGGTACTTTCTGAAACTAATCCAAGTGCGCCATGTTTCACATCAACTTTCTGAAGAACATAAGAGACGAAATCGGTAAATTCCCTATAAATGTTGATATAACGAACGCCCTCCGAGTATTAGGTTTATCTGTACAACATCGGTCAAATAATTTCTAGAAACATTATGAAAGAGTTGATAAATGAACTTCTGCAATAAAGACGTTATGAACAATTCATGAGAAAGCTTTTACATTTCCTAGTTAAAATGCTATGAAAGTACGTATTTATATATTTCTATTTATAGCTATCCCTAAACCAAAAATACATGGTGTTTATAAAGTCCCGGACCCATTTTGAAGTTTAATAACTTATAAAATAATAAAGATAGATTAAAATTAATAACATAAATGGTTAGACAGACTCAAAAAGTTTCATGACCCTTGTCAATGAACTTCCACGTGTGCCCCCTTCGTCGCACGGAGAATATCAAGTCGATATTCAATTTCACGCCAGGTACCGGCAAGCATGTCGGCATCCACAGAGGCTACTGCGGTTGTAATTCTGGCTTTTAGGTCATCAATGTTCGACACTCTCCTCCTGTAAACGTTGTCCTTTACAAATTCCCAGAGGAAAAAGTCAGCGGCGTTACATCAGGTGATCCGGGTGGCCAAGGAATTAGACCACCTCGCCCAATCCATCTTCCTGTAAAATGGTCATTCAAAGAACTAGGAACCATGGTACTCCAATGAGGTGATGCACCATCTTGTTGCAAAAAGACATGTGGCTGAAGCTCTTCTAGTTGTGGAAATACGAAGTTTTCCAACATGTCTAAGTATACGACTGATGAGACCGTCTTTTCTGTAAAAAAGAAAGGCCCAATGACTCGGTCCGTGCATTAGTCCACACCACACATTAACGTTTGGGGAATCCCTTTGTGCCTCACTGTATTCATGGGGGTTTTCAGATCATAATTATAATTAATAATCAATTAATAAGCAGACGATAATTAGAAAAGTATAGATATTTAGATTGGAAAATGAAATTATATGAAATTGACCACACGCGCAGACGATTTTTACAAAAGTAAAGATATTCAAACCTGAAAAGGAAAATATATAAGTTATTCCATCAATAAATGCCATAAGCTTGTTTATATCTTCATTATTTTATGAGTTATTAAATATCAAAATGGGTCCGGGACTTTATAAACACCCTGTATATTACAGTCTTAAGTAGGTATTTATCCCACATCTTTTCCTACCTGGAGATAACACCACCTCTCGTGAGATCCTTAAGGATACTCTGTTGTTAGGTATATTAACAGCAGATTCAAATTTGATGTACATAAATGTAGAGATGACAGAGATTCTGCTCCAGAAACAATAGTCTTTGTGTTTACAGAGTAATACCCAATAGTACATGCATGACAATAAGATATATACAATGCATATAACATAATAAACATAACAATAAAGCTAAATAAAACACTCAAAACGTAACTAAATTAAACATTAAAAGTATACACCTATTACAAATTTACGATCCTTTAAACTAAAAAAAAAAACTTAATTGCTTAAACTAACGATAAATCCATTTAAAATTTTGAATGCAAACAAGTCTTATAAATTTTTAAGTAAAACTACATCTAATTACGTGTTAAAGCACACATGTTATAATTACTACAACCTAAGCTAAAATTTTAATTATTGCGTTTAATAGTTAAATATGTATGTCAATTCTTAGAACGTGATTTACTAATTATACTGTAATTATCACTTTTGAACTTTACTAGCGTCTTCACTCTGTTTGACAAATATCTTGCTCCACAGCTGAAATAGATGTTCTTAAGTGAGGTACGTTTTTTAACAATAATTTCCATATAAGAGACCGACCTTCAACAGACACGTTAAACACATTGGGGAGTATAGTACTTTGAACGGAACCATTTTATCATTTATAACGTATAATAATGTCCTTTGTATAAACTCCGATATGTACCTTCGGAGATGTTTTTAGAAACGTCACGCCTTCTGCTTACAGCTGCATAAATGCTAGTTTGCTTACCCATGTATCTGTCATGTTCTGTGCAACCTGCTGCAATAATCGCATGCCGGTACCACTTGGGGTCTCGACATCTGTTTCCAGCTGTAGATGAACAACGTCTATATTTGTATCGCTGATGTGCATCTGTAAAATAATGAACATCGTATAAGATCTCGTAAAATAATTATATGCAGTGAACCTTTAAGATAAAGTTTACGTAAAATAAAATTCCAACTTTTAATTTGTCATAGTCCTTTAGGTCAGAGTTCTCAAAATTCCAACTTTTAATTTGTCATAGTCCTTTAGGTCAGAGTTTTCAAAACTGGTGGCTCCCCAAGCAATTTTATACAATTACATTTCCCATTTAATTAGCATTATTGCGATATTAATATGAAGAAAAAGTTTAAAGTTTTAATGGTTTGAATCCAAATTTCATTACCATTCAAAACGAACGTGAGTAATGTATGCGAGTAACTTAGAAAATCTTCAAATCTTCAAATGGAGAAACTGTGATATAAACCTCATTCAAAGATTTGAAGATAGAGATTTCTTTGCTTTGTTTAGGAATACATTTACATGTGTACATTATTTTCCTTAGGTGAAAGTTAATAAAAATAAGAACAAGATCGACCGATGAGCATCCACAATCAATGATGAAGATAGTTCATGGTAATTTTTCTCGAAAACTACACACTTTAATAAAACTGAAACGTCATTAGGTGTCGTAGCTCAAAGTTGTAGTAATAAATAAATTTAGAGTCAACATATGTATCCTTATTTTCAGATGTCGAAGAAAAGTTTTACAAATAAAAGAAAGAGAATGGGTTGTCATTATTTATTTTTAAGTTTGTCTCCCATGAAATATTTCGCAATTTGTTTAGTAAGTTAAAAAGAAAATTAAGTTTAGAGTGGTTACTTCAATATTTGAAATAAATCTGTCTCAAAATGTAATATTTAGTTGTCAGTATATTTAGGTTACAAAGCGTACGTAACCAAGAACATTTTTTTGCAGATAGCAGCGTTTTAATTTCAGACAGAAAATAAATTTGATTTCTTTGGCGTCATTATTATTTTTGTTGATTCTTTATGTTTGGAAAAATATTTAGTAAATAAAATTTTAAACTTAGTTAAAAATATTTTAATTTTATTTTAAAAACTTTCATTTTGTTAAAAAAATTTTGGCTCGTCAACTGCTTTCAAATCGTGCATTCCATTATGCCCCATCTCAGGCTTTCTTAGTTGAGGCTTTTTAAAAAACCGTGACATTTCAACCTTTTTTCTTGGTTTAGGAATGAACAATTCCCAATTTGTTTTGTCATCCAGAATAGCTGCAAAAAGGGGGGAAAAGCTCGAAATGACACGATTTTTATTGCCATCTCCAGAAAGCCTGAACTGGGAAAGCCCGAAATGGGATATTACGGTGCATTCAGCCCACATGCAAGTAAAGTTTAAGACCACTACCTTAGGCCTCCCACATAATCTGCTTTATTCCTTTCCAGCATGGAGGTCACCATTTTGAAAGTTAAGTTTATTAGCACCGCATAGTAAAGCATAGAACTGAACTTTACATGCTGCTATGTAATTATCCAAAATTTCATTTCTTTCCTACGCGCATTATGACATGTATTACTGCTATCGACTTTAAATAACAACATGTCCCTAACGTGTTAGAATGCAGGTGCGGCTGTATGGCATATCGTAGTGCATATTGAATCTACCAATCTTTAGTTGTCAACCGAGTCAGAGTGTCGTTAGCGGTTACAGCAGTAGAAGCCTTCATTAAACAGACTTGTTACAGATGACGAATAGAAACTGATGCGGAACACTGAAGAATTCAGACCAAGACGGTGCAATTGAAAACACAAGCATGGCTCAGGCACGCTTTCCACATGGCATTTTCAGACGTGTTAAGCTTCGCTTGTGTTATGTTTCCAGCGTTGTCTCGAAAAGAACATCCAAGCAGAAGGAGGACATTCGTTTCAAGGCTCTTCGATGTCTGTATTATTCCATATTATCGATAAAAAGAAAAGAAATCTCTAAGAAAGTGTCTAACAAGTTCTTTTATTTCTGGTTAGGGTATTACAGAGAGCAATGTTAGTATAATTTCAGTTCATTTGGTTAAGTATTTAAATTTACGAACTCTGTATCTAGTGTATCTGTCTGTATATACTCCATCTCGCTGTACACGCAAACGTATATGTCTTTAAGTCCTCCTTGGCATACTGCAGAATCTGCGGGAAGTCTTTATACCCTAGTTTGAGTACCAAAGGGTACTTGCGCACTGTTTCTGTAAGTGCATGATTTTCTCATGTACTTAAATATACGAACTCTGTACTGAGTTCGTATAGAATTCGCATATTTAAGTACTCAGATATAAATTAGTAACTTAAAATTACACTGACATTGCACTCTGTGATACTCATACCAGGGGTAAGGGAACTTCTTGGACACCCTACATAATACGGAACAACTTGCTCTCTTTTTGAGGCGACGCGTCTCAGCATGTCTTGCCGAAGTGTGTTTGAGCCATATTTCTGCTTGCCGTTGTGACGTCTTGATCACGATTCTTCAGTGTTCCGTCTCAACTTCTGTAATAAAGCCTGTTTAAATAAAGGTTTCTACTGCCGTAATCTGCAACCGCGTCGGCCAAGTTGCCCCACTTCTTACTCTCCATCAAGTGTACTTCGACTCAGATGTCAACTCAAACTGATAGATTCAATACGTACCATGATATGGCCCAAACACGAGCAAGTCCATTTTAGCACGGTTATCAACTCGGACCAAAAGATTCAGTACACGTGCCACACATGCGCACGTGGATTTCGGCATGGTTGTCAACTCAGATTCGTAGATTTCGTAGTTGTCAACTCAAATTTGTAGGACATCATGCTATGTGTTTATGTAATGAAGCAAATTTAGATGTAAGGTTGTAGGAATTTTGATTTGCGTAGAAATTAAGATGTTGATCCATAACGAAGAAGAATATTGGCAGCCGAGGAAGACTGCAGCAGTCTATCCAGGCCGAACTACAGAAAGCAAGTGTTTTGCGTTATGTAAAAGACATATGACATGAACTGAAATGACGCAGCGCAGCAGAAAAAGCTATTACTATTTTTAAAATAGAAACTAGAAACACCCAAATTAAAATTAAGTGGATATTGCTAATTAAAATTATAGTTTACATCGATTCTTTATATATATATATATATATATAGATCTTTCTTGCATATATGTATACACCAAGTAATTTAGATAAGGATATACGAACTTCTGCGGAAGATAGGTAGTTGTACTAAGACACTTTTATCCCAATTAGCAAGTTTGACAATTTCGTTGACACCAACAATGAATTTTTTTTGTCAACATCCTTGCTTCGTTTCGACTATACATTCTTCAACAGACCTTTGAAATATTTCTCGGTCACCTCATTCTAGGAAAGACTGATATAGTATATAGCAGTGGTATTCAAACTGTGTTTCGCGAGTCAAAATATAAATTCGAAAGAAAATTATAAAGCACTTACACTAGTTGACTAGTACATATAGGAGTAGTATAATGATTAAATTAACCAAAAAAACGAAGACAAAATTAGTTACAGATTAGTTTTGAAAGTTAACAGGTGGTCATTATATGTCAAAGAGACTGACGGGCAATGCTTTGCAAAATAAAACAGTTTTCTAATGAAAAATTAATTTAATTTAGACGACAGGGTTAAAAATTACACAGTGCAGCACCTTTTTTCAGTTGAAGAAAACTGAAAGAGAATACTTTCCAGGAGAAAAAACTAAGTACGACTGAATTAAATATCTGTTACAGTTCTACGATAAATCAGAAGGTTTGCTAGTAAAGAAGAGGAAAACAACTTATCGTTACACCAACAGATTCGACGCTAAAAATCTGAACTTCAGCAAGAGCAGCTTTTAAATTTAGATATATGAATAATCACAGAAGTTCCTTACACAACAAAATATTTTAATAACATTCAGAACAACGTATTTAAGCGAAATATCATTAAATCAGCGAAAGTGGCAACAAAAATATACAAGGAAATTAAATACGACTGCAGAAAATATACAAGGAAATTAAATACGAATAACATAAAGCTACATTTTGACAATTTGTGTAAAACAAGCACATCCCTTTCATTAAACATAATGCAAGGGTAGGTAGGAGCTGGAGCACGAGTTAATTCTATTAATGAATAAATTACATTAAAGATATGTTAAAAAAACTTTTAAAAATACAAATACTAAACCTCTCTTTAACTGACAAAGTACATTGTGAAAAAAAGGGGGGAGATAGTGACATACATCTCGTTCCACTGGGCCGATTGACAAAATTTAAATTGCGTTTTCTATGGCTCAAAAGCGCGACTTCGGATATATATTAGATTTATATATAATATTAATCTAACAAGTATTTTGATACAAAATCGGATCTTATCTGAAATAACATGCCAATTTTCTTCCATATTTCTATTTTATGATTCAAATTATGCAAAGATATTATATTTTGTAATTGTTGGTGAGAAATTTGTGGAGAAATTTAAAAATTTATCTTGGCGCAATTTTTTCACTTTGCGCCATGAATAATTCACTTGGCGAACTACGTAATTTATAGTGACCTACTTTCCTTTCCTTTTTTTCATTGTACAGAAACGGAAAAATGATCATCGTTCATACTTTCAAATAATTTTAACAATTTTCGTATACCATATTCGGCGTTATTATCGCTTATAACGAATATGCCAAACTTCAAAACGTGCCAAAATGTAAATTCACGTATATCTTAGATAATGTTGAATAAAAAACAAATTTTTTACAGGTATGCTTAGAAATTTAAAATTAAAAAAATTATTAAATTAAAAATTTTATCGGTTATAATTCGAAATTTTTTTCGAAAAATTTATAAAAATTATTTAAAAATACAAATTTTGAAGGTAAATCATAAAAAATGGACGAATTTTATTTGGAATGAACCTAAATTTCGAATTGTGAAAGGAAGAATCAAATAAGTTTAATAAAAAAGGGATATTAATAAATATATATCTAATTCAATTAACATTGAGGAGCTAAAATTTTGAGAGCTAATTTTTTAAAAACTACTCGTGCGATATTTACAAAACTTGGCAGTTTTGTATAATTTCAGTCGTAGAATCAAAATATGGAAAAAAATTGCCATGTTTCAGAAAAGTCCGATTTTGTGTTAAAATACCTATATTAGAACAATACTATACATATATAAATCTAGTACATATCCTATGTCGCGTTTTCAAGACATGAAAAATGCAAGTTGAATTTCGTCAATCCGCCTAGTAGAACGGGAGATATAGAACTGTCCCATTTTCTGTTTTGCGCAGTATAACTATAACATACTGATCTACTTTAAATATTATTTTAATATATATTTTCTACGGGTGAGTTGGGGTTCCTAAAAAACACTTTATAGTTCTAAAGGTTCCGTGAGTGAACAAAGTTTAAAGCTCATTGTTCTAGAGCATCTGTGAAATTGTAGTTCTTAAAAAATTTCTAATAGATTTTCTCCATTGGTTTCTCCATTGATTACGCCATTGGTTGAATTAAGATGTGTTTGGCAGGCAGAATACAACTTCTACTCGAGAATACATGCGGTTAAGTTGGAAAAATGCATTGGATGGCTTGCAGCATGTTTCAATCAAAAATAAAGCATAAAGCTTTCAGCTGTAGATTTTTTAAATTTGCAACAGCGTTTATCGGACGGACAAAAATTCTCGAAAATTCTTTTAGTGATAAGATTTTTATTGGACTCCTAAGTTAGTGGTAAATATGTTTTTGAAATTTCCTTCAGTGTTCTTCAGGTTTCAAAGGATAAATAACTAGCAGTTTTAATTTAAAGACTCCATCATCGTTACCACCCTGCAGAAGTGTTAGACGATCTTTCGCAGCATTAAATCTTAAAACGATACCTCGTGCGATTTCAGGAAATCCCAATATTACTGCGTAATACTAAAACAGCATTAAGCGGGTTCTTACTACACGTATGTTTATGACCAACATTTTTGTGGAAAAGATTTTTTTTGTAGCATATACACCGAAGAGCCATTATATTATGACTACTCTCCACCTATAACAATGCGCTCTCCCAGAAACAAAACCACTGCCTACGCAGCTGGAGGCCGAAACATGTCTCTGCACTGACGGCATGTCATCGGCAGCTGCGTTTGCAATGGGCCAAGAAACACCGGAATTGGACATTAGAGGAATAGAAAAAAGTTGCATGGTCCGACAAATCGACTGGCTTGTGCTGATATGCCGATTTCCAAACGAAATCCTGGCTCCTGGATGTACAGTTGGAGGGAGACAAGCCGGTGGCGGGGGTATTATGGTGTGGGCAATGTTTTCATGCATCACATTAGAACCCATAATCCTCATAGAACAATCCCTGTCGTCTGTGTACTACATGAGTTGCAGACCAGGTTCACCCAGTCATGACAACAGTACTTCCGGGGGGGATGGTGTTTACTAACAGGATAATGAACCATGTGACAAGGGTCGAATCGTCAAGGAGTGGTTCGAGGACCATTCCAGTGACTTTCAAGTCATGTCTTGGCCTCCAAATTCACCTGAAATTAATCCAAGGTCCCATCTGGGAAACCAAATTCGTACTCCCACGCTACTCCCTCGCAATCTACGGGAACCAATTGTGGAGCGCTTGGTACCACATAAGAAGGTTCCGTGAGTGAACAAAGTTTAAAGCTCATTGGTCTAGAGCATCCGTGAAATTGTAGTTCTTAAAAAATTTAAAAAATTATTCAATTAGCACCTACGTATTAGCACCTTGTGGAGTCAATGCCGCGCCGGGTTCAGGCAGTTTTGAGGGCTAAGGGTGGTCATTATTAACAGGGTGGTCATAACGTAATGGCTCTTCGGTGTATATGAATCCTTACAAAGCACGTACGCTTATACAGTAAACGACTAAAACTAATACTTAAGTAGAATGGTGCAAATATCAAATGGGAACAAAACGAGAATTTTTTGTTTCAGAACATACCTTATAGTTAATATAACCATCGGCAGCAATATCCAGCACTATGAATCCAGTGATGGGATCTTTGGTGGGGTCCGTCGCTTCCGTTGCAGTCAGAACTGCTTGGAACACTACAGAAGAGACATTACAAGAAATAAGTTATCTAGAACTCATTCAAAACAAGTTAACACGGCTCTTATCCGTGACTCACGGATCATCCAAAAGACTGACAGGCTAGTTAAATAACACTAACCAAATTCTACCCATAAGTAAAACTTACCAATAAAAGTATAACAAAAAATCACAACAACAAAAAGGAGGGGAGTAACTTTTCACTCATAAGTAAAAGGAGCGAAATACATAATTAATCAGTGCATTTACTCCACTTTATTTTAACTAACTTATTTAAGAAATTAATAAATGATCACGAGAACACAGTCATTCAACATACTTTAAAAAAAGGCTCGTATGAACACAGGAATTGAATGTGGAAAAAAAAGTAACAAACAAGTCATGAAATTATGAAAACATACACATCGGGGGGGGGGAGCGAAGGCAACGAAGATACTGAATGCAGCGGAAGGGGGATAACAAAGGCGTATAAGAACATAGGTATTGAACACGAAAAGAAAACTGACAGATCATGAAAACATAGGCATCGGAAGGATTCACATGAGAACACTGGCACTGAATACGGAAAAAATATTAACAAACGATCCTGAAAACACATGCATCTGAGGAAAGGCCCTAACAAAAGATCATGAGAACACAGGAATTGAAAAAGGGAGGCACTAACGAAAGGAGTATATGAGAATACAGGCACTGATACTTATGAGGGGTACGAGGGGAAATGAGAGACTAGCAAAAGCTCAAGAAAACACAGGCATCGAAAATGTTAAAAAAAGGATCGTAAGAGCACAAGCACTGAATATGAAATGAGAAATGAAAAAGTAACAAAGATCGTGGAAATACAGGAAGATTAGGGTGTTATAAATACGTGTAGACAGGCCCCTGGGCAGAAGCCGTATCCTGTTTAGAACTTATAAGCAATTGGGCACAGGGAGGGAGCAGACTAACAAAGGATCATGAGAAAACATGAACTGAAAAAGAAGTAACAGAACATAAACCTTATAATGTGTTCTCATGATATTACTTGAATGCGGGGTAAAAAAGAATCAAAAGGACACATCCACAGGAAACAAAATATAAAAGTAAACAAAAATCATGAAAACTCAGACATTAGTGTATATGTAAACTCAGGCATTAGGCGAAGCACTCACAAAAGCTCAAGAAAATACAGGCACTGAAAAACGGGGTTAGAAAAAAGTCAGGAACAAAGACAGTGAAATACGAATATTAAATGAAATTAAATGAAAAAGTAATAAAGATAAAAAGAACACAGGCAATGAATACGCAGTGGGGGAAAGGCAGACTAACAGAAGATCATGAGAAAGTATGAATTAAACACAAAAACAAAATAAAAATAACAGAAGATCATGAAAATATAGACATTGAATAAGAGGTAAAAATGGTATCACGAGAACACATGCACAGAATACGAAATACAGAAGTTAAACACACATCAAAAGAACACGGGAAATCAATATGGAAGGGGAGCACTAAGAAAGGATTATGAGAACACTGACAACTTAAAGAAGCCTTTTTTAAAAGAGAGACAGCTGAACTGTGTATCCAGTTTTAAACAATTGCATTTATAATTTTCACATTTCTACCACCGAAGCAAGAGGGACAGTAAAAAGGAAAAGAAATACACTCTATAACAAACAACAACAACAACAAAAAAAAAAAAAAGATGCACAAAGAAGGAATCATTCGATTGCTTTGACATTTCGTATGCATAAATGTTCTGACCAAAGATACAAATGATTAAAATTTGGTGTCCAATGAATGAATAGTGCGATCTCCAGCGCATCCTGCAGATGTAAGGAGCTGTTCTTGAACTGTTGTTAAAAATTTCTCTTGCATTGTGATTTAGTTTACCTTTCAACGACTGAAAAAATCCCTCGCCGCAGGATTCGAGCTCATTACGAGCAACTGTCAGAGTTTGAAAGAGGTTGTATCATTGGATCGAAAGAGGCAGGTTGGGCAAATCGGAGAATGGCTCGTCATATGAGTCGAAGCAATGCGGCCATTAGTAGATGCTGGCAAGAATGGATGGGTAATGGCAGATTTCAGCGTCATGATGGTAGCGGTCGACTATCGAGGCCCACAACAAATCCGGAGGACAGAGTGATTGTCAGATCAGCTGTCACAGCCCGATTCATCGCTATCAACCACCATCAGATGTGCGACCCGCACACGAGTGTCCACCATGACCATTCACAGACGGCTCAAAGAAAGAAATCTATGCTCGTATCGACCGTTACGCCTCCTGCCACTCCCGCCACTGTCTTGCCAGACTACATACTCCTGCCACTGTCCAGCCAGCCTACATCGGTGCTTAACTCGATCAGGTTGGAATGATTTTGACTGGCGACGTATAGCCTTTAGCGAAAAATCCCGCTTCCAAATGTGTCGTGACGATCACTTAAGACGTGTCTGGAGACGCCCAGAGCAGCTTGACGATCCTGCTCCTCCTTGCTTTCACTATTGCACGCCGCATAGGCCCTCAACCAGGAGTTATGGTCTGGGGTGCCATTTCCCTTGACAGACGGAGCCCTTTGGTTGTCATTAGGGGCACACTTACAACACAGCGGTACGTCAACGACATTCTGATATCTGTTTTGCTATCGTTCCTTTTGCAATACCCTGGCCTTATTTTTGAGCAAGATAATGCCAGACCACATACGGCACCAGTTGCTATGAACTGTCTTACAGCTTGTCAAACACTTTCTTGGCCAGCCAGATCTCTCTCCCATCGAGCATGTTTAAGATATGATGGGAAGGCGACTGCATCTACCAGGAAATGCTGATGACCTAGCCCGACAATCGGAGCAAATTTGGCAAGAAATACCGCAGGAGATCATCCGGGAGCTTTACCAGCCTATGCCACATCCTGTGGAAGCTTGCATTAAGGCTAGAAGTGGATCAACACTTTACTGAGCACGTTACTTTGAACTCGAACTATGTAACTCTGAACTAAATTAATCAATTGTTCTGAAATTTTAATCATTTTTTATTCTAATCTTCCTATCCACCAATTTTTGTCTCCATCGGACAACTTCTTGGTGAGCCGATTTTTTTGTTATAGAGTGTATCTAAAAAGAACACAGCTTTAGAACTGTCGACAAGTAGTCTCATGCGCTGGAGATAAAAATGTTTTATTCCATACAGTGTTGCTACTGTTCACTTTAAAATCGTCGAGTTTATAATAAAAATTCATTAAAGTTTTACAATATATGAAATTTAAAATTCAAAATTTCGGGCTACCACTGGCACGTGTCCGGGGGAAGGAACTACGTTATTCAAGATCTGATGGCCCTAAGTACCGCCGTTTTTTCACAGTGCTAGGGACATACATACACTCATGCAGATTCTTCATAATTCAATTTCCTTAAAAATAACAAAAGCCGAAAATATTTGGTTGCAGCAATTTGAGAAGTGATTCGCCGTTTACCGTGGACTTGCAAAATCAAGTTTCGCGCTAAACATTTTTATAAATAGCTTTCATTTAAATTCGTAAAATAATTAATGAACTGAAGGAAAATATATTTATCATTCCTGTTTGAGAATAAGAACGCTTTTTTTGGGGGGGTGCAAAATTCATGTAATCACTAATAATAGAATTTCTGGTTTGAAATCTTAAATTACATGACTAATTCGTGCACAATTCTTTACAACTAATAATCAAATTTTATAGGATTAAAAATAAAATTTTATATGACTAATAAAAAATCACTATTGTCTCAATAAAGTATTCAATTCATCATGATAATAGCTTATACGCTGCTCAAAACAATTAGGGAATATTGTGAATTTGGTATGAAATAACCACAGAATCAAGAACCTTTTTAACAAAAATGAATACTAACAGAGAAGAATGGAATACTAACAGTTCAGCGATATAGGGTTGAGATCCTCAGACCTACTGTTTTCCTTTACGCTGCAGCAGTCAGGGCTGAATTCATTCTCACGGATGATAACGCCATTAAATCGTGCTCAGCTAGTGGACAATTTCCTTTTCGATGAAGGAATCCTTCAAATGGAGTGGCCAGCATGTTCCCCATATACGAACGTAATAGAGCATATTTGGGACATTGTAGAAAGAAGGATTGCTAGTCCTTTATTACCCCCCCAGAAATAATTCACGAGTTTGAAAGCTCTCTTCTACAGGAGTGGGAGAGATTACCTGAGTCCCTCGTTGATAACCTCAGCCGATTCCACGCTTCGTATGTGTGCGACATTGCTTTCGTTCAGAGGAAACCATACCCCTTATTTAAACTCATTTGTAACCAAGAAATCACAATTTTTGTTTGTTTGTGTAGTATGCAAAAACTGTGCATTTTTTTGTTTACCGACAAATATCATCAATAAAATTTATTTATTCTTTGTTTATTGTTTCGTTTTCTTTTCTCATATCTTACAACACCTATGCAGAATATATCAGTCACCAAAACATTTCCTCATTCGCAGTTTATATCCAAAATCATAATTTCTCCTAATTGTTTTGAGCAGCCTACTTCAGCAATGCTATTCAATTACCGAATTTTGTTATTTGGGGGCCCATGCTTTTATTAGTGATATAAAATTCTAGACGAACTTTATAAAAGGAATTACTTAATCTTTTGTTCGGTGAAATTATATGCTACACTTTTTTTAGTTCATTAACGTTTTTAGAGTTTTAAATAAAGGCCTTTTCTATAAAAAGTTTTTTTTTTTAATTTTTGTCTTTACAGTTTCAATGCCGTGTTGCATATCAAATTATTCAATAAAAATCCTTTTTTAACAATGAATAATTACTATTTTACATTTAACAATTCCTCTATCAGAAGTGGATAAAAAGATACAGCTATTTCGCTAAAAAATCAGATATTATGTTGAAGAAGTTTTACATGTAAACTTTATTAAATAAAAAACTTCACTCATAAAAATTTAGTGCGAAATGATTGATGTGAGGTTTCCTACCAGAAATGGATAAAAAGATACAGTTATTTCTCTAAAAATTAGAAATTACATTGAAAAGGTTTTACATGAAAAATTTATTAAATAATAAAAAAATTCGCTCATAAAATTTAGGGCAAAATGATTGATTTGAGATTTCGAGTTCGCCCGTTAAGCGAATATACATGCAAAAGACAGCTTCATCATTAAATTAAAGAAAAAAAATAAATCGAATTTTAAAAAAATCGCTTCACCTCATTAGTGTGTGTGCAAAATATAAGCTGGGAAATAGCTTAAAAATCGGGGGGGAGAGATCTTTTGAAGAGACCCCCTGTAATGTCGTCGTATAGAAGCTTATTAGTGTCTTTAAAACAATAATTAATTAACAATAAAATTATCGTTCCAGTCTGAATTAAGGTTAAAATAACATTTTTATTTACTATTTAAATTTAGCAGAAGGTAGTACTACAGAATATTACTCTGTTACTTATTAGTATACTGAAATTCAAATTTAAGTAACTTAAGTACGTACTTTAAGTAACTGAAACTACACATAAAATAATCTACCTAAGTCGGCTCAAGTAATAACCAAATCCAAAGTCGGCTAGCAAAATGTCTGAAGCCGGAACAAATTTTGGAAGAGCTGCGATAGGGTGCGAAAAGCAAGGCGAGGCTGCCTGAAGCTCCCTCTAAAATATCCAAAACTTCGGCTTAACTAACTATAATAACTACACTGACGGAAAAAAAATCCCAACACCAAGAAAGACTTGTGTTAAATAAACAAAATTTGGTAGGCGTGAATCTGAAAGATGGCATGGGTTCAAATTTCGCGCTTCGCGCTAGTAGCCACTCAGAACTTGCAAATCAGGTTTGCTTTAAATGTGTGCTGTAAAAGTTCGTGAGAGTTATTTACCTTTGAAATTTGACGTATTGAGATGATGTTAGTCAAGAATATCTTTAAGACGACGAAGAAGCCATTATCAACAGCTCACCGACTTTGAACAAGTACGTGTAATAGGGCTACAAGAAGGGGGATTATCTTTCCGCGATATTGCAGAAAGACTTGGCCGGAATGTATCCACTGTGCATGATTGTTGAAAGCAGTGGTCAAATGAACTTACTGCTTCAAGAAGACCGGGTTCCAGGCGGCCACGTAGAACTACTCAAAGGGAAGACCGTTATATTCGGCGTACGGCTTTGGTGCATCGCACTGCATCTGCGGCAGAAATTAGAGCTGCAGTTGGCACCACAGTGACATAACGAACTGTTACAAATCGGTTACTTCAAGGACAGCTCCAAGACAGGCGCCCTGTAGCGTGCATTCCACTGACTCCAAGCCATTGCCGTTTGCGACTCCAGTGGTGTCAAACTAGAGCTCATTGGAGAACGGAGTGGAGATGTGTTGTGTGTTCTGATAAAGGCAGGTTCTGCCTTGGTGCCAGTGACAGCCATGTGTTGCTCAGAAGGAGGTCAGGGGAATGTCTGCAACCAGACTGTTTGCGGCCTAGGCACACTGGACCTACACCTGGATTCATGGTCTGGGGAGCAATTTCTTATGACAGCAAGAATACTCTCGTGGTTATGCCAAACACACCGACTGCAAATTTATACGTCAGTCTGGTAATTCAACATGTAGTGCTGCCATTCATGAACGGCATTCGAGGGGGAGTTTTCCAACAGGATAACGCTGGCCCTGATACCGCTGTTGTAACGCAGCGTGCTTTACAGAGTGTCGACATGTACCTTGGCCTGCGAAATCACCAGATCTGTCTCCAACTGAGCACGTATGGGATATCATTGGACGATAACTCCAGCATCATCCACTGCCAGCACTGACCGTCCCAGTATTGACACAGCAAGTACAACAAGCATGGAACTCTATACCACAAAGTGGCATTCGGCACTTATATGCCACAATGCATGCAAGTTTGCAGGCTTGCATTCAAAATTATGGAGGTTACACCGGCTATTAATGTAACAGCATTTCACATTTGAAATGCATTTTCTTGAGCTTAAATTAACCTGTGATCTTGAAAATTTAATCAATTAAACTTTTTAACTAGACAAATGCATTGTTCAAATTTCATTACTCTACAAAAATTTTTCCTAAGTGTTGCGATTTTTTTTCCGTCAGTGTAATTTGCATTCTGTTTAAGAATATGGAAAAAAGTTATTAGAAAGTTTCACATCATATTAATTGGTTAATTAACCTAAAATCCTACAAATGTGAGTGAATTATATTAAAGCTTACATAAACAGTTGACATATAAGCGCGGTTGGGAGATGCAGAAATACTGATGATATTTTGAGCTACTTCAAACAAACAAGCTATAAATAAATTAAACAAAATCAAAAGGCGTGAATTAAGAATTTCTTCTAATTCATAAGAACATTGTTAGAATATGCCGATCAGGGAAACACCGAGGAATGGTTCAACGGCCATTGGAAAGAGCTGGATTTTGAATGCTCGAATGATTGAAATGCTTTCAAGCGTCACAAGAAAAAAAGGCCAGAGAGTAATATTGAAAATACAAGCGAAGAAGATGCTGACAATTACATTAGTCCCGAAACAACAATGACCTCTGTCCAAATTCTATTGGACTTCGTCAATCAAAGAGGATTCGAGTACAATTATACAACAGCATTTCGGAAAAGACGCAGGGATATTAGCCAAATATTTAAATGTTCTCAAAAACATAGTAAAATAAATGATAAGAAATAAATACAAACAATATGCGCGAAAATAGACAGTTTGGATTATCCGTGCGTTTCAATTATCCGTGACCTGCTTTCCTGGCATTGACGAGAATAATCGAGAGTAAACTGTATTGAGATTTTGAAATGGATTTCAGCTCCTTTGTAAACAAACACGCAACTATAAATTTAAAAAAAATCAAAAGCCGTGAATTTGAAAAAAAAACTGTTTTCACATAGAAATTTACGAAACATATTGCTGAAGCTTACAAAGAGAGACATAAGCGGTGGAGAATTGGGATAGGGGGTGCAGCGTTTTGCTTCAACGATTCTTGCTCGTTCGACTGGGAACATATACAGCAGCTAGAAGTTCGAGATCATCAATACACAAGATAAGAAAACACATAAGATTCCCACAATGGAACGAATCAAGGGCCACGTGTTAGTCGCGCATTCTATGAATATTCATAACTGCACGCGCGCCTGACTACAAGAAGAGGGGAGATGTTAAGAGGGCAAAACAAGCAAAATCGATAAAGGAAAATAGGCAGCACAACTGGAGCCTTCTAATGATTTGGTATCGGGGCGGCGTCGATTATCGGAACTAACCTCTCCATCATTAATTAGTTTCAAAACGAATAATCGCTCCAGAACCCGGATGTGCAGGTTCCCCCGTAAAATTTATCTGTATTACCTACCATTGCACGTGACTTTGGGCGTGATTCGGCCACTCTGGTGACGTTGCCCGTCCTTGGATGATATCCGTAGTTCGAATCGACCGCTAGAGAGTTGCTCCTGAAGATGGGGGACCAGGTCCAATTTCACAGTTGCACTGTTGTAGTCCTGTTGACAAGAGAAAAAAGTCTTAATGGATTTTTAATGTCAATTATAAGGAATGCAATGATTTACGTTCAGATTTTTAAGCATCATTAAATGCAAATTCGAAAATCCCCCCCCCTCACGATTTGACAAATTTCTCGCTTTTGCTAAATCATGTCATTTTTTCAAATCTGTTACTTTTGACAAACTCTCGCTATCAAAATTTATGTTTATCGATTTTATGAATTTTCTGCAACCTATCATTGCCCTGTGCTTCTTTCTGCTACCTTTCAAACCGGTTTCCTTGTTTCTAAAATTTAATTCGAATTATTGCATTAATCACTTTGCCGAACTGTAGTGGTTATCTGCGCTTAGTGCAAATTCAGCCCATTCCCAAAACAGCCTTAACAGCATTTTTTCCAAATGAGCCTAAACGGAAGGACTCAGTAATTTTATTCCCAATTGAGTCGGATCGTGAAATATCACCTCATTTTAATTTTGCAGTCCCTTTTGTAAATATCAGAGCTTAAAATCAATGCTTTCAACAACATAGCAACTTTTTATCGTGATTTATCTTGTTAGAGCATAATTACACTGCATAAATATTTTGATTTTAGTTTTATTTTGTATTATTTTAGTGGAAGCTTTCCACCATTTTCAATTTTTACTCGCACATAGCCGGAATGGCTGCTCAGGCTTCCCGACATTTTTCAACACAACCGATTTTACGTTATTTACTTCATCTTTTGTGCCTGAAGGTCTTTTCTGATCAATGATTTTTACATCTGAAGTTACTGAAATATTTCCGTTTAATTTTTAAATCTGGAAACCCACTGCCAATTTTCACTTTTATGTATATGGTTCCAACCTAAAAGGCCTGTTTTCTTAAATTAGGATTTGTTGGCGCTTTTGAAATACATTTTCCCTTTTTCTAAGATCTTGCTAAAAGAACTCCTAACTTAAACAGCAGAGTACAGTGCGATAAACTAACAAAGAAAAATAGGCGGAAGAAAAAACCTTTATGCCAAGACAGGTTAATGCGAATCAAGTGACGGTTTTGACATAACGAACTATTGTTTTGATATGCTTTAAATTTAATGTATTTTTAAATGAATTCTACTTTTAATGCATAAATCTTTTATGCAGCAGGTGCAATATAAATTTAAAAGCGAAAACATAATAAAAAAATACGAACACCATAAAATTACAATGTAAAACAAGAGAAAAGTTGAATACATTTGAAGGAGGTGATTTAAGAAATAAATTAAGTAATTTTATGTCAAATATTAAAAACATTGCATCAATGCATCAAGCGTAGCTATCACATCCATTAAAGTCGAAATTTTGTGTTATCAAAAATCTGTGCTTTTGTTTCAGAAAACTTGTTTGTAAAATTAGTAATACAAAAAATAAATAAAACATATCTTAAGCTTTTTTTAAAATTCTGCTCAATATTTAGTTGTTATCTTTAAACTATTTGTACGCAATTACTTGCATTATGATTATGTTGTATGCGGTATATTACAGAGAAAAATCGAAGAGAGTCGATAAAGAAAACCTTTCTTTTAAAGGGGATCGACGCAAGAAATGGACTGTGAATTCCTGTGCTCAATTAAAAACTTAAGACGCTACAGAGCCACGGGGAACAATGAAATTTATTAAACAAAGCATTTCTCACCGGATGAGCTTTCGCGAGAGTGATTTGAGTGTCCGAAATAGGTTGCAGCCGCCCGTCATCTTCCTCATAAAACAAGCTCACCACCAAAGGAACATCTCTGGCATCTGAAATCAAAGAACATTTCAAATTCAATGATCATTATACATTATTATTAATTAGAAACATTATGAAATAATAATACAAAAATTTTGATCACATGACCTCCTGCAGTTCCATGTTCAGCAATTTATTTTGCTCAATAAGCAACAATTTATATCAATTTCACTCCATTTGTTTGCAGAAAGCAAGATTTATATTCATTCCAATCTATTTATTTATTATTAGTCCAAAGGGGCAGTTTGCCCGGAAGGATTATTAATTTCGTTTTAGCATTTTGCGTGAATTCACTACAAGCGTTGTTCAAATTGTTGCCACCAAATATTATCGCCCTGTATTATATTTAAAGAAATTAAATAATGAAGAATCTGAATAAATATATATATATATGCTTCTCGTTCTGTGATAAAACAACGGCATCTAGAACCATCAAATATTGAATAACGTAATAATCCTGCGAATATGGGCATCTGGAAGCCCAAATGTGAAATTTGTTTTATTATCGATTTCATATTTTGTAAACCATTATACCGAATTTTTGATTAACAAACTTAAGGATATCAAAGCGAGCAATGGCAACACGTTGTACAGAAAAAACATTTTTTACCTCCAGCGCGCGATACAGTGTATTGGAAATTCTAAAGTTATGCTCATTTTAAAATTATTTTTGCAATATTGCGCTGGAACTGAATTTTATGATTTAAGTGCGAAGAACGAGATATTTAATAAATAAAGGTAACACGCAAAATGTTAAAAAAACGCCCCTTTGGACGTAATTTAAAATCCGAAACCTTCCAGATTTTTTTTAGTTGAGTCTTTGTTACGTAATCTTTTTGTTATTTTTTCCCCAGAAAGCAACATTTTATATTCATTCTGCTCCATTTTATTTTTGCGGTAATCAGCGGTTTATATTGGTTTCGCTCAAGTCTGTTTTCGGAGAAAGGAACAATTTATATTAATTCCGTTTCACTTTGCGATTAGTTCCGCTGCATTCTGTTTTTACAGAAGGTAACAATGTCAACTTACCTTTCGCAGTGAAGATTCCGTTGAAGCCAAGAGTGACGTGAATGCTGTCAGTTACGGGAAATATGTTGGCTATCGCTCCACTTCCCAGAGTCTCGTGAGAGCTCTTGCTGTCTGGTAACAGAAGGGAACCATACGCTTCTGCAGAAAGAAAATACATGATACATTACATGGAAAAATACATTTAATTTATTTAACTTATTATTTTTAACTTTATATTGACTTCAATATCCCATTTAGTAATTCAAATGGAGAAAGTAAAATTATAGTATATAACTTAAAAGATAATAACGACGGGTAATAATTTTCCGGCCTTTATTTTCGAAACAGTTACTTGCAGACATATTCTTCTATAGTCGAACTTCTATATATAGAATACTCTATTGAACGAAGTCCAATATTGAGAGAATTTTTTCTCCGGATTCTTCCCTCGAGATGTGAATTTCCTTCTAATACACCAGCCACTTAAGGAAATTTTTTAACAAATAACTTTTCGAGTTTTTTTTCTATTTTAAAATTATTTATTCATTTGCTGTGACCTGTATCTTAGAGCAGCTGTGATCCTGAAGAAAAGAAGGTGGCTCGTTTGTAGAGGCATTAGGATTTTTTTGAAGCAGGAAGCTGAAGAAATGAGCAATGCTCTCGCCGGGACTCGAACCACGGACCTCCTGAATACGCGTCGAGCGTGCTGACCATTATACCACGAAAGCATGCCAAGAAGGTGGGAGAAATACCTTATGCGTTATCTGTTTCACATTCAATTCAACATGAGGAATGAAGGGCGAGGAAGATTCTCGAATGAGAAAGTATTAACCCACCCTATTGTTAAAAATTCCCCACCCACTCCTGTTTCGCAGTGTAAGGTTGAACAACAGCTCCATGTTCTTTTTATTTCTGCTTTTCGTGGTTTTTAAAGTTAGTTGTGTATCGAATGATTCATATGTCGAAACGAAAGTGTCTAACACTTCGACCAAAAATGCTGATTCTCGACGAAGTGGACGAAGGTGTGAAGAAGAAAAGACATTGCCGTAAAATTCGGTATCTTGGGCGAAACAATTTATCGAAAATCCATAAAAATCGCAGCAAAATTTCGTCAAGCTTTGATTCCACCGATAGAAGTGCAGACGTAAGAAAAAGTCCCTTTGTGAAGACAATAATGAAGACAAAATAAATGCAACACTATTAGTAAATGTAACATTATTAACGTAATGGAAAAAGCTAAGTTTACTAAAGTTTTACTCTTGTATGGATACATAAACGTACGCAATTTTGCATTTATATCTAATTTTACTACCATTTCAAATTTTAAAATTTCTCATCTTAAATAAATGGTGTTCTATAATAACCTCCCTTTTACGAAGTTTTTCTGCGACTTCGTTAAATAGAGGTTTCGCTCTCTTAATCAGGTCGAATTTTAAATGCCAAGGTTTTGAAAATTGGTATGTCTGAAGTCGTCACTTTCTGGGAAGACGCAGCACTCTTCAGCACCTAGACACAATTTACGCCCCCCTCAAAGGAAACTGCTTAAAACTTATTATGAATTTGTCTTGGCCCCGATTTCAAAGTGACTTTCACGCAGGTTATTTATACGGTTTTAGCTGCTAGAAGCTTTTTTATTTATTTATTTATTTAGTTCTTTTTTTTCCCAAAGGATTTCATTTTTGACAGGTGTTATTTTTGAAACCATAACTTTCTTGAAGTATAACAAAATATTTTTAATCGCAGAAACTGCTCGCTCTCGTTACATCCCCAGAAATCTTTTTTAAATGTTCAGTAAAAGAAAAAATAAATTCCATTAATAATCTTCACTACTGAAGTTCTCGCTGACAGATGTCGTCTGACATTTTAAGGCTTAAAAAGACGTCAACCGTTGCTACAATTTTTCTACTTTTCAAATAGAATAAGTAATAATATAAAAATATTTTAAATCCTTAATTTATTATAAAACGATGATTAATCTCTATTATTTAATAATCTGTACTGAATGTACCGAAATTATACTGATATATGTACATGTAATTACATAAATATATAATGTAATTATACAGCGTAAATATGTAATTATAAAATATATGCACCTGTGTGCATCTATGTAATATGTAATTATATAGTGGTTTCCAAAAGTTGCGTAACAAACAAAAAACTGTAGGTAACTCATATGTTAAGCAAAGTGGATGAAACTTGGTGATAATATTTATTATACCACTTGTAACTTAAAAACACAAGAAAATATTACACAGAGTATTTATATTTTGTAATATAAACAGGAACATAAAATCTCCCAATTTCGGATATAACTATTAAAACTTTTCAATAGTGAGTATGATCATATGGAACAGCAATACAAACCCGACAGTGACGTCTTAAGCTGTTTATGTTGTTGTCAATGAGCTGCATGGGTAGCAATGACCATTGATCTCGTAAAGCAGTTCTAGGTCTATTTAGGGTTTAGACAGCAAACGGGTCTTCCGAGAGCACCCCGCACTTGAATGTCGGGAGAATGTGCAAGCCATTCCATTTGGACTATAGTTTGTTCTTCAAAACACTGATGCACTATGCAAGCAGTGTGAAGGCGGCATTACTTGCTTGCATAATTAAGGTATCGTCAACAGCAGCAGGACACGGATGAACAATATCGACTCTGTACCTCTGATCATTGGGAGTTCCACGTGCAGCAGATACACAAGCACTTAACATACTTCTCCCCATACAACAGAACTACTTACTGCACATGTATCCTGCTCCCGGACGTTAGACGGAAGGTATCGAGTGTTTGCTTCTCTCCACATGTGACCACGTCGAGAAGCATTCTGAAAAGCAAAATGTGATTCACCGACAACAGAATATACCTCCACTTATTTTTAGTTCAATTTGTATGACTACGTGCCCAATTAAAATGCTCCCTCAATAAGCGAGGCGCACAATGTCGGTCGCCTAGCATACATATTTCTTTCAAACAACCTTCTGGAGACTCTCGTGTCCATCCTGTAGCAGAATTAAGCGAGGACCTTCGCTGACATGGAGTTGCAGACCTGTTACGATGTGCACCAAGTTGCAGCACTGGTCATCTACAGAAGTGTTAACTCTCGGCCTAACTTCGATAGGGTTTCGACAGACTGACCCACCGAACCTTTCTAATCAGCACTTCAAAATTTGTTCCACAGGCGGCTTATCATGGGACAGTTGACATGTAGCCATCTTGCAACGTCAGACTGTCATTGATCTGCTTCTAATCGTCCCAATAATCGGCCAGTAAAATAGCAAAGGCGATTTCGTCCATGGCTATGAATATCTTTAGAAGCTAGGCATTTTAAAGGAACGACATGAAAGAAAACATTTTAAACTGATACGCATACAAACATTTGGATAAATTATGAATCTTCAGAAAATTCGGCTGAGATGTCTTTGAATTCTTCATTTATAATACGATATGACGTTCAATATCTTACAATATCTTAAATTTTGAAATATCTCTTTAAGAGGGTTAATGGTAAATTTATATTTCATACGTTTTTACTAAAGATGGGTTATGATCATAACCGTAAAAATCTAAACTTGGTTTATACTGTTAAATACTTAGTTTGAAACTCCACACTGCAATATAGGTATATTGTGCATAAGATTTTCGCTTTTATAGAAAAAAAAGCAAAGAATCAATCCAAATATAGGCAAGCCTCAACAAGGCAAAACGGAAGAAACACAACGCTCAAAAACCAAATACTAAAAATTCGACTTTGAATCAGTATCAGTCTGAACAATGCATTTCGATGTTCTGTTTGACTTACCTTCGAATTTCTAGTTCAGACAATTATTCCGACTAACTAAAGTTCAAGTAAACAAAATTTTAGTCTATACTCACAGAATGGCAATGAAGTAATCACAGCGTATTAAAAAAATAGAAACATAGCAGAGTATACATTGATATAATTTTCTGTCTTAATAAAAAATACCACAGATAAAGAAAAAGGCTTATCGAAGTCAGTTTTTGGCAAAGGTCTAAGAGTAGAATGTCGCATTCATGCGACGACAGGAAAAACGTTCCTACGAAAGGACATATTTGTGAACTGAAAATGATCGCAGGATACAAATCTAGAGAACACGCGCGATGATCAAGTACACACACTTAATTTACAGACACAGCGATTCTACGAAGTGGTTATTGGAACTGTGGGAAATATCCTGCAATACAACGCTTTCCGAATGAACAACATAAGATTACAATTCATCTGCTTAATTCTCAGCTACTTTTAAGTCAGCTGTACAACAAAACATTTAAAATTGCAGTATTGACACCTCAACTTGTAAGAGAAGCCTAATGTCCCTTAATCTAGACACCTGTTTAATCTTCCCAGTGTCAATAACACAAGGAGATAATTGTCCTATCTTATTCCAAGAACACCAATAATAGGAAATGCGACTGAACATTCATTTGGATTACGGATTGGTAGTTTAAAAATGAACGGGTTAAAAAAAACTGCTGTTTGTAACCCGAGAATATAATAATAGTTTAAATATTCCCAAAACAAATAATAAATTATAATCCGTAGGGTTGTTGTTTTAACAGGAAACTAGAGTTACAATCCTGCAGACTCTAGCAGACAGATAGTGAGTTATCGCTACGTCTTCAACAGGGGTGGGCATTAAGTCAATCGCGATCGACTGATGGACCAACACATTTTGGGGCTTTACTAAGACGCACATAATAAAAGAAACATCTATGGAACAGCTACACTGGAGAATCGGCTACTTACTTTAGCAAATGATTCGATGAATGCGTAGACGACACAAGTACCATCATCGGAAGCGCAGGACGACGCATAAGTACATACGTCGGTTACAGATTCATCGGTTCACGTTATGTTCGCTGCATTGCATACGTCCACGTTCCACGGTCTAGTAGTCGCTAAAGTTCTTCAAACATTCAACTTATAATTTTGTGTTGTGTTTTTGTAGTAAAAATAGTAATTTGTCGTATTTTAAAAGAGCGGTACAATGTCGAAAAAAAGTGTTAAAACCAGAAACATATACAATTTGAATACAGAATGGGAAGAACAGTTTTTCTTTACAATGGCGAATGCAAAATGTATGTGCCCTACATGTCATGCAATTGTGGCACTTACAAAAAAAGAAAACGTTGAAGGCATTTCAAAAGCATGCAAGGAAGTTTTAATGTAAACTTTCCGTTAGAAAGCGAATTGCGTAAATAAAAGTTAAAAGAATTTAAATCGCAATTAATCGGATAACAATCATAACAAGTCTGATTTTGTGTCAAAATTCCTATGTTAGAACAACGCTATATAGAAATCTAATACATATCCTAATCCACGCTGTCGAGACATGAAAAACGCAAGTTGAATTTTATCAATATGTCGAATAGAACGGGAGATATAAAACGCATCCCATTCTTTTTTTGACTGAGCGTTCAGTAAATACCTGATGTGTAATTAAATAAAAATATATAATGTAATGTATTAATTATCATGCAATTATATAAATATGTAATAAGTACGTACGCAAATACTTCTGTGTTTATTCTTCGCATTGTGAAAAACGCCGACCTCTAAATTTTGAACATGTAGAATCCTTTCCCCCAGTACAATGCACTTCAAGGCACGAATTCTGAATTCTTGCTTTCTTTACTTAGTGTTTTGTGCGAATTTAATACAATCTTCATCACCTTGGCGATTTAAAAGAAATGTATTGCCACTAAATAAGTTTTTTTTTTTTTTTTTTTTTTTTTTGAAAATTAAACAACGGAGCGATTTTAAAGAAATGTGTTGCCAGTCATCAAAGTGTAAGATATATCCCGTTCGAACTTTATCAACAAACTCCGTGATTTGAAAGAAATATGTTAGCATTGTGCGAAAGAAAATACCTTTATGTTCCAAGAGCCAGAATGTTTTCATTCAGGAGAACATAAGATATTTAATTTTTCTTCCAAATTTAATCTTTCTGCTGTTAATTAAGAAATTAAGCACATTTGGCAGCTATAAATGCAGTTCCTCAACTCTAATATTTTCAATAACTAGCTGGACCGATATAATTATACCAGTTGGAAATATTAAAAAAGTTCACAATTTCTTCACATCTTTACACACATTTTTACATTACCACACAGTTAGATTTAAAACATTTTTTTAGCTACAGAACACACTTTTTACATTACATATAGTTTGCAGCATAATTTTAAATAGTTTTTTAAATGGTTCTTACATACAGCAGCTTATCACTCAACTTTACCTTTTACTAGTGCCCTCTTTTATAAATAGAAGGAACACTACTTTACATCACTTAATTTGACTTGCTACTTGCCCACACTCCAATAGAAATAATGGTAAATTAATTAATTTAATTTAAAACTTACTTTTTACTTGACTTTATTATATTATTTTAGTATTATTTAATTTAGTTTCTAGTTTATTTTTAGTATGTTAATGTTTTCTGAATCTTTTTTGTTTATATGCATATTCGTGTCGGGGAAGTTTTTTGTGGGCAAGAGTTTCTAAATTAAATTGGTTTTCTAAAAAATTGGTATTATAAAGGGTATTCTTTTGTATTGGCTTTGATTTGTACTTTTCTAAAAGTTCCACTTGTTTGAATTGCTTTTGGTGGGTCACATCATTTGACTTATTTTTGGTTTTGAATTTTACGCTTGCCTACATAAATGACGAAACACGAATTGAATAATTGAAGAGATAGGTTTGAGGGCAACTTCCCCTTGATAAGTCTGTGTTCTGCCAGTTCAACAATTATTCACTTATGCATATTTTTTATTTCTAGGATTTAAAAAAAAAATTACAATTTTATATTCGATACTTGCACTTGATTTACTTATGTTCTCAGAATTTAAATGATATTGTAGATTAGTTCGCAGCAATATAAATTATTTATAATTTCTTTTAAACTATTTCTATAATTAATTTTTATTGACTGATTAATTTTTACTTTAAATTGCTTTTTTACGAATAGAAATTTTGTTAAATTCAAATTTCATTCCTTGCAGCAATGGCGCAAGAGAATTATTTAAATTTAATTTAACTTTACTATATTCTTTTGAAACGAGAAATAATAAATAATTATAATAAATATTCAGGACATATTTATAATATAGAAATATATTATACTGTTGCGTTTTATGGGTTCGTGGATTTGAGAGTATCCGATGAAAACACGATGCAGAACAATAAAAAGCACAATTTATTTACAAGAATCACTATTTACAGCACAGTTCCAAAATTACCTTTAAAAGCGTCGAAAATCTACAATAAATACGCTGAAACAATCAGCAACACAGCTTCAGGCTGTAACTGTAAAGGTAGCTTCACGGCAACACTAAACTTATAATAAACACCGTGGAACAATCACCAATACACTGTCAAGCTATAGTGTAAAGGCAGCTTCACGGCAAAACACTATCTCGATCGCTTTCCGTTCACAAAAATCTCGCGTAGCTTAGCATTCACAGTAAGCAGCTATTCTCACAACTCTCACAATTTAATCACACTATGTACACTGCCGGCTCTCAGAAACGAAGGGGTTTATATAGCTTTTCTTTAGGTTCAACACGTTTCGAGAAATATCTCGACAGGAAATTATTCTAGAAGCTTCCCGATTGGACCATGGGATATCGCCTATTTGGTCGCCAAATGGGCGATAAAGTCGCCGATCTGGCAACCCTACCATACACTATTTTATGGCAACCCTAGTGCTATGCCGGAAAGCTTACATACAGGCGCAACCGCCGAAGTTTTCGCAACAATACGTTAAATATTCCGGCTAAATAAGCGTGTATTGTTTTATGGAAACTGCGTCCGCCACCTCAAGATTGATTCTTGCGCTTTTCAGAAACATTTAACTTTATTACTGCAGTTTATTTTCTTTAAACAATAATACGCTATCTGACATTTTCTTAAATCTGAGTAGCTACAAAACATACCACCATGAAAAGCTACATTTGCGCATTATGTCGAATTTCTGAACTAATGGTCAGATTTCAATGAAATCTGATATCAATGTACATTTTTAAAAGAGAAAGAGATGTACTTACTCTAGTCACTTTATGATCGCATGATTATTGGTAAAAGCTCATAGTGCAGGGATTCCCAAAATCCACATTGTGATATTGAACTGAGAATAAGTCTTATATGGAGTATGCTCGCTTCTCACAAGCAGACTTGTCGGCAGTTAAGGAATAACTGTGGCACACTAGTGTATCAAGGTAGTTTTCAACTCCCGAATAATTCTCGGCCCATTAGCAGCCGGGCGGTAAAATCGCTGCACACTGGTAGTTCTGAGCTCGAGTTCAATTCCAGGCAAACCCGCTGAGTGAATGGGCGTTTTCGTTTTTTTTATCCATGTGTAACGTGTATACCAGCCAGTTTACCGTAGAAAGTCGTCCATGAAGGCATTCCTCCCCTTAGGCAAATAGCCCTAGTGTGCTTTGCCATAATCAGCTAAACCGGGATAGTTCTCCGAGGGGGATATTGCTCTTCCTGGAGCGTCGCAGACATGATGCATAGGATGAAGGTTAAGAAACCTGGTTGGCCAATCCATGCAGCAAATATACTTACTTTTCAGGTAATTGTCCATTTGCTGAGCCCTAAGTGGACGAGCGTTATCGTTCATTAACAGGAACCCAGGACCAACTACGCCCATAAAAAATCTCTGTACCTCATAACATGCAAATAGCCTTTAACAAAAACATGCAGGAGTAAATGGCCATCCACCTTAAAGTCTGCACAAATCAATTGACCTCTGCCACCGTAAAGATCCTTTTTCCTGATGAGGGAGGGAGGGTATTGTGTTCCAGGCTCTCTCTAGATACAGGTATGCCGAGAATTAAGTGTCCAGGCTGAATCTCAATTCATCCTGTAATGCGCACGGTGCTCCACGGTCTTCTAGATATGGATCCAGTGTCCGAAACTGTTTCCACAAATTGCAGAAAAAACTAGGCGTTACCCTGAGCACTGGAATCACTTTAGCATGTGAATTATCTTCATTCCTGCGAAAATTTTCCATCTCATTCCGTTCCATTCTCATCATGGATACTCATTTTACTTGATACATTATAATACTTAACCATTTAATGTGAGAAACACAGCGATTGTCGTGATGGAGTACGAGTACACAAATCGGCGAAGTGCGCTTATATATTCCCTCCACAATCACAGCTCCTCGGGTTCCGTGTATGGTTATGTATCGGACTCTGAATTCTTGCATAAACCGTGAACAAGTGATCAGCTTGTTGCAGGACCCTCGGTGTTTAAGTCCCCAAAAGGAACTTGGTACTCATTTTATCGACTCACTCAAGGGATGAATGCCCCAGGATAAAGTTATTCAAGGCCCTCAAAATATTGATTATTGCATTTGCAGTTTCCATCATTTTCCATTTAGGAAAGCAAGTATTCTTTATTTTTGAGAAGATAAATAAACATCGGTAAGAAATACCACTTCTTCAAAGCAAACCCCTTCACCGAATAGGAAAATTAACTGGAAATATGCTTGCATTTTTATCTGATTTTGTATGGAAAACTCTGATATCTTTGGATTTCATCTAATTTTAGAAAGAAAACTTAGTGATAGCCTTCAATTTTATTCTAATTTTGTATGAAAAACTTACCATGATCTGTCTTGATATTTATTTTAAAAGGAAAAAATGAAATCCTTGTTGCATCGCAATTTTGCTTGGAAAATTAATAATGTCTTTGGATTTTATCTAATTTTGTACTGAAAAGCTTATCATGATTCTTCTTGGAGTTTATCTAATGGAAGATTTATGACTGATTCTCTTAAAAGGATGTTATCTAAATTTTACAAGGAAAGCGTACTACCCTTAAATTCTTATTTTATATGGAAAAATAACATCTTACCTTTAAATTCTTATTTTATATGGAAAAATAACATTTAATTTACAAATGCGAGGCCGCTCTGCGTCTGAAACTTTAAGAGGCGCGCCACGCAACATTCGACAAAAACAATGTTGTGGCATGGATTGAAACAGACGGAGGGGGGAGTAGTCGTACTCGAATGACGGATCTTTCTAGACAGCGTGGTACCCGCACCTGCTAATAAAACAAGTAATTAAAAAATATCGTCGCGCGAATCTGAGTATTGTGAACTCTAAGAGCAGCTGTTGAAGACAATTTCTTTTCACCTTTGAGACGGTACAAACAGAGAGCGCGCAGTTATTTTTATCTTTGTTGTTCCTCCCCCTTTTCAGATCTTGAAAACTCTCTCTCTTCCTTTTTTTCCCCCCACTGCTGTCGCGTAGCTCGAATTGTTTTAGAGGTTGCGAGAATTGAAGAGTGCACATTCTACACGTACATTTTCCGCTCAGAACATTGTATAAACTAAGTTGAATACAGAAAGACAGAACTAATGCTTAAAACAAAATTAGTTAACGAATTACTTGATTCTTTTTCCAGGAAGTGTCTGTTATGAGGAAATAAAATGAAAGAACAATGAAATAATTAATAAATGGGAAGAGAAAACACCTCCTAGTGTTTCATCGTTATCGCAGCTGTAAATCAGGTGTTAAGTCTTTCACACAAAATTAAACAGCTTCTGAGATGGAGGATAATAAGTTTTCTATGAAAACGAAGATAAAATTTAAAGATGCCATGATAATTTTCCATTCAAAATTAGATAAATTCAAGGATGAATCACCATAAAAAATTAGATACAATCTATCATTATGCAAAGTTACGTAAAATCTAAAGAGGATCATTATGCAGAGTTATATACGATCCAATGAGGATCCTTAAAATTAGATAAATTCCAATGTGGGTAATTATGGAAAATTAGATACAATCCAATGACGATTACCGTGCAAAATTAGATAAAATCCAGTGATGATTATTATGCAAAATTAATTGCGATCCAATGAGGAACATTAAACGAAATTAGGCAAAATACAAATTACGCAAACCGGATGTTTATCACTGGATGTTGATATCAACGATTCAATAATTTTTTTCCCTTTAAAATGTTTAACTTGCATTAAATTAGAAAAGTAGCAACAGTTTACAGAGATATTCATAATGTGCCACATTTTTGATTTTCACGCTTACTTCTGATCCTTCTATTGTTAGATATTTTCTTTTTAAATGTTCATAACCTTTAACTTTTCTAAACAATTTGGAAATAACAATTAGGTTCCTCCTGATGTCACACATTTTTCACATTCTTCATTACTAATTTTAAAATACTAGCCATCTATCGACTGAAAAACGAAACTCTTACAAGAGCACTGGCATTTTGTATACTGAGCAAAAGTGTAAAAATGGCCATCCAATGAAATGAGGTCAAATAGTGAAACAAAAGACAAAAAGAAATGGTTTGCTAATGCTTGGAATCATATATGGCATAATTTATTAAGCGGTAATACGTAACAAAGCTACAAAACAAGATAAAGTATTTGACAAAATATTTTATCTTTATTTATATAAGAGACAAAATATTTGTTCTTTTTTTGCAGTGAATTACGGCCTCCACAAATGTAAATAAGTGTATTTTCTCCTAATGTAAATAAATATCATTTCAGGTTAAATGTATATAAATGTTGCTTACTTAATTAAATATTATTTATGGTTTTTCATTTTTTGAAGGTCGCCATAATGTTTTTAATATTTGCCAAATTCATTTTAAATGTCGCAAAATTTGCCAAAGCATATGCGGTGTAATACTGTAATTGTATATATAAGAAAAATGTAGAGTACAAACCTGTATTAATGGAGCTGTGTTTCATAATACGTCCACCCACAATACCGTCACTACTGTCTGCGGTTACGAGTACCAACATCAGCCTATCCTTCTGAAGCAATCGACGATAAACTTTAGGAACTTTACGCCACACGCCACATACCTAGTAGAGGAAAGATAAACAAGCGTTAATCGTATTAAACTGCTTGGTATCGTAATTATTCGATACCGTAATTTTGACACAATAGAAAAAACAAACAAACAAAAAATCTAAAAGTTTCAGCTTTTAAACAGAGGTGTAGACAGAAGGGGCGATTTACCCCAGACACCACATTTCTTTGGGGCAGTATTTTTCGCTTGAAACAGTATTTTATAAGAGTTAGTCATGAGGATCGACGAGGCACATAAAGAATAATTCTGAATTGCACCATGACATTGTGGGGTTCACTTAAATTTTCTAAATAGTTATTTTTGTTTTGGAGCAAGTCTTTCCTATACATTCTCATTTCCCATCTACGTTTCTTTACTAGAATGAACTTTCAGGATTACGAAATATGCAAACGAGGTAGAAACGAGTATTTAAGCTGAAGTCTGGACCACTTCAGTAGGAAAGCGTGTTCTGCCTTTCAGCCACGTTGTTGCTATTATAGTCTAAGGTATTGTTCCCAACTCTCTGCCCGCAGGCACCATGTTGCCCGCCGATCGTTTAACGTGTGCCCGCCGCTGTGCAAAATTGTTTTAATTTTCAATAGAATTGTATGTGAAGGTTTCCTCATTTATAATGAAATAGAAATTATATTCAGCACAGATACCAGCACAAAGCGAAAGATCTCTTTATTTATGTGCATGTATTATCTGTACATCTATAAACCCACCTTGAAAATGCAAATGGTGCCCCCCGTCCAACTGATATTCTAGAATGTGCTCTTGGGGACAAAAAGGTTGGGGGACCCCTGGTTTAAGCTTACTGTTCTTCGGCCGTTACTTCTACATGCCTGCTAGTATACGGTGGTGATCCTTTAAATAAGGGGTAATTCTGTTAGTTGATTCTATGCAGCTTCGCTGGTTTATTTTATTTAGCATTAGATTAGTTTTAGATTTTCTAATTTTAATTATAAGCCAATTGGAGGCCTTTTATACGCCCGAGAAAGGGCCATCTGTTCATTTATTTTGAACTGGAAAAAAGAATAATTTAATCCTTCTTTGGATTTGCTTCATATAAGAACTCAGCTAATAGTCGCTACACAGTTCTTCGGTATGCTAGCTTATAAGGAAGTCTAAATTAGCTAGGGTATTACAACATTTTTCAACAGCTACATTACATTCTTATACCTGTTTTATTTTGTTGGAACATTTGAATGAAAATTACAAATATCAACTAAACTATAATCATGGTAATATTAATAACGAATAATTCCTCGTTAAGAGAAAAGCGTTTTAGGAGTTTCATTTCCAGTATTGCCAGGGAAAACGACATAGGAAAAGTGGAAGAGCAGTTGCTTTGGATTTTTTCATATTTTAAGACAGAATCTCCAGAAAAGTTCCAAATACTGTAACACTGCGAACTTTTCTGAAAATTCCTGGTAGTTGTAAGAAGATGTTTTTAAATAAAAACCCTTTAACAGTAATTTAAGAACTATACATGTTTATTTTGCACTTATGTTATTTTCTCTACTGTCTACATTACAGCAAAATGGAGCAATCAAGAGACCTCTGTGATGTCATCAATGGTTTTGAGAACAAATAAAATAAATTAAAAAAAAATCTGAAAGGTTTCAAATTTTAAATTACGTCCAAAGGGGCGTTTTTTAAACATTTTGTATGTTACTTTTATTTATTGAATATCATGTTCTTCGCATTTAAACCATAAAATTCAGTTAAAGAACAATATCGCAAAATGATTTTAAACTGAGCATATCTTTAGAATTTCCTACACACAGTCTCACGCGCTGCAGATAAAAATGTTTTTTTCTGTAGAACGTTGCCAATGCCCGCTTTGAAATCCTTGAGTTTGTTAATCAAAAATTCGTTAAAGTTTTACAAAATATGAAATCGTTAATAAAACAAATTCCAAATTTGGGCTTCCAGATGCCTATATTCGCAGCAGGATTACGGCATTCAAAATTCGATGGATTTAAGTACCGTCGTTTTATCACAATGCGAGAAACATACATACATTTATGCACATTCTTCATTATTTAATTTCTTTAAATATAATACAGGGCTGCAATATTTTGTGGCAACAGTTTGAAAAGTGATACAGACTTTTAATGTTTCCGACGCAAAATCGCAAAACGAAAACACTAGTCCTTCAGGGACAAAGCCCCTTTGGACTAAAAGCTGATGTGGACATCACATGACTTCCTTGTACGGCTTATTAAATTACACACATTTTTTGCTGCACTTCATTTAAATTTATTTCCTTTAATTTCATTAAAGATATACGAGCCATTCAATTAATTCAGCTTTCACTTCGCGGCAAACCAAAAATACATAAAAACTCAAAACATCTTCATTAAACGATGAGAAATACGAAAATAAATAAATAAGTATATAAAGTGAAATGAAACACCAAGTACAATTAAAAAACAATTTTTACAATTAAAATTATAGTTTCTACGTAAAAATAAGCAACTCGGCCAGCGGGCAGGAAGACAAGACTTTCCGGTGCACAAAACTGAAAGTTTACTTTCCCAATCAGGTCCCAATCAGAAAAAAGACGCTGAAGTTGGTGCACACACTGACTTAATTCCCCATTCTACTAAGAGTTTCAAATGTAAACAAGTGCGGCCTCATGAGGCTTAGCACCACTTAAACTTTTAAACTGTTGATTCTACAACTATCGCATGCAGATTAACTAAGGCTTAAAATTCTTTACCGGAACATAAGAAGAATATAATTCAATCATTTTAAAGCAAAATATGCTTAATTTACCAACATATAAGAATAAAAAAACTAAGATCACCAAGCCAGGTAACAGAGTGGATATATATATATATCTATCATTTGATTTTTAATTATTTTTTAAATGTTCTAAAATGTATACTTTTGTTTTTAATTTTTTATTTGAGTTTGAAAATGAGAGTATAGGGATATGTCTTCTAAAGTAAGCATCCCGTTTAGTTGTGTTCTTAATGAACAACTTTAATTTTAAAGATTATCTGCTATTTATTTTGTTTAACAGGCTGTTTATGGCTTAAATGGACTAATAACTTTATTTTGATTGAGTATTAATTCTGACTTATGATTTGGATCTTGCAAAAAATTTGATGATTACTTGGAAGTAAGACGAAACACTCTTCTTCATTTAGTTGTTGTTCAAGTAGTAGTCCCCTTGATAAGTCGATTAATCTGCGATAAATGACAATAGCTACTTTCTCAATATTTAAAACATTTTTACTTTTGATTTTGGTATTTTTGAAATTGAAGATTTTTCTCAGCAGAATTTTATGTTTTTAAAGCACAGGAAGCCTAGAAAATACTAATTTAAAATTCTAATTAAAATACTGACAAAAAATGTTTTGTTTTAATGGTTTTAGAATGAATTTCTGTTCCTCGGAGATGGTATATGGAAAGATTTCTTATTATAACTATTATGAATATATATATATATATATATATACATGTTTGATGCAGTCGATTGAAAACAAAAAGGAAGGTGCATAACTACATGTTATAGCAGTCCCACATACAAAATTCCAACGTTTTAAGGATACCCGTTTTTGAATTATGTTAGGTATATAGGTACGTATAGACGTCACTAAAAAATCTTCTGAATCCATTTTAGGAAAAAAGGGTCCTTTACTCTGTCCGTAAGCACAGATGTCACACAAAAAACATGGTTCAAATAGATTTGAGAGCAGTCAAAATAGATAATTTCGTTTAAATATGATACCCGAAATTTTTCGCGATTAGAAAACTTCCTTTCCTTCCTACAAGGAAGTAAAAAGTTAAATAATAATATAATTTTAAAGTTTTGGAAACAAAATTTTTCTTCAAAAATAAAAGTAGGATTTAAATTTATTTATCTTATATGTCATATTCTTTGTTACTTTTTTGTACATTAAGTACGCCAGCAAATTCAGTGACCGCTCCACGCGGCGAAACCTCTACATACACCATTGATAAAGAGTGATACACGTTATCGCCCGAAAAGAAAACATTTGATCACGCACACATAGACATATATAGCTATAATAAAGTTTTTAAATAACTTGATGATTAGAAGCTAGCTGTGTAGGCACTTCAGACGGCATTCGCAGACAAACGTAGCTGAAAACAAGACGACATAATTTATTTCTGAACACTTAATTCTCGATACATATTCTCATTCACACATCATTATGGGTGCGATACACTCTTCATAATTTTATATAACTTATCACATCTTTAGGCAATGGACGAGACAGCGAGGCGAGTGACACGTGCTGGCAGAATAAAAGCAGTACGCAATTAACAATGGGCGAAATATACAGTCAAACGTTTCTTGAATCTGAATGGATATGAGCTGTTGCATTGCAGAACTACATAAGCACGAAACGGATTAATTTTGAAAGACGCAATATAGAAAAAAAATTCTTATAAACGATTTCTACTTTTAAAACAGAAAACGGAGATATACAAACTTAAAATGAAGAATTACGGAGCCATTGCTAGTTTACGTTACACTTTTCATTTGCAATATTTTACCTTACACGCGCACACACACACACACACATACATATATATAAAGTATGCAACATAAAATAATTATAACCAAATAGGCAAAAGAAATTCAGCAAAAAAATTAAGTTATGATATTGCAGTTGTTAAAACTATAAAAATTACTTTGTAATTGTTAAAATTACAAGAATTATAAAATCAAAATGGAACTGCCCGTGAAAAAAATTTCAAAGCAAACAAGAAAAGTAAAAATGAAATGGAAAGGTGTTACACTAGATTAAAATAGTTTTAAATACTGAACCATTTAACCCTTTGACACCCATTTTTCAGCTTTTACTAATTTATTTGGAAAAAAAAAAAAAAACTCTGAAAAACTTGTATTTTCAAGGAGAAATAAATTGCAAGAAAAAAAAATTCCTTAAAAATGCAGCTATGCTATATTTATTAAAAATAAAATTGTCCAAACAATTTCTGCGAAATCTTCTAAAATATTAATTATTAACAAAATGAGAAAATAACATATCACTATTAAAATGATGATGATAAATATAATTCATTATTGTAATCAATTACTGTGTTCTGAATAGATATAAAAATTCTTGTTTTGGCAAAATTATTTCTAGATGATACTAATAAACATTACTTTATATTTTCCTAATTACATACTCTCGGAAATCTTAGAAATAGATTAATATCAAACTTGAACTGCTTTTTCTATCACAAAGCTGAGGGAACAATTAGTATTTAGTGTGTATTAAACTGTATGCAGAGCTGGTTGCATGTGTGAATACATCTCATAGCTGCTGTTTCCCTCTTAAAACTATAATGAATACTGTCTTCCAACAAAAGAATCTCTCCCAGGATATAAACTGTGAATATAATCAACCATCTCTCTCTTAATCGAATAATTAGATTTTCTAAACTCTACTTTTTGTATTTAACTGTTTTTTTCCCAGGTTCAAATCTATTACTTGTTACTATATGCTCTTTACAAATAACACATTTTCTTACATATTTAGACTCATCACTTTCATCAAAATATTTACAACCACTTTTGCAATTTTTGCGTGAACTATTTTCTTTTAGTGTCACTCTGACGCAAGCATTTTCGCGTTTCTCTATCAGCAATTCTAGGATCTGATACCCATAATTATCTAAACTTGCAAAATTTCATAAAATTAATTTTGTACCTAGTACAGCTTAACAATGTTTGTATTCAAATATTTTATCAATTTTAACTCTGGCTTTTATTTCTGTGCCCAGAAATATAACTATTTTTTCATAGACACTCTGCCCTTTCAAAAAGACGTTTTGTACTTTTTTTTAAATTTTAACGCAACAAAATTGTTTTTTCATCAATTTTATTTATGACTTTTCATAACAGAATCACTAGCAGTTTAAAAATGATTTTTTTCGTTCTCAGCGTAGTATCATCTCTCTCTCTAAACTTAAATTTTCCAACTTAACTTTGTACAATTCTATTTTCAATTTGTGGCTCTTCTCTACAAATAATTCAAAACTAATTTTTAATTATAAATTTAACACATCAACAAACATCAACCTTTTTCAAACACCTGGTGAAATCGTCTCATTATTTAGCATCCTTTTAATCTTTCTATGAAGAGTAATCTCATTCTTGTATCTTTTGTTAACAATTCATAGTAAATATTTATTTTACATTAGACTTTTAAATTGTAATCCAACAGGGTTCGTACACATTTCTGCACACGGAAATTAAGGACTTTTAAGGACCATTAATGAAAAAAATTAAGGACCTACGAGCAAATGGGAACTGAATAAATTCAATTAAAAATATTATCTATGCCTGAATTTCATTTTTGTAATACCATCCTAAAAAAGAAAATAGATCCGTAAGTAGGATGACTTAATAAGTCTGAGAATAAAATCAACTTTATAAAATGTATCAAGTAGCATTAAATATTTTACATTTATAATAGTTGATCATATTTGAAAGAAGATAAGTGACTTTTTTTGTCTTGCTAACAGGTAGCTTTATTATTATTATTATTATTATTTTTTAGTTTCATTTTTGTCTCATACTTGCTCAGTCTAGAGGTTTAGTAAATAGCAAGTAGATTTTATGTCAAGCAGCATGGATTAAAACGAGAACAGCATGATTCATAACAAAAGATCGCTCTGTCACCGCTGCTTACCTAGAGAGAGACCTGTTGATCAGAACAAACCTAACAGGCCTGATGTAGGCACGGTTGGCAAGATTTGAAAGTTAGTTGGCCTCTGTGTGTCGCAGTGTCGTGTCGTAGCTTCTTGTAGGTCCAATAAGCCACTAAAGCACCTCAGGTGATAAATCATTTTATATTGTGTTAAGTCTCAGTAGATGCAAAGAATTAATTTTACATGAAATTTTCCATTTTTATGTTTTATCGTGTGACCACGGTAAGGATTAATGAAAAGCAATAACTAGCTTTAATATGCAGAAATAATTTTTAAGGGTAAGCAGTTAGTTATAAATAATTACATTAGGTAGTTAGATAACTTTAGTCATTATGGATTTACGAAATTTTGTTTATTTTTTTAACAATATTTGATAAAAAAAGCACTTAAAATCACAAGCTAATAATATTTCACACTTTAAAATACATGTAACTTATGACATTGATTCTTAAACGATATTAGGATAATTACACATTAAAAGTTACAAAACATTTATGTATTGTAACAACAAAACAAAATATTTATGCGTCTTTTTTAATTTGAAGCCTTCCCAGACATTTTGACTAATTCAAATAGACTTCCTTCTCTTTAAGCATCTTTTCTAACAATCAGAAAACTGTCTCAATACGCAAACCTCAATACGCAGTGTTCTCACTAGTTTTTATAGAGAAAACTGATGATATTCTGAGAAAATGACAGGGCAAAAACTCGTACTATGAAAAAATTAAAGAGAAGACATTTTTAATTAATTACATATTTAATTTCGCGTTTAGTAAGAACTGTTTCGTAAATTGTGTTTTATAGCATTATACCTTGTTTATTTCTCCGACTCAAAATATTGTATAATAAGTTGTTAAAATGCAACTTTATAATATGACAGCGAAAAATAAAAATACTTTATTTTAATGTTGTTTTTTAAATATAATTCCAATATATTAATATTATTTTAATGAAATTTATTAATGTTACAATATATTAAAAAAAATCGTCGAAAAATTCTCAGATCTCAGAATTAAAAATTATCTATAAAAACGTATCTTAAAATCGCCAAAATGTTGATAAGTCACCAAATTTAGAACCGTTAAACAAAAAAATTAACATCACCAAAAGCGAAGAGTTGTTTAAGAGCTCTTCATTAGAAAAAATGAATTTCGAAATGCTTATGTTTCACTTCTTGCTTAGAAACTCGAGTATCCCACTATTTATATTAGAAATAAGAACCAATTATAACACATGAACCCATTCAAAAGATAATCATATATATGTCAATGAATCGCCAAAAATATTCCTCCAAAATGCTAATTCACACTCAAAATAGTAGTCGTAAAAACAGACAGAAATTTCAGATGATTAAAATTAAGGACCTTCTGCCGATTTTGGCCGAAATTAAGGACCTTTAAGGACCAAAAATCGATTCCAAAAAACTCTAAGGACTCTTAAAGAACCGTACGAACTCTGTCCAATGTCTTGTCCCATTTAATTCACAGATTGTTTTTGATATTAACTAATCTTTTTATCAATCCCAAAACCCTATTGTACAGTTATAGGTAAAATTTGTAAATATACAGAAATAAATTTAGATTTTACCAGTAAAAAAAATCTCTTAATAGCATAGAGGAATCAGTTTCCATATTTGGTGATAAAAATTTAGAATAGGTGTCCAACATAAAGATAGGACGCATAATGTTAAGTCTATGGATAACTTCCGTTCTTAGTACAAGTGTCCCACTTACAGAGATGCTTAACAATCAAAAGATTTGAATAAACTATAATTTAAAAAATTTGAAAACTGAGTTGTGTTTATCAATAATGTTTAATTACTGTTTTTTTATTTTATATAATCCAAATATTATACTTCTCTTCATTCATTTCTTTTCAGATGCCTAGCTTGGGTTAAGGTTTCCCAAAATGAGAAGCTCAATGGTGTTCACGTCTCTGAGCTGCATAAAAAGGCATATCTCTGTCTGTTTCATTTTCAAGACTGGTGTTTTACATACATTACTACTGAACATCATTTAGTTCACAATGCTGTGCCATGCTCTCCAAAACTGCACGTAACTAGGAATGTAGTTTCAGATCAAGTGCCTGGTTTAATTGCTATTTCACTCTCAAATATTGCGGATCGTCATTCAAGTTTAACATCCACAGTTCCTGTACAAGGACCAAGAAATGTTAATTAAAGTATTATTTAAAGCAAAGTAATGTAATTAAAATATTAGTAAAGACCGAGTAGTAGTTTATAAATGTATTTTATTTATTATAACAGTGCGTGGAAAACAAAGGAGGGCTTCAACCAAAATTTTCGTCTCATAATGATAGTGAATTCAAATTTTTAATGTGCAAATACCGTCATATTTTCTAACGTTATTATTTGGCCTAGGCCAAAGCTGAATACTAAATACTCATCGCATCCCTCATTTTAAAACTACACAGATGATGCTCTAAAATAACTCTCTCTTAAAAAAATTTTAGCTTGTGCTATGAATTTTCAAACATTATAAAAAAAACTGTACATATTTTATTCATAATTGTGATGTTTGGATTTTATGGCTATTAACTGATATAAAACTTAAATGGAAAGCAAGTTGAATAAATGAAATTAATGATAAAAAATGAGAATTTAATTTTGTGTGTTATTGCTAACTAGTCAAATTAGAAATCAAGCTGAAATAGAATATAAATGAAGGCTGAATTTCTTTCAAAGTGTATCAGCCAGACTTAATAGTAACAGGGGGTTTCTAATGCTAAAAAGAAAACATGTAATGATTCGAATGAATAATTAAGAATAAGAGAGATTAACAAGTGCATTTATTAGTATTAAATTGCTCAATTTATTCACCAATAACACACAGATGAAACTGGTAAGATATCTTACGCTTTGCCCAATAGGCAACACACTAGTCCGTGGAAGATAAAAATATTTATTTCGGCCAATCGCAAAACGTCTATTTTCAGTCGTCCAATTTGTTGCTTAAATCTGAAAGACATACCGCTTAAATTTTACCTGAAGGCAATACATTGCTTTTAAATCGCTCAGTTTTCTCGTTAAATTTGAAGTATAAAAATTTTACGATTTGCCGCGTGGCGACTCATTGCTTTTAAATGGCTTAGTTTTCAGATTAAACATAAATACCTTACCTTACCTTTTTCCAAGTGCCAACAAAATGCTTTTAAATCGCTCAGTTTGTTAATAAAATTTTCCAAAATCAAAACTGAAATTCAAAACTCCGGCTTCAATTCTTTATTAGGCAAAGACGACAATTTGTTTGGTTTTGCTTTGTTTTACTATGGTTTCACAAATCTGTATTAAAATGTAATAATTCAGTGAGCGCCGTTTAATTGTGAACACGTTTATCCATGACTCTTTTGATGAAACAATGAAAAACGATGAAAGCAAACGAACAAAATAGAGAGTTTAATATAAATGCAACAAGAAACATATACATAGGCAAAAGTATTATTAGGAAAATGCTATTTATGAACTGTTGTTCATAATGTTTTCAATGAAAACTGTCATTTATGAACAGTTCATAACATTTCTGGAAATTATTGGACGGATTGGATTCTATACCTCTAATTTTAATACTCCGAGGGCATCCCCTCATTCACTGAAAGTAAACATGCAAATATAAAATTTAAAAATAGATAAAAATAAAACCTTAGTTTGGCGTAGATGTTTTAAGGTAATTTATTTTTGTTTAAATATAATTCTGCAAAATTTTTTCTGCGTCTGAAAAAGTGAGACTTGGGTCTGTTCATCCTCAAAATGGATAGTTATTTAAAATCTGATCTAAACTAAGGCTGCTTTTTGGCCTGGCTTTGAACGGGTGATTAAAGTAAATAAATGAGTATTTAGCCACATAATTCCTTACTTGGCAATTTTTATAAATTATTTTGACCTTATTTAGCGATTTATCTCTTAGTTGGCGACTTCACTTTAGTTAAAAAATTATTCGCTACTACTTTGATCCTATTAACCGAACTGTTGTAGAGTTCCTCACTTTTATTCTGCTAATTTAACTGTCGAGGAACCCAGTGAACTGTTAACCGAATTATCGCTTAGTTCGAAATAACAGGAATCGTAAACTCAAGAAGGGTTAATTATCCTTTATTCATGCAAAATTAAGATGAACAGTCGGCCTCTTTCTTCGGGCTTACAACAAAGCCTCCACTCGGGCTTGAACTCAAAAGAAGAAATAAAAACTAACTAAGAGATTTAGCATAACGAAGTTGGCCCTTACTTTTAAAGTAACTGGTGAACTATCAAAAGGCACGCGATATACGGCCGAGCGTAACAGCAGTTAAGGGCCGTTCCTACTGGGGTTTGTCTGAGCTAACGGAGAAAACTGACGTAGCCGACCCATCTGCACAACCAGCTTTTTCGCATAGGGCAGCAAGTTGAAAAATCTGAACTGCAGGCATAGCGGAGCTAGTCGACACATGGAACCGACTCCGTTAATTCAGATAAACCCCAGTGGGAATGGCCCTTTAGCGAGACTTAGCCCAAAGCCAAGCGCGCACATGATTCCTAGCTCTCTCTCACGACGTAAGTTGAATTTTCCTTTAATACTATTTCCTTCTCATTTGCATTCAACACGATTCTAAAAACTCATTTTTGTAGGGAGTTGCATGTTGAAACGAGGGAAGATAGGAAAGGTTAACTAAATTAAAATATACCTTACACTGTTAATCAGGATAAGCGATATATTTTCTATGTTTTCGTATACAAAAGGCCGGGACTTCGGTAATTCGATAACAGTATGCGAATAATAATAATATTAATCGTGATCACATTAACTGTATATCCTAAAAATTATGACTCGTTCAGTGACAACAGGAAAAGGACACTAAAAATTGGTCCAAAGTGTTCTTTACCTTCGAACCTTGAATGTGGTGGGGTGCAAAAGGAATGTCATGTTCTTCCAAAATATTCCCTTCTTCGTTAGTAAAACGCACCGAAGTTGGCCGAGGTATTCTAAAATGAAATGCGGTTGTGTTTATACATGTGATTTAAATTTCCAAGAAGAAATACAATTAAAATTGTACACAAAATTACTGCATGGAAACACAAGTACATATTAAATTATCAAATGCAAAATAATTAAAATAAAAATTCTAATTTTTGGCAGAAGAAAATATTTAGACAAAAAATATGTATCTAAAAACATTTAATTCTAGACACATGAATTTAATTTTAGACATCAGAATATATTTCTAGACAGTACTTATTTCTGGATACAAGAAATACATTTCTAGAAACATGAATTATTTCTAGCCACAATGAATTTATTTCTAGACATTTATTTTTAGACACAACAAATATATTTCTAGACACAACGAATATATTTTTAGACACATGGATGCGTTTATAGACACTCTAGACACGTGGTGTTGTTATGAGCTAGTTGTTCGGTGATGTTTTTAAATAATCATACCAAATCAGCCAGAAGAAATTAAATATTTATTATAAATAAAATACTATTAAAAGAAGGTTTTCATATTATAAACTTTCGTATGATAATCACTGAACTCAAAATAGAAAAATAATTTATCAAGCAGTTTCATGGAAACAGGACATTAAACAATTCTCTTTACAAAATCCGTCTACAATTGTATATCACGAATAATAAAAGCATGGGGTATCTTTGATAACAAAGCATAAATAACTGCTTCTTTCAAACATATTTAGTAATTTATTTATTATCCTTAAAACCTAAAGAAGAATTGTTGGTTATAATTTCTAGAGGTGTAATCTTTAAAAATCTTAATGTTAAACTGCTGACGAAGTCTAAGTTTTTTGAGCTGCCACTGTATACGTCTTCAACGAGTGTTAACCAACAAACGATGCAATACAAAGACATAAAAAGACACAGCGACCAAAACTGAAAGAATTTCCCTCAAACAGCGTCTCTATTAAACGCCACTTGCTGAAGGATTATTACGTACCGATGCAAGTTAGATAAACAGAAATATATTTCAGCAATGATTTCGTGATTTATTACCGAGATAAATTTTGTCGAACAAAGCAAGACAAATGAGTAGATGATGAAACTTGGCTCAGTGGTTTAGCGTTTCTTACAGATTTTACATCGACATTAAGTGATAGAACGAAATTAGAACTGCAAGGAAAAAATTAGATAATAATTGAAATGATCAGTAGCATTAATGCATATAAAACAAAATTCATTACGCTAACATTAAGAACTTTAATAACACAATTTGAATCACTTTCCAAATAATTACGCGAACATCAAAATTCCAATTAGAACATTCAAAAATACGTTGCAGAAATTAGATGTGCGACTGAAGACTTTCAGGTGAAATTTACCGATTACGAAAACGTTAGTTATTGTGCTATGTTTGTTTTTACATTTTAAAAAGAATATCAATGTTGCATATTGTCGCTACTATTTCTGACGCATTTAATATTGAACAAAAAAAGGGGGGTGAGAAAATGGAATTGTAACTCTACAAAATGATCCAACCTTACACGCTATATAACTAGGAAGATTTTTGGAAATATTCAGTCCAGTAAAATATCCAAATGTCCTAAAATATAGCGAATACATTTACTCTTGTTCTGGATCTGTTGCAGAGGGTGTTTACATATTTTTAGAACAATTTCGATAAAGGATTAAAAACATATATATAAAATAGCTTTCCTTCTTTTACTCTTATTACAGATCTACATTAGATTTAGATAAAAGTTCATTTTATGAGATGCATTTAAAGACAACATTTTTACGAATAAAAGTTAGACTTAATTTACAGTAGAAGCCCCTTCCTCGGATCACGTTTGTCGACGGCTATTTTGATAACGTTCCAGGACGAGAAAAAATAGTTAATATAAATGTAAATGGCTAATATAAATAGACACGTAAGGAATTAAAACACGCCAAAGTAAAATATAACATTAGCAAAGCAACAACCTTGTGTCAGGAACTCTATCGATTTCGAGGGCAAACAGGGTCCCTCTGCATGAAGAACAAAGAAATCTACACATTTCTTCATTAGCTGAATTGCTATCTAAAATCAGGACATTAGGAAAACAAGTTCGGCTCTGTATTATCCGAAATGAATTCAGATGTACCGTACGTCTCCAAAATAATCTATCTTTTAACGAGTGTGGGCGAAACAGGTCCTCTCCTACACGTCCATTTGGAAAGCGATATAAAGAACATTCAGCGGATACAACTTTGTCAAGTTCATTCATAAACTGCAGCCTCATTAAGCATCCGAGTTGAGATCTCAAGAGACTTCTACCGATGCTGTGGGGAACCTGTTTTAGACGTCAAACTCGTCACATACATTACGCGCGATGCGTTGGGCGATTTTTATTTAGGAAGAAAAGAAAACTTGAATGATAAAAATGGATAAATTACTTTTCCTTTTTTAAATCTTCAAAGTGGCAATTGGACACTGCCAGTTCTAAACATCTGTGTTTCAAAATTGTGTTTGTGAACAACGGCAACACTACCCAAGTTCAATTGTTTCGTTGGGCGATTAAAAATAATTTTAAATTAACAGGGGATAGAAACATTTTTTAAAAAATCTGATTTTATAGATACAGGAGGCGAATCTTAATGTGATCTTATTTGTCCAAGGCTATTTTGATCATATTAAACGGTGAGAAGCAAATATTCAAATTAGCAACCCAATTTCACTCATTTAACATCAACATAAAAAGAAACATAATTTTCAGAGCATTTTAATATCAAAAAAGTCGTTGCTAGTGGATTGTCTGCAGGCGTGATACCAAAAGTTCATTTATGAACTGTGTCAATTGCTTCTGGAAATTATTTCACCGAAATTGCATTCTTAGAGGCCATTTGTTTTATCAGCATTTAGAAGGAATCCAAAGATTTCATCTTTACATTTTTCAGAAAGTTTATTACATGACGCGCTTGGATTCGTTTCAGACAGGTCCTGGCAGATATATATCTTCCGTCTGAAGAAGAAAGACCTGTATTTGATTGTTCTCGAAATCAATAAAGTTACTCAAAATCTGCGTCACACTCAACAAAAGTTTTCTTTTTCGCCTAGTTTTGAATGATTGAATAAAATAAAAACCAAGCAGTTTGTTCACCTAATTCCTTGTTTGGTGATATTTTTCAGTCATCTGGAAATTTTTAAAATTAATTTGGACTTTATTTGGAGAACTCATTTCAGTTTGAAATATTCGTTCTATAACATTTTGATAACATTAATAGAATTGTTGATCCCTATAAGCGAAGTAATTAAGCAATCTATAACAATCTCTCGCAGACAAGTGATGAGGTTTTTACGCAGATAAAATATACTATGTATAAAATAAGGTAAATTAAAATTGATCAAGTACCTAAAAGAAAGTAATTAATTATTTTTTTATTAATTATTTATTTTATGTGAATACTTGTTATTTGAGAAACTTAATGATGCTATTCAAAAACATGAAAATATTTTACATAATCTATCAAGCAATTTTGTAAAGAAAATCTTTAAAAGTTAAATTTCCTTGTGGATGATTTACGAATAGACGGATGGCTGCTTGTTGGATGTTGTACAGGTAGAAGTCTGCCGAATTTCTGAATCATTAGCAGTGGTAGAATTCAAATTGGGGTGGTCTATGAGCAGAACGGAAAACGAATTTCTAAATATCATACAGAATTTGATGCAAGTTTTACATAATGTTGAAGCTGATTCGACGTCCGAATTGATGAGAATTTCATGGCGACTGGAAGATTTGGGAATTTCTAATTTCTTACAAAAAGATGTTACCGTTAGAAAACTTCGAGAATCCTTAAAATTGTAGGCCAACAGATACAGGCATGTTTACTGTAAAATCAGCATGCAGGAGAGTTACGGGATAATTTTGAGATAGCAGAAAAACTATCTGAGTCGTTGTTGCGCAGATTTAAGATGAATTACAAGTTTAATAAGCATTACAAAGCTGTGATATATCAACATTTACACGAAAGTTTCGCGAAAGAATTGAGGTATTTAAAAACTGGAAAAAAAGTATTTTTTTCCACATTAAGTTGTAATTAGAGAAAACGAAGACACCACAAATCTTCGCTTTGTCTTCGACATAACATCACATACTGAAGGCAAATTACCGTTGAATGACGTTTTGGAATCAAAAGTTTCTTTCCAATTGAAACATGTTTTAAAATGATGTATATATGGACTTGTGGCTTTTGGGAAACCTTGCTGTGGCTCTCGAAAATTCCTGCACTCGTCTCTTACTGACATTCTGTTATATAATCTCATTTGATTTTATTTGGCGACTTTATTTCGGTAAGAAATCTTCTTCCATAATACTTTGATCATATTAACCGAGTTATTGACCCCAATAAGCGATGTATTTTCCATGTTTTCGTAAACAAATCGGTGAGATTTCGACCATTCGATAACATTATCAGAACGATAACATTAACCACTACATTAAAAGCGGCGCCAGCAGTATAAAAATGTTTTAGGAGGTAAAAATTTATGTTTCATTACTGTTCAATTTAAAGAAATCAGTTTTGTAAAAATTACGAAATCTGATTTTTTTTATAAATTTTTTTAATCTGATTTTTTCGATTCCTATACTTAATATTTAAGAAAATTATCGCACTCGTTACAAAAAATCGAAAGCAAAATGTTTTACTCCCATGCGACAAAAAAGGTTCCAGATATTTGATATTAAAATCGAGAATCCTACACCAATAGTTAGAGAAATGCACGTAATTAATAATAAAATGTTGTTTAGAAAAATATTTTTGATATTGAGAGGTTGCGTAACGAACATTTCTGTGCAGATTATTGTGAAAACTATAGATTAATATAATTTTTTTTCTTTCAAATTGGAGATCTTATTCCCAAAATCTTATAGAATTCGTGTTCTAGGAAAAACTGGCAGGCTTCAGTATTGGCAAGAAATAATATTTGCAATCAATCATTAAAAATAAAAATTCCCGAGAATATTAATAACGAATTTTTAAAATTACTTCTGTGAAAATTCTTTCGGCACACCCAAATGTAACAAAATTACAAATTATAGGCACTAATAAATCGCAAACAACATCGAATCGGATTTAAGGGATAAAAATCAACATTCAATTATTTTAATTAACAGCAAATTCAAAATGACGGGAAATATCCCAGATTTCGAATTAAATATCTGGCCAATTTTCGTCCTACGGGTGTCAAGCGGATCTGTTATTTCGACAAAATTGGTATTTTTAAATTTTAAAATGCCAAAACATAAAAAACATTTATATAACTGAAAGTATATATCTACGCCCAACGTTTGCGATGATAAACAACTTTTGCAGACACAGCACTTGTCTGTAAGAAATACATAAATAACGGATCACTTTTGGTTAAAATCTAAACAAACAATCTGATCTGTACACCAGATGACTTTCTTGTACGGAATATTAAACTATACGGATTTTTCCCTGTCTTTTATTTATTAAACTTATTTCCTCGAATTTCAGTAGAGATATGTTTCTCATTCAATTAACTCAGTTCTCACTTCGCGACAAGGCAAAAACACATAAAAACTTAAAAAATCTAAAATTACAAATTGAAAGATATAGAAAAACACAAAACACTAAATATAGTTAAAACAATTACATTTTTTTATAATTAAAATTGCAGTTTCTAAGCAAAAACAAGCAATTCGGCCAGTGGGCAAGAAGGCAGATTTTTTGTGCACAAAACTGAAAGTTTACTTTTGGTCTCACTCGGCAAAAAGACTCTGAAGGCGTAGAAACTGAATTTGTTTTGGACGCTATGTTGAGTCAATATATGGGATAATTTAATAACTTAAATGATAATTCCAGAATGGATTAGGCATAATTTAATTCGCAATAACAAAAGAAGACGTTACTTTGTTGTTGGGAAGCTTAGTTTCTCTAGATTGGCAACAAATTCACTATTCTGTTAAGTTTCAAATGTAAACAAATATAGCTGCTATGGCAACAAACATTAGGCTTAGCCGCACTTAAACAACTTTTAAATTGTTGATAATTCCACAATTATTGCATGCAGGTTAACTAAATGCATAAAAATCTTAACCGGAAGCTAAGAACAACGTAATTCAATCATTTTTAAAACAAAAAATGCACAATTTACAAATATTATAAGAATAAATAAGCTGCGCCAACTGAGCCGAGTAACAGAGTGGATAACAGATACACTTTTGGTGCGGCCGATTGCAACCAAAATATGAAGTGCACATCTACATGTTATAGCAGTCCCATATAACAAAATTTCAACGTTCTGAGGCTACTCGTTTTGGAGTTATGCGAGATACATAGATGCGTACGTACGTACAGATGCCACGAAAAAAATCTCTTCTGAATCCATTTTAAATTAGTTTTATAATTCGTTTGGAGGAATAAAAAAAGCGTCCTTTATTCTGTCCTTACGTACATATGTCATGTAAAAACATTGTTAAATTGCATTCGATAGTGGTCAAAACTAGATATTTTCGTTGATATATGATACCCGAAATTTTTCGCGATTACAATACTTCCTTTGTATAAAGAAGTAAAAAACGTGTCGGTTGATGTGAGGTGAGAGCACCCGCGTTGCTGCCGATAAATACGGCCATCCTAAGGAGTTCTTGAAGCGTAGACAGAACAGAGACCGGCTATCGAGGAGTACGCATATTTCAAGTCTTTGAAATAAAGATAAATTTTTATTATGTATTATGTCTGACTAAAATTTTTGATAAATGATATGAGAATATTTAGTGTGACATGGACAATGTGATATCGGCATATTCCATAATGTCTCGACTTACGAACATTCAAGGTGATTTTCGAAGGTGTTTTTGAGGTAACCACACTCAAATTACGTGCAGGCCGAAATTACCGATCTGTATTTTTTAACAAAATTAAAAAAAAAATTAACATAAAAAATAATTAAGTTTCACTTAACTGAATATCTATCAAAACATATATACACAATATTGATAATAATAAAAGGAAAAAAATTACCCGAGACTTTTATGCTCAAATAATTTGTTCGTGATTCGAGGTTCCAATTTATTTTAAAACTCGACGATCATTCGTAATAGCCCTGTACATTTCTGAAATAGTTAAGGACAAGAAGGAATTTTAAGATCTTTGCAACACTTACCCTCTATAGTGAATTGTGTAATGCAAATCTCGTTTAGTGTAGACCAGATAACCACGCGCTGCACCGGAAGTCGGAACAGGAGGTACCAATATTCTGCCCGTTAACAGAACTGTGAACTCTATAAGAAATAGAAAATTAACATTCAAATTAATAATTATTAAATAATTTAATTAAAATTCAACATTTTTAATTAAAAGACATCCCTAAGAAGCAATTCATTATGCATGACAATCATTTTGAAAGACGTTATTCTAAGCATGTTGTTCTTAGGACTAGCCACCCCAAAAAACTAACATAAAAAAAGAAAAATATATATAATGATTTTCAGTGATGCCTTTTAACAATCCCAAATGGTAATCACAATAATTTACTAAATGCAGAACTGCGTTGATTGCTTTAAAATCGCTTAGTTTGTTAATCAATACGAGATTCAATTTTGGAAAAAAATATTACGCTTTGCCGAATGGCAACATACTGGCGCTTGGACATTTAGCCAAAAGATTCAGAGTCAAAATGTAATAGAAAAGAACGTATGTTGTGTGCATTTTTAACCACTTCACGGACTGGAGGAAACGGCGTTCGCCAAAGTCCTCATCTCCTTTCTTCTTGCTCAAAAGCAAGATTGCTACAGAAATTGCTACAGATTCAGAGTGTTCCGATTTAATAGAATTTAATAAGAATAAAAGGATTTCTTTCAATAAGCTTTTATTTTTATAAAATGGATATGACAATGAATGTTCTAAAAGATTATAGTTTAATGGAAATAATAGATTGAATAATCTTACTGACAAATTTCATTTACAGATTTACATCGCGAATAATAAGATCGCGGGGCTAACAGGATAAATTTAAAAATGGTAACATAATGGCTTATACATTTGCCAAAGCAATTAAATGAAGAGTTTTCGTGATTTAGATGACTCACACGTTTTTTTATTTGGGATATGAAATTGTAGTTGAATTCTGTAAATAGAATTTTTCAATCTATTATTCTCATAAAATTATATGATAAATTATTTTCTTCTTTCAGTGCACTTATTATCATATCCGTTTCAAATCAGAACTAATATTTTATAAATACTTTTTTTAAATTGTATTTTATTTTCTGCTTTTTAATCTCGATGACCTGTCATGAATGATGAAATTTTTAGTCGTCAATAAAACACAAGCAATAAATTATAACAAAATTAAAAAAAAAGAAAAATAACTGAACCTCATTCAGAGAATGAAGAAATCTCTTTGAATATTCAGTTTCGAGAACTCTACGTAATAAAAATGATGCAATGAGCATTTTACTTGAAACTATTAAAAAAATATATCGCCAATTCGTCCTTAAGTTTGCCGAGATGGCAAACTTCGTCTTTGGTGCACCAAGATAGCAAACTCAAACAACCGTTTTTTTCTTCTGTCTGCTTCAGACAGTAAATAGAAAGGTATAACAGACAGTAGACAGAAACGTATAACCTTTCCAAAAAAGTGTTCACTGTGAATTATTTCTGAAAATTGAACAGTAATTCATCTTTACTTCCGGAACAGTAGTTCATCTTTATATTCTGAATAATTCCTTGATTCACTAGCTGGATAAAGCTTGATACATTTTGACGTTTTCCAACAGTTAAGTCTTCACACTGTTAGCCCAATGTTAGTCTATGAAATACTTTATTCTACCCGCATATACAGATGTTACGCGTAAAATAGTCACGTAGTAAAGTGGATTTGAGAACGATCAAAATGTATATTTCCGTTGAAATCTAAAAACCGAAGATTTTCGCGATTACTTCGTACAAGGAAGTCATTCAAACAATAATAATGATACAAAAAATAATTAAATAAAAATCTAATAAACATGCTTTCCAAAACTTTTGTTCATATTAATATAATTGCTATCTTTAAGTTCTTTACGTGCAATTATTTGTATTATGATTATGCTATATATTACAGCTCTAGATTACAGAGAAAAATGTAAGGGAGTCGATGAAGAACATCATTCTTTTTAACAGTTCAATGAAAGAAAACGTCTGGGAATCCTTGATTTAGAGCAGTGGCCTTCAAACTGTGTTCCGCCGAGTCAAACTCTGGGGTTCCAGGAGTCAAAAATAAAAATTGGACATATGTCATATGTCAAAGAGAATGATGTGCAGTGCTCTGCCAAACGTAACAATTTTCTGATAGAAAATGAATTACATTCAAACGATGTTGTTAAAAATTAAATAATGGAGCACTTTTTTCCAGTTAAAGAAAACTATGAAGAGAATATTTTTCAGAATAGAAAATAAATAACGAAAATAAAAAATCTGCTCGAGTGCTACGATAGATCAGCAGGCTTGCGCATGAAGGAAAGGATAAAAATTATCTACATATCAATAGATTCGACGTTAAAAACCTAAATTTGAGAAAGACCAAATGCTAAATTCTCCGTTGCAAATTCATGCAGAATACCTAGAAGTTTTTCCCAATAGTTTAGAATGGCACTAAAATAACTATTCTATTTAAGTTACCTACCTTTCTTAAAGTATGTGGTAACAAAAACAAAATAGAGAAAAAACGTCAAGGCAGAGTATGAAATGAGACTCCAGGTAACACTAAGAGTTGGACACTTTGAGAAAGAGAAAAAAAAAGATGTGAGCACACTCCAATCACTAAATATAATGTAAGGGTGCGTGACACCACCTAGAGCACAGGTTAACGTTATTAATGAGTAAATTACATTAATTGTATGTTCAAATAATATAAAATAAAATATGCTCAGAAGCGCTATTAATTTCATTTTGGCATTTTGCGTCGGTTCACTTTTTAAATTGTAGCTACCAAATATTAGAGACCTGCATTATATTTAAAGAAATCAAATAATGAAGAATCTGCATAAAGGTATGTATGTTTCTCGCACTGTGAAGAACAACGGTACCTAGAGAATTTTGAATAACGTAGTCTTCCATTCGAATATGAGCATCTGGAAGCCCGAATTTGGAATTTGTTTTATTATATTCATATTTTGTCAAACATTAAAGAATTTTTAATTAACAAACTCAATGATTTCAAAGCAAGCAATGGCAATACTGTACGAAAAAAAATTATCTCCAGCACGCGAGACTGTGTATCAGAAATTCTAAAGATATGCTCTTTTAAATATTTTGAGATATTGCTGTTGAGTTGAATTTTATGGTTTAAGTGCGAAGAACATGATGCTTAATAAAACACACAAAACGTTAAGAAACGTAAAACATTAAAAAAAGTTGGTCGTAATACAAAATCTGAAAGCTTTCAGATTTTTTCTTTAATTGTCTTATATACATTACCTATAACACACCGATCTACTTTAAATATAATTTTAAGATATATTTTTCTAAAGGTAGGATGGTGAAAAACAACGGTACCTCTCCCCCCCCCCAAATATCTGTAGTTCTAAGGTTTCCGCGAATCGAATGATTTAGACTTTCAGAAACGCCGTTATTTTGATATTGCCTGTTTAGAGGTATTTTATTATATAAAAACTGCATTAAGTTAACAATAAGGCTATAAATCTATTACGGCTAAATCTACCCTTCCCTTTTTAGTGATTTTAAGCACTACAATATGTTCCATAAAGTTTAAGGAAAGGTGAGTAGAGGCAAACTTTAGAGTCTGCGGAGAAACTCGTTTTTCCGCCAATATGTATCTCATTCATCGATATGGCAGACAGCACCCATGCGCCTTCGAAAAAGACAGCGGGAGGAAAATTAGAAAGGTAGAAAAAGAAAACTTCAAGTCGCGCCACCTTGGCCGGACCGAGAGCTTCTATTGATTTCAGGTCAGCCCATCGTCACCCCAATTGGCGATGCCCAGTGAAGGGGAAAAAAACAGCTGAAGGAAAAAGAACAAACCTAAAGTCCAAAATGTAAATATTCCGGGTATGGCGCGCGTGCCTCGCATGTTCATCGAGTAGATAAGAGTAGAAAAAAGAACTGATCGAATTCTGACCTGAAGTTCGGCGAAGAAATTTGTCGGAGCTGCTGCTGGTCCGCCATTTTTGGTCAGTATCTAGCTGACAGCCATTTTGATTTCAGTCCAATTATGATCGACCAAAACTTTTGCTCGGAATTTTAAATGCGCATAAACTGAGACTTAAGAATTTTATGGCAACGTTCAACGTTCATTCTCTTGGGAAAACCATCGCTAGCTGAAACTGATTTTTACAATGAAATAAATTCAAATGCTCAAACTGATTTTAAAAAGGAAAGGGGTTGGGTTGGGTTATTGAATTACGGCAAAGCACACGAGGGCTATCTGCCTAAGGGGAGGGATGCCTTCGTGGAGGACTTTCTAAGGGAAACTGGTTCGTATACACGTTACACATGGGGAAAACCACGAAAACGCCCATGCAGCCAGCCCGTTCGCGGGATTCGAACCTCGGACCGAACTACGAGTGTTCAGCGTCTTTACCGCTCGGCCGCTGGTGGGCCCTTAAAAACGAAAGGAGTTCAGATGCAAGCAACTAGAAATTGAATGCAAGCGTAAAATTTTGATGCAATGAAATAAATATAAAGTCTTGTTTTTAAATCCTTCCTCAATAAAAATCTAATTTCCTAATTGAAAAAAATGAATATTAGTTAAAATAAAATAAGAATTGAATTTTTGCAAAGAACCAAATTTAAATTTAAAAAATAGGAATTAAGTTGTAGTAAAAAAGCAATAAACAATAAACATTAGTGAAACATTTTGTTCAATACAGTAAAAATATAAACATTCTTGATTGAAAAGTTATCCTCAATCGAAATCAAGTTTAATCAATCAAATGTAAACAAACTAAATACTTGTTACATAAAAAATGAATTTGATTTTTGCAACAAAACATAATTAAATTTAAAAAAAACAGGAATTACATCGTAACAAAAAAGCAACTATCAATTATTAAATGTTAGTGAAAAATTTTGCTTTAATGAAATCAACATATACGTTCTTGTTATTAAATTCTTCCAAAATTAAAATCTTAGTTTTCTCAGTAAAAATAATATGAGTACCAACTATATTTTATAAAAACACACACACAATACAAAAAAAAATTATTTTTACAGTGAAACGAAATTAAAATAAAAAAAATTAAGTTGTTACAAAAAAAACGCTGCTAGGAATTAAACATGAATGAGAAATTATGAAGCAATAAAATGAAATAAATATAAACATTCTTGTTATTAATTCTCCCTCAAATTTCCTCAATAAAAGAAATTTGGAAAGCAAACTGAATCGTAACATTTTACGTTCTATTTTCAATTATTAGTTCATATTAATATTCAAAGATTGAAAAGATTTGGACAAATTATTTGCTTGAAAACATTATTCTCCAATTTTTATTTTATAGGTCGAATGGTATACATTGCATCGAGTATGTGGATATCGTAGGCTGACTGCTACCGTTTAAAACACGAGAAGCCTCAAAGGAGAATGACGGAATATCTTTCATTCCCCTCCGCTTACATGTGAGTGAGGAAAGGTCTTCCTGTCAACCAGATTCCATGTGCATTTCCTCCCCCCTCATACTTCATCTTCTGGCATCATGCTTCACACATTGCGGCCACTCAACATGATACCTGCCCAGACCATTACATCGGCACCGCCATAAATGTTGATTTCGCGGACATTGGAGGGTAGGTAGCAGGTACCTGGCTCTCTCCATATGAGAGTACGGCGAGAATCGGTGTTTAAGCTAAAACGGAACTCGTCGGTGAACAGAACGGTCGCCCATTACTCAGTACTCCAAACACTATGTATGCTGCCTGCACCATGCTAATCGGACTCTCCTGTCCGTAGACGTCAGGCAAACAGCCGGTCTTCTAGCAAACAACTCTCTCTCATTCAGTCTTTTGGAAACAGTCACCCTTGTTACATGGATTCCTGTGGTTGCATACAGGTCCCGAGAGAGTTGAGAAGCTGTAGCCTCTCTCACGCCTCGCTAAAATGGACAAAAAGCGATTTTCTCTGGCCGTCGTGGCTCTTGGACGACCTTGCCGAGGCTGTCTCTGGAAGGATATCCTGGAACTGTTTCTATAGGTTACGCACGACGCTGGGCGTTAAATTAAACTCTCTCTATATCTGGACTTGCGATTGGTCTGCTTCTAGCTTTCCCACAATTCGCCACCTCATTCCATCATCTAAACGTTGGTTGGTGGTTACTCCTTTTTACTGTTCCGATGTGAAGTTAACCGACTGCTGCAAGATAACACCAAGAAATTCGCCGCGGTAATGCTAGCGAACGCAATTCGTCTTCCTTTTCTTTTTCCACTATTGCCGAGTGTAGCTGGCAGAAAGCAATCTGTATACCAGCTATCGTGAAATATTAAGAACACTGGAAGTATAGAAAATGCATGAGTGTGTCCAGAGGACAAGATGCAAGGTGTAAGAGGGCGTGACAACTTTGTCACATGAGGCTGTAAAGTCATCTGATAGGTTGGAGAGGTGCTGGTTCAAGTTTCTGGAACAGTGTGCATTTTTTCAAATATTCAGATCGTAAAGTCATCGTAAGCGCATTTTTCAGATAGTTAGGAAAACTGTATACAAAATTAAATAGGTGCGCAATTCGTCTTACCCTCCAATCGCTTATAAAGCCTGTTTTTCGAGTGGCTCCGCCTACACACACGTGTATGCTTACGTACTTGCCGTACAATTGCATTTTTATCTAGAAGCAGTAGTTTTTGCTTCATTTCAGTTCTTTTCATGCAATTCGATAAAATATGCAAATTCTCTTAATTTATTTCACCAATGTATAAAAAGTGCTCAATCATTTGTGTCGGGAATTTGGTATAATAAGAGAAGTACTACGTTATCTACCATGGAGGTTAGAATATTCTAACCTCCATGTTATCTACGAAGATATAATTTACATGCTACAGAATTTAGGTGTTTCGCAAAGATTCAAAAAAAAAAAAAAAAATAAAGACAATTAACAATACTTATTACTTACCTCGACCTAAAATGAAGACTTTAATACCAGCAGAAAAAGATTTTAAGAGCTCTCAATAAACTCCGATTGAATACATTGAACAAAAACTAAAACCCCATCTCACCGAAAATAAATCGCCGTCATTTCCGATATCGTTTCATGCAACTTTATAGTCCATCAGAAGTTCGGAGCCAACAGATTCTAGATTAATGGAACCTTAACTCTATTTAGTGTGCTGCAGAAGCAAACCGTGAATTAAAGAAATTTATTTAGTTTTCAACGCACTGCAAATATCACAATTTCAGGATAAGAGTGAATTTTTTCCATTCAACATTTATAATTCTGAAATGAGATTTTTAATCCTGGTATCTCCATATTGTATTAGAAAAGGCGAGTGTGTGTACCGTGGACGCAGTCAGCTGATCAAAATTCACGTTAAGTGTTGCCATACGTATTTTTTTTCGCTGTACTACTGAAATTTGGGTTGTAAATTGATGAAAGTGTCCGAATCATCTGCTCCGGATTTCTTTACCTGTGAAAACAGTTACTGCTCGGAGTTGTAAAAAAGGTTCCATTTTTTTACGGGGGGGGGACTCTTCTGGCATGAGTATTTGAAAACAATGGAAAATATGAAAATGTTTAATTTAATGTGCTTTGAAGCCGTAGATGGCAATGATTTGTAAAGAAATTTAAAATGGAATCTAAATTTTAGGACTTTTATTTGGGCAAGTAGATGTTTTTATACATCTCAGATTGCGAAATTTAAGATTCTAATAATATAAACCGTAAGATATAATTATAAGACTTCTGCATTCTTCAAAGAGAAAAAGGCTTGGCGATAGAAAAAAGCATTACAGCGTTTGCAAATAAATGCAAACTATTCTACATACTTCAATTAAGAATCAAAGTTTTTAGTCTCTTCTTTTCAAAGCTTTCTTCTGAACGCTTCACTTTTCTCTTTTCCCCTTCGATTTTGCCACTTGCCACAGCCTTTCTTCAAAAATGTATTTTACAAAACTATTGGTTCCCATGTAAAAATTCTTTAAGAATTTGGCTCTACAGTGCCCCCTTTTATCTTCGTTTAAGAAATATTCTCTATTTTTAAAAAGAAAATCTAAATTTGAAATGTATTACAACAGCAAAAATAAAATTAATTATCGCTGCGAATCAATTTACGATATCATTTAAATTCTAAGGGTATTATAGGTAAATAAAGTGTACATATTTAAAACCATGAGAAAAATAAATAAAAAATACATAATCCTAAAAATAATCTCAAAAATTATTTTTAAATCTAAGACACATTAGTATAAGTGAATAATTGTTGAGCAGGCAGAAGACAGACTTATCAAGGGAAAGTTGCCTCCACACCCAACTCTTCAATTACTCAATTCGTGTTTCGTCATCCAAATAGGCAAGGGTAAAAATTCAAAACCAAAAGTAAAACCAAATGTTGAGAAATACTCAAAAAGAAATAAAATGAAATTAAACTAGTTAGAGTTTTGAGGAATACTAATTAAAGATCAATAGGTAGATAACCAAATTATTTAAAATCAAAACAAAAGTAATTTAGAAACTCTTCATTTTTAAGTAAACAAAAATAGTTTAGGAACTTTTGCCTATTGAAAACTTTCCCTACACGAATTATGCATGTAAACCTGATAACTATAAACCTAAAAACTATACACAATATATAAAAATAATACTAAAAAGCCAATAAATTGCAAGCTCTAATTTAACTTACCTAGAACTACACATCTGAATTCCTGTCAGCGGACTAGCTTTGCTAAACTAAGTGAGGTTGAGTAGTCTGTTGCTGCTAAATGTAAAAATAGAGGGAGCTAATAATGTAAAGTTGAGTGTAAAGCTGCTACCAGTTGCAAAATGTAAAATTCTGTTTTGCGTGCAAAAATGTTGCTAACTAGAGGCAATGTAAAAATGTGAAAAATGGTAAAAAAAATTGTAAACTGCTGTTTGTGAAAATAGATGTTGCAAACTGTTAAGGATGTAAAAATGTTTTAGAAAAACATTTTTGAAGTAAAATTAACAGTTCGAAATTTTTTAATAGAATAAAGTAATTTTAATTGAAATTTAATTTAAAATTTTAAAAAAAATTATAGCAATTTTTAATAGCAAAAATTTAAAAAAATTTAATAGAATTTTGTGTAATAAAACTGAAGTTGTAGAAGTTCAATTAAAACTTTAATTATATACTGGCCAAAGTTAAGGAAAAATTAGAAAAATAAAGATCTTCACTCAATTCAGGCTATAATTGAGACTTTTGAAAAGAGCTGGCCCTTCATTAGCAAAAGGAAAAAATCCAGTATAGATAAAAATTTCTACAATTTAATTAAAATATTTACAAAATTAATCCCTTAATTCTTTATAATCCTCCATTACCCTCCAGTTAAGGTAATATTATCATAACATAAAGAGCCAAAAAATTAAAAAGAAACGTTAATGCCTGGCTTTTAAATATAGAAATTAATAAATTGTGTTGGGACTTAGTTATTAATTTGAACATTAATTAGCTTTACTATTTCTTCCTTTAAATCTTCTATTTCAGTACACATATTTTTTATTCTTATTATTTGGCTATAAAAAGTTTACCTATTACATTTTTAGAGATATTAGAGTTCCAATTAATTTACAATTGTTCCAATTCAAGCTGGAATGTTCTCCTTTTTTCATATAATTTAATTTTGCTGTGTTTAATTATGGGCAGGTCAAGGTATTCAATATGATTTTGATTCGTATTAGTTCTATCAAGTGTTAAACTAACACTGTAAACTCAAACCCAAATTACTTTAAAGACAACTTACATTTGAGAACACAACACATTCGCTCTTCAGTTCTGTTGCTAGCTAGATCTGCCGGTTGTTGCTTCAAACGTATTTCAAAATTTCACACGGTACCGAGATATTCGTCAAGAGCAGGCGCTTATTGCGCCACTTTATGTGTATCGGATAAAAAAAGTATGTGCCAACAAGAATAAAAGAAACCTTAAATTGGCCGTTACGAGTGTTACTTATTAAACGCCGTATTCTGTCACTACGAGAATAATGTTCTTTGCTCTACTCTTTCATCAATTTTTAAATCATCATACATATATCGGTGCTCCGAAAATATTTGGCAAAAATGTAAAGAGACAGAGGAGACCGAATCTGCAGATCTTGTAATGGAATGAATGTAAAGAAGACTTCATGACTTATGTAGGGAAGCATTAGGATAATCACCACTGCAACTGATCAAGTTATTGCTAAACTAGGATTTATTTATATAAATTAAAAAGAAAAGTAAAAAGAACAGTCGTCACACGTCTGCACTCACCATCGTTAACCTCTCGTCTCCAAGCGCACATCTAGATGGCGCTTCAGCATTAACTAGATGTGCCACTTCCTAGACAATGGGGCGTTGAGGGAGTATAAGGAGCTATTGAGGGGAAGATAAGCGCTCAGGTGGTGTAAACAACCATTCTTTGTGCGGATTTCGAGCAGTGTGCATTAGACGAATTACAATATGGTGAAAGTTTTTTTAGAAAAAAAGGTACAACGGTTTAAAAAAGGGATAGCTAATTTATATTATCAAAATGTTCAGATTTTAATGATCGCCCAAAAAGGTTTGTTAAGGTTTTTGTACGCTCTCACACTGCGTTCGCAGTCTACCATTCTGTTGTTGCATTCACTCCTGCTAACCCATTTCTTTCCGGCTTTTTAGCTTTATTAATAAGCATCATCGTCTTCGCACTTACGCCACATAACATTCTGCAAAATTACAAAAATTTTGAAAGCGGCATAGCAGGATATACTTAAAATTCCTGATGCAATGTTAAATGTTGGCATACACTTTTCTACTTTTTTTTCAGTTCATCATATCAATGTTCAGTTTTCTTATTTTCCCTCTTTTTATTATTACCTTTTAGGGTATTAACTTTATTTATTACATAAGTTCTTCGCATTCACATTACATAAAATTCAGTTCAACAGCAAAATCACAAAATACTTAAAAACAGTGCATCTTTAGAATTTCCGATAGCAATCTCGAGCGCTTTAGATAAAAATGTTTTATTCCGTACAGGGTTGCGATAGCTTGCTTTCGAATAGTTGAGTTCCTTAATCAGAAATTATTACGTTTTACAAAATATGAAATAGATAAAAAAATTTCGAAATTCAAAATTCGAGCTTCTAGGTACACATGTTCGGGTGGAGGACTACGTTATTTAAAGTTTAATGGCTCTAGGTACAGTCGTTTTTTTCACAATGCGAGGAACATATATACATACATGTTGCGGATTGTTCATTATTTAATTTCTTTAAAAATGATACAGGCCGATAATATCTGGCAGCAACGCTTTGAAAATTAATATAGCCGTTAATAACGGACGACGTAAAATCACGTTTTCACGTAATAGCCCATGCGCGCTGTTAGCCCTTTTAGGCTTAAGAAAAGGAAAAAGGAAGGGGAGAGAAGACAGAAAAAGTGAACGTTATTATAAAGTGAAGAAAAAGTGAACATTATATAGCACTTTTCTCAAACTCAAATTGCATGCAGTCCGGAGTCACAAACAAAATAAATATTTATAATTAACAAAAAAATTAAATTTCAATTTAAAACATACATTAATAAAAATAATATCGCAAAGAGAAAATATTCAACAGGAATATATCTATATTTGGTAGCTACATGTCATTTTGTTGAGTACCTTGATAATTCAGATATACTGACAGCCAAATATTAATTTTCAGACCGACATTTCTTTCAAATAATTCTAATACGCTTAATTAAACATTAAATAATATTTTAATCTATAAATTTCGTAACAAATTATGAAAATTTTAAAGTTTTCACAGACAATTTTCTAAAAAAGAATAAAACTTCAGAATAAATAATGACAATTTAATCCACATCTCTCAATTCATTAAATTTCTCTTCAACGCATACTATTCATATATTTGTACATAAATAATTATAAACATATTTATTTTTTTAACGCGTAAACAAAAATACATATGTTTGCAGATGTAAATAATTACTAACGTCTTTCTTACCACAGTTTGACATTCGGTAACGTTTCGATTTCAGCCTTTGAAGAGAAATTACTAAAAATTATTTTAATCATCATCTACTTCAGGTGGTAATCGGTAAGCTGTTCACATATAAATGAGTAAATGAACGTGTATTTATTTTTTGACAAGTATGAATAACCGTTAATAAAATCTGTACCTACAAATTTTTTACTACGATTTATATCACAGTGTAAATTAGCCCCGTTTATAAATTTTTTGATGCGTTAGAACTGCTTGTTTTTATGCTAGTGAAAATAATGACTTCAAAAAATTAAAATCTTTGCATCATCATATTTCGAACAGATATACATATATAACTGAAATATATTCGCTGGTCTCATAAAATTCTTTCAGGGTTGCCAGTCTGCTGCACTGAATTCACAACACTAGAAGTATAAGAAAAAAACTGATTAGTAACACCCGAGAGATTCAATTGATGATGATGTGGTCACAAATGGCGACAACACCGTGGGTTTACCATTTCAGAATTCGCGTGCATTTTTACGACCTTGCCTAACCGTTGCGCGTGGGTTTCGAAGCGAAAGGATTATTTAATTTCCCCCTTTCATATTAACGCCGTTTTATATAAAGATATATTATTATTTTATATCCTATTCTTTTTTATAATTCACTCTGCAACATTTATTATTATTTTTTTTATTAATCTTTGCTTTTTAATTCCACTCTGCCTGTAAAGTCTTCAGAGAACTGTCTGCCTAGGCGTGGTTCGAGCATTGTGGCGCCAGCCGCAACGTTCTTTACGATCTACCAAAACAGGCTTAGGAAAACTCGAGTCGATCAGAGAGGGAGGGGAATATGGTATTTTTCTTTGATAATGTATTAGGAAAAGTATGGCTCAGCCCCTATATGGGAAGGAGGAGAGATTATTTTATTTTCGAGAGTTTTTTTAAGAAGGTAAATTATTTACCTTTGGGTGTGTTCGTTTTTGTATGGAGTCCAATCCCTTAATTTGAAGTTTATTTTGATGGAGTTTACATTTGCATGCCATTTCAATAAGTCAGGTAGGGTTTACTAAACTCTGACGGCGCCATTACAGACACCCCAGCTCCAAATTCATTACTTTCGGGTCAAAGTTGCCAACTGCTTTCAGTTAATGCTTGAGAAAAGGGGTTCTCTAGAAGGGCCGTTATTGGCCCACTGCGTGTCGATGGGATTTCAAAGGTGGTCGATACCTGACACTGGATCGGCATAGTGAAAATCCCATTGATTACAAGAAAATTAATAAAAATGGAACTAAATTTTAAATTATTACTAATTTCAATTAACATCAATATTTAAAATTATATCAATAAACAACTAATTAAAACATTTATTAATTGTTCATTGATATACAGTTGGTTCACATAGTCAGGAAAAAAAATACATATAAAAACTATCAGAGAAAAATATACTAAAATTATTTAATATATTTTGAAAACCAATCATATTTTTTAAAAATATATAAATTTTTATGCAATAAGTGCAATACAAAAAAGTCAAACGCGAGAACAAAAGGAAAAAAATACAAACAGTGCAAAAGTGGTTGAATATTTTTAAACAAAGTGATTTAAAAATTAAATTAAGCAACTTTATGCCAAGTATTAAGAAAACTGCATTGTATATCAAGCGCAGCCATCACATCGATTAAAATCGATCTTTTGAGCACACAGAATCTGTGATTTTGTTTCTGAAAACTTGTTTATATTTGTAAAATTAAAATTAACAAGAATAATACTACGAGAAACTGTTTAACGTAAATCTAAACAACTGTATTTTCAAAACTTTTGTTCACATTCTTGACCTAATCATTATTTTAAAATTATTTATGTAAATTTAGGAAAACATAAGCGACATTTTTATCTATTTGTTTTCAGATATACCAATAAAAAATTAGGAAAATTAAGGACGCATTATTTCCTACTGTATTATTACTTAATGCATAAATACGTAACTGAATGCATTTATCTTTTGGCAAATACGAAAAGAGGGTAATCCAATTCGTATCTTCAAACCCTGGAATCACAGTGTAAATTTATTAGTTCCATTTGCAAATTTTCTATGGATTTACTCACATTCAATTTCATGGTAATGAGAAACCATAAAAACTATAACGCAAAATGATTAAACTTGGAGAGTTTGTAACTCAAGAAATTCGTCATCCGAGGTGTTTTTTTAAAGCAGATAATTCGTTTGCGAACCGATTTATTTATGAAGTGAGGCATTCATGATACAAGGTTCTGCACGTAAGCATACAATGTCTGCGCATAATTACTTGTAAGTGGTTTGGGAAAAAGAGTGGGATACGATCCTTCCTACCAAAATTGGGGTGCAAGTGCCACAATTAGTGCAGCGGAACTATACCCAAACGATCAATAGCTGGTGTCCCGCTCACTTCTATCTGTACCTGCATTTTAGATAGAAACGATTATTCTGGCTAAATGACTGCTATATATGACATGACTATAACTTTTATACTAAAAGCATGTATATCCGAAAACATCGAACATGAATCGCCGAGTCGCCCTCTGTAATACTGGTATCTTTCGGCGACAATTTTATTAGGGAGGTGGTTACCACAAGTATATTTACCGTATAAGTATTTTTAGTTAATTACAAAAAATAAAAAATTTCGATAATTTTGGTTTATGTATTTTTCTTTTACATAGTGAACCCTCTCTAAAGCGAGCATCCATGGCTCCAGATGATTTTGGTTTTATGTGAAGGCGGTCATCTTAGATAATGCCCAATGTCAATTTTTAGTCCAAAGTGGCAATTTGCCCAGAAGGACTATTGATTTCGTTTTGGCATTTTGCGTCGATTCACTAAAAGCGTTATTTCATTTTTGAAATTGCTGCCACCGAATATTATCGCCCTGTATTATATTTAAAGAATCTTAATAATGAAGAATCTGCATAAATGTGCGTACGTTTCTCGCATTGTGATAAAACAACGGTACCTAGGGTCATCAAATTTTGAATATTGAACGTTTCCACCCGAATATGGACATCTGGAGGCCCCCATTTGAAATTTGGAATTTGTTTTATTATCGATTTCATATTTGGTAAAACTTTAACGAATTTTTGATTAACAAACTCAAACAACGTTGTACAGAAAAACATTTTCAACGTTGTACAGAAAAACATTTTTATCTCCAGCGTGCGAGACCGATATCGGAGATTCTAAAGATATATTCATTTTAAAATGCTTTTGCGATATTGCTCTTGAACTAATTTTACGGTTTAAGTGCGAAGAACATGATATTTAATAAATAAAGGTAACATACAAAATATTAAAAAAAAGCCCCTTTGGACGTAATTTAAAATCTGGAACCTTTCAAACTTTTCTTTTTTTAAATTTAAATTTATTATTTATGCTCCCGTAAATATTGGCCAATGAAAGAGTGGTCATTAAATTTTGTTTCCCCTCAGTCTTTTTTGGTCCACACACCTCTTTAACCATCGTTAGACGATTATTCCTTTCCCCCTTCTTTTCAAAATACATTTATTTAGATTTAGAATACTTTTTAATGTGTTTCATAAATTAAAAAAAGGCACAGAAAATGTTGAAAAATATAAAAAACTACTTATTCCAGTTTTGATATTTAAATCTGAAGTTTGATAAATACTTAAACAAGTTAAATAAAAGGCTGACAGCATCTCCCCTGAAAGTAAGAAATTAGCCCTTGGTTGAGAACTCCTGTTTTAAAGGGATGCTCGTCTCAAGAGGGTACTATGAACACGTTTGACGAGTGAACAGAACGGGTGGAATAATCTAAATTGACGCCAAGAAGGTCAAAGAAGACCGTACTTAGCTATTAATTTTTTTCTAATTAACTAATTTGAATTAGAAATCTAGAAATGATTAATTAAACAACTGAATATCCAACAGAGGTCCGTGGTTCGATCCCCGGCGAAGGCATTGCATATTTTTCATCTCTCTTGTTCCAAAAAAATACCTAATGTCGCTACAGTGGCGCCCGAACTAAAAGGGTTCTGGATGATGACTCTCCACACCCAGGATTTGGCGACTATGTCCCCTAAAACCCTAGTCGCCCTTTAAAAGGGGGAGTATATAAGGTATTTCTCCCACCTTCTTCGCATGCCTTCGTGGTGTAGTGGTTTGCATACTCGACGCGTAACCGAGAGGTCCGTGCTTCGATTCCCGGCGAAGGCGTTGCTTATTTTTCACCTCTCCTGCTTCGTAATAACCTAATGTCTCTACAACTGCTTGATTAATACTGTTGTGTGAAAAGCCCCTGTCAATAGCTATTTTTTTAAATAATTCAGTTCTTCATCGAGGGATAATTTGGAGGAGAAAACTTGAAGAGCACGGAAAACATAGGAACAAAATGAAGCTAACTTTTGTTTAGTCGGATGATGACATGATTTGAAGTAAAGGCAAACCGATGAAGGTTTACGGTAAACCGTAGTACTGAAGTTGGATGTGTTACGTGTGACCAGAATGTCGACAAACGGAAAAGAATTCCAAGTCTCAAGTTCAAAAGTGGTAACAGGGTCAATGGAATTCATTGTTGAAAGAACTTTTATTACCTTCAAACAGGGTAAAAGTATCGTCTACGTAGCGGAACCAAACCGGGAAGTTTAAAGTTTCAAACAATTTTGATTCATAATAATGCATGTAGATACCATCCAGGATGGAACTGAGGGGGCTTCCCATGGCTAATCCCTCAGTTTGCTTGTAATATTTATTTTGGAAAACAAAATGAGTTTGTTTCAAACAGAGATGAGTGAGAGAAATTAGCTCATCAATTTCGATTCAAGAGAAATGAAATTCGCGAAGTCTGGTTTCTAGACATCTTAATGCACCCTCCCCTGGAACATTGGTTAATAATGATTTTAAATATTTAGTTTCTAGATTTCAGTTTAGCTAAATATTTAGTTTCTAGATTTTCAACTCTATTGGACGATAACATTTACACCACAAAAAAAAATTTAAATTGATGGTTCGGTAAAACCATCGAAACTAGTCCTGTGAAAATTTGAAAATATAACGCTGATTTTTGTTATTTGACTTTTAAATTAATATTTTTTCAACGTGTTATTGTATTTTAAATACGTAACTTATATCTTCTCGGGCCGCATAAAATTTCTTCGGAGCCGCAAATTTGAGACCGCTGTTGTATGCTATAAGCTCAGTCTCGAATACTCTTATCTTCATAATTTTCAGTGATCATTTTTTACCTCCACGGTGATTCTAACAATTTTCTTTGTTGCTTAATTCTTCTCATTAACTTTCTTTTCATTTCACTTAAACATTTACTAAACTTTTAAGAGAAAAGACAAAAAATCACATTTTAGTTGAGAGTTACAGCGCAGAGTTGTGTAGTGAGTGATTCATCACAAGAGGCGTAATGATGTTCCTCGGCAGTCGTAGCATTATCTCGAAAGATGTAAACAAGGTGCACTGCGCCCAGTCGTGAGTCATCAGACCTAAAATATCGTATACTAAACAAAAGTTTCACGTCCGAAAAACACATATTTCAAAGCAAGCTTATGACGAACTACCACAAAATTTCCTTAAGTTCTACACTTTTAATCGAATTAAAAGTGGTTCACGGATAAAAAAGGTGGCATTGCTTACTTATGTGCAATAAGTGAAACTTTCCAGAATATGACTGAAAGACTAAAATTAACGACTGCCATCCACAGGCATTTCTAATAATTTGTATGTTTGTCCGTCGTGCTGCGGACAAAGGCGACACCTAGAGTCAAACAGTTTTGAAGAGAGAAAATTCTTTTCCTAAAGTGTGCGCCTTGAAGCCCGATTTGGAATTAGTTCTTATTTACTTTCTGCTTTATGCAAATTTAATGTAATTTTGATTAACACATTCGGCGATTTAGCGGCAATGTGCAACCGATCTATCACTCCATAAAGCCTAAGATATTTATATGCTTTAAATGTAATAAAAAAGTAGCGAATTGAAAGCAGCGTGTTGCCACTTCTCAAAGCGTAAGATTTTTTACTCAAATTTAATCAACAAACTCGGTGACTTACAAAAAATGAGTTGCCACTGCAAGAAATTAAAAATTTTCATCTCTAACGTACCAGTGTGCTGCCACTTCGGCAAAGGCAATAGACACTTAAGTGTTCTCTCAGACCGTGACTCTCAGTTACTGATGAACAAAAATAAGGGATTTAAAAGCACTCATGGAAGTTCTTCATATCTATTGCTATTAAACTAGTAGCTGGACCCGTGAAATTACACTAATTGGGCTTATTAAATCATTATAATTTTTTTCTCTTTTCTAAAACTATCTTAAACGGCTAGCATGTTTTTTAATACAGAGGGGAAAGTGCTGTTACCGTCGATCCTCATTTTTCAGTTTGTATCACTTTTGTGTGCGTATCACGCTTCAAACAAAATGATGTTGTCACCAAATGTTATTGCCATGCATTATTTTTAAAGAAATAATATAGAGAAATAATATAGAAATAATATAGACATCGCAATACTTTACTGAGAATTCTAAAGTTACGTTGCTTTTAAATATTTTACGACTTTACAGTTGAATTTTATGTAGCATTAAGTATGAAGAAACTGAGGTTAAATAATAAAGATAAAATAACAAAAATAAAAATTTGTCTATGTCATCTCCTTAAAAAACTGAACTTTGGTATAACAAAGTGAGAAAAGATTGGAAAAAAAATAAAGATATATAGCGACACTTAACACTCGGTCGGGAATTCTAAAAACATGCTTTTAAAAATTTCGAAGTTCATAGACAACGAGATTTCACAATAAAATATTTTTTTTTCCTATGGCAAGCACAGGTTATCGTAGACATTGGCCGCTACTAAGGCCAAAAGCGCTTTATCCTCATACACTTTATTACGGATTACATAGTCAGATGCCTCATACACTTTATTATGGACGCACCTAAACGGTGGGCAACCTTTGCCTCCTACGAAGGGAAGGACATTTACAACCATGCCTTCTCCGGGATTCGAACCCGGACCTTTGGTATCGCAGTTCAGCTCAGCTAACCACCATACAGTCTAGGCGGCTCATAACAAAATTAACAATAAAAACAAGACACAGACAAAAAAAAGTTGTGTCAGCAGGGATTGAGTCCAAGAGCAGACAGGCAAAATGCCGGCTCAGAGAGAGCATAGAAACTTGACAAACCTTCTAGAGCGACGTTAAAATCTAAATCCTTTTATATTTTCTTTTTCTTATTATTTTTTCTTATTTTATTTACTGTAATTTAATTTTGCAGGCATTTTGAAGCTAGCTACTGGTCCCCTTTAAATGCTGCTTTCCCGATTTGCTTGGTACCTCACAGGGAAACATCGCTTCGGGAGAGTGGTTAAGTATGAAGTTTCTGTTATAAATACTGAACGCTTCTGAACTACCGCGAAAAACAACTAATTCAGATTAAACGCTGCACAAAAAGCGAATGACAACAAAAAAGTGTTTCCTATTAATTACAAGACAGAAATTTTCTGCGCAACAAAAAGAAAAGCCCTTTTCAAACAATGGCAGAAAAACAAAAAGCAATGAAAAAGAAAGAATAAAAAGAAAATAATGATTAATAAGGATAAAGATGGATAAAAGAAACAACGGACAAGAAGATACAAGAAAAATTTTATTTTTAAAATTATACTGAAAAATAAAGGACATTTCTGCATTTTATTGCAGATTTCTGAGCAACATAAAAAATTCAATAAAAAGCAATATTTTTTTACAACCACCTGCCGAACGGAGTTTGGTTTGGTTTGGTTTGGTTTGGTTTGGTTTATTTAATTAAGGCAAAACAATAAAGCCCGTTCGCTGCGATTCGAGCCCTGGACCGAACTACCAGTATTCAGCTAGTTACTAAAACAAAGGCTACTATGTGGTATTAAAATTACTAGTTACCATATAATGGTATTAAAAGTTACTGTATGGCATTAAAACAGAGGAAATCTCTCGCTCTTCATGCACCTTTAAGAAGATTCATTTTTTCTGTTTTCCTTGTTTCGCTCACAATTTATTCCGGAGTAAAGTAAATACAATACGCTTCTTTTAAGAATATCTTCCTTTCACAATCTGGTCAAGTGCCTTTCCGCCAGATATAATGAAAAGTTTAAAATGGCACGATTTTGATGCCCTCATCTAGTACTCTTGCAGAAAAGAAAAAAAGCCTGATACAGCACGATTTTATTGCCATATCCAGATAGCCCGAAACAGGACATCACGAAAAAGAAAGCGTATTTCGGCAAAGTAAAAAGAAAATGTTTATTTTATTTGATGCCACAGTTCATAATCTATAGTATTTTTCTTATTTTGTAATTTGTCTATGTCTACGGACAACGGTTGCGAAAATAAAGAAATTTTGTGCACAAGGAAAATTACTCAGTAAATATTATTAAGATAATATTCACAGAGATAACAGATGTACGTAAATGTAATTTCATACATTATTCTCGTTATCGAGTTTGTCTTTCAGTACCGGAAATAGGTACAACAATTTAGACAGAATGGCGTCAGATAAGATAAACGTGATGTTTACTGCGGCGGACAATTCTGTCAGCTCATACACTTGAAACGCAGAAAATAAGTTTGCAGATTTTTGATTGGAAATTTAAATCTCGAATACCTATCTGGTTCTTAGATCTAGACAAGATTAAATTTATATATATGAAATGTCCGTTTTTGTGTGTAATTCACACAAATCTATACTTATTTTTCCAATTTTTGATGAAATCGTGCAGACTGACCTCAAAAAGGTCACTGTCTACATGAGATTTCGAAATACCACTCTCGCGGATCCACATTCAAGACGTTTATATTATAACGTTGCGATCATGACAGCCATCTTAGTCTCACGATGCCACTGTTGCGTTCCGCTATCAGTTGAAGTCATACATGCTAAAGGAATTTATAACTGTTTTTTGTAAAAAATAAATATTTCTACACCCTTTTAACTTTGAAATCACGTCACCCACCTTACGTTCACGTCGCAATGTTGCGTTCCCGCTATCAGTTCTTATTAAACCGCTGATGGCATCGCGTTCCTCTACAATGTAGAACTTTCCAAAAAAATGTAGAACCTTTAATATGCGCTCTCTATACCCTTTAATGTGCGTTCTCTATCAGGTTTTTGCAAATATTCCGAAAACAGTGAAGAAATCGGCCACAGCGGATGGTGATTTTCAGAAAAAAGACATAACCAATGACAAAGCAAATATTGTTTCCTATTAAAACCGTTACATTACTGTGTTAGTTCTATAGTGTCAGTCGAGTTTGGTAAACTTTACGCAATTCACCATGAACGAAAATGTCTTCTCGAGATTTTGAAAAAACTACCCCCATCCCCCTCTTCACTCTGCATAGGTTCAAGGTAAATCGGGTACTTTAGCTAGTTGTGATACAAAAGTTTAAAAAATTAACTATGCTGGTATAATAAAACCGAATAATATAAACTAACTTGTTTTGAAAGTTTATTTCTCTTAATTTCCTAATTAGTATTTCTTTTCAGCGTCCAACTGCATTCAATGGATTTCGTTTGTCTTTAAATAATAAATATGACAATGATTCACTTAAAACTTTAAATTGTAATCAAAGAAATCACTATTTTAAATTATGGCAAAGTATATAAGGATTATCTGTCTAAACTGCACGGCATTTTTGATAAAAAACACATCATGAGATGGAATCGTAATGCTTCACATTGTCTTTTTCGCCACCAACTTCATAAAGGACAAATATTTTAAGGGCTCCCATTCGGGAATGGGGAAAGCGACAGACTCAAGCCCTCTTCATAATCGAACCTGAGTCCAAACACTAGTCATTTATATCAGTGTTTCCCAACCGCTTTATCACCGCGGACCAGTCAACGTTTGATAATTTTCCCAAGGGAGGCACGTTGATTGCTTATATTTTACACATTATTTTGATTTATTAATTTTAATTTAATTGTTTTTTATACATGTCTTCAATAAAATACAGTTACCCCAAACAATAAATATAAAGTGATTTAACATTTTAACTTACTAAAACGTTAAATCAATGAAAACCCTGAGCTTGTTTCTTTCCAATGAGACGGTTCCATCTGGGGTTAATCGGAGACAATGATACCCGAAATGTGTTGCTTATGTCCAGTTTTAATTTAATGTGTTGCTTACGTCCAGTTTAATTTTAATGAAACACAGATTTTTTAATTTGGGGTATAAACCTAGGAATTCAAATTCAGTTTCAATGAAATGGGCGGCCCGGTACCATTTGATCCACGGACCGGCGGCTGGAGACCACTGATTTATATTGTTTTTTTCTTCATTGAAGTGGACAATGATAACTATATGTACGCAGGCACGCATCTGTATTCATGCTTTGGTTTGAAAATACTGCATTTGACTGTAGTATAACCATTTGGTCATGGAGCGTTTCGGATTCCCAATCACAAAATTTATAAAAGCGACCCATCTTTAGAATTCCAGTCGAATATTAAGTGTTGCTATATATATATATTTTTTCTTCTCAGTCTTTTCTCAGTAAAGATATCAGTGCTCAGTCTTCTTAGTAAGATGACCAATTTTTTTATTTGTCATTTCAACTTTATTTATTTAAACATCATTTTCTTCGCACTTGCGCTGCAAAATATTCAATAACAAAACTATAAAACTTTTAAAATCAGAGTATCTTTAGAATATTCGATATAGTGTTAAGTGTTACTATAATTTTTATATATATTCACTATATTATTTATTGAAAAATAACACACAGCGGTAACAATGGATGGCAGCAACCTTTTACTTGAAAAGTGATTTGACACAAGAGTGAAATGAACACAAAACTGAGAACCGAGGCTAATGCACTGAACTACTTCATAACGAAAGCTCGTCTTCCTTTATAAATGTATTTGTTGTTTCTAAATCACACACCTAATTAAAATACCAAATCTCATAACATACTTATTTTACAAAAGTCTGTTCAGAGCTTCGATTAAAGCATCACTTCTGGTTTATCCCAAATCTAATACATAGTTGCAATTGAACACAAAAAACGGAAAATTTTGGATTATAATACAGTTTTTTTATTAAAAATTAATATGGGCTTCCAGTAAAGTACTATTTATGGTTGTACATTAAAACCTCTCACGGGCTCTCTGCGAAGTCCCACTTCCGGTTGTCCAATTATACGCAAAATCTAATCAATTCTTTATATGAATGTGAAAACTTTAAATATGGAAAATAGAAATTTTGGAAGTTTCGTGTAAGCGTTATCGCGGACAAAAAACGATACCATTCACAGCAAAAGTACTATTCAAAGATAACACAATGGATATTACGCAATATTTAATTGCTACATAATCATTGGTTGCACAGATAAGTGCGATTTTGTATAACTGTTTTTACATGTACATGATTTATTTATTTTTCAATCTTTGGGAGAACCTCGCACAAAAAAGGGGGAAGAAAAAAAACAGTCAATTCATTTTTTTCTCCTTCGAAATTATGACGTCAGCAAAGGACAAATATCCCCTTTGTAGCTCACTAACTAGAGTAATGATGTCTAAAAAAGATTTATTTTTATTTTTTGGAACTTATTAGTCTCATTAGGGGACCCTACAAACACACCTGCGCAATTCTTGTATAAAATTCTCTTTTACGGTAAACGTCATATTTTTAAAAATCAGTAAAATAATAAATTTATTTTATTAAAACCTACGACAAGTAGTATTATTGATTAATTTCACGGCGCATTAGAATTTTAATATAGATTTAATGCGAGACAAATCTTCAGAAGTTTTCATTTTTCGCTTTCAGCGTTTCAATTTTCTCTTTTAACAGTTTTCGCCGACGGTATAGTGGTTAGGGAAGCAGCTGCGGTATGGAAGGGCTCGGATTCGGATCATGGAGAAAGCATGGCTGTAGTTGCCCGTTCCTTCACAACACTGATAGGAGTAGGGATTTCCAGACCTAGCCGTTGCCTTACACGGTGATAGCGCGGTAACGGTGGCCCAATTATTAGGTACTTCCACCAAAAAAAGAGCCACCACTTCCGGCCTTAGTAACGGCCGAGCCGAAGTCGGGCACTGCCAATGAAGAGAAAAAAAAAAGTTTCAGTTTTCAAGATGCAACATTTTCAAAATATTTTAGCCGCGATTATTCTTTAGAGATCGACATGTTCCTATTTCAAGACGATAATAATGATAATACGTAATTGTAATCAAGTTTAAAAAACAATACGTGATCACTTTATTAATGGTTTACCTAAGCAGTGCCTACACAAACTTTATAACAGAGGCGTAAATTTCCTTACTCTAAAAATACTAAATTAAATAAGCATTCAAGAAAACTTTCTTTTAAATATAACATAAAAAGAATTACAACCATAATATTTATAGCTCAGTTAGATTACATAATATTACACTACGGCGCTTCTGAAAATAACTACTCGATTGTTTCTTTTGCTGTCCACCAACGGCGGTTCAATCCAAATTCAAACCTTACAGACAAAGAAGTTAGGAGGAAAGTTAACAGTTTTTGAATTGTTACAAGTTTAAAGTGAACTGCAACACCACTTTACAGATATTTCCCAGTCACGTGACCTTAACGCGCTTTCGGATTTTTCGCTGACCCTGAATGAAAAGGAATGTTCTGCGCATTTTGCAAAAACGGTAACTTCGAGAGCAGCAATTCTCAACCGGTGGTACGCAAGAGTAAAATAGGTTGTGCGCAGAGAAACAATATTTTTCACTATTAAATTCAAAAATCTCGTGGAAAAAAAAGAACAGTTGATAGAAATTTCCTGTAATCGAACTCTAACTGATTTAAAAAATAATACCTGTTAACTTTTGGCTGAACCGAAAAAAAGAATTTAAAGGCATTTGAAATAAAGCTATTCAATTTTATCGCTTTTTTGCAGAACCTATTTGTGTGAACAAGGATTTTCTTTCATGTTATATTTGAAAATAAGTACAGAAAAAATTAAAAGTAGACCCTAACTTATGGTTAAGACGAAGGGAAATAAGACCAGACAAAGAAATTTATCTCCCTTTTTTTAAACAGGCCCAAATTTCGCACTAAGTTTTAGAATTAAAGTATTATAACTTAAATTTTGATACTTAAAATGGTAACCAATTTTCAATCTAATATTTTTATGTGTGCATATTTAATACGAATAGCAAATAGGTTGTGAAAATAGAAAAATATTTCTTTTTAATATTTTCATTGAGAAACTGAAAAACAATTACTGTAAAATCGTGGCACTACGATTTTTCAATTTTTGTTTAGATGGTACAAGTTAGTCAAAACGTTGAGAACCTCTGTTCTAGAGCCATTAGCTTTTAAACTCGTAGAACCTCAACGTACACATGTGCGCCTCGAAGCGAGAATTTAAGAATTTGTTTCTTATTTACTCATATTTTTAGCGAAACTAAAGAAATTTAACAATTCAGTAATTTTAAGCAATGTGTCGCCATTCGGCAAACCGTCAGATATTTATGTTTAATCAGAAAACTCGGTGATTTAAAACTAATGTGTTGCCAACCCCGAAATAAAACACTCTTACCTTCCACGAGGCACTGTGTTGCCATTCGGCAGACATTACGAGATTTTTCTCCGACTACTGTTTAACAAACTAAGCAATTTCAAACCAATAAACGTAACTGTTCATTTCTCTTATTGCTTTTAATTACTAGCTGTACACGAGAAATGACACTGGTTGCATTCCTTAAAACCATTACATATTTTCCCTTTTTTCATAATAAATATTTTAGGCGGCTAAAAATTTTGAATATAAATTTTTTTATTGCAGAACGATGGAAAACTTATAAACACGAACGATCAGCGTAAAATAAAACTCTACGGGAAATAGAAAATAGAAAACAAAACAGCACGGAGCACCAGTAAATGACGACATAGAATTGCATATTCCGACCCCAGTACGTAATTTAATTGTACATAATCGGGAATATATAAACTTTTTGGTACCCACTGAAATATGAATCTTTTACCCTAAACAAAATATACTAAAGTAGATGACAACGATGATGATTTTATAAATATTGTTAAAAATATCCTTGAATATTAAAATCCTATTAGTATAGCGTGTCTGTAGTGCATTGCTTTACTTTGTTTACTTTCTTGTACGAAGTAAAACGGAAGTATTATAATCGCGAAAAATTTCGAGTATCATATTTCAACGAACATATCCGTTTTGACCGCTATCGAATGCAATTTAACTATGTTTTTGCGTGACATCTGTACGTAAGGACAAAATAAAGAGCCTCGTTTTCCTGAAGAAATTTATAAAACGATTTAAAATGGATTCTGAAGAGATTTTTTTTTCGTGGCGACTGTGCGTACGTACGTATCTCGTAAACGGCCGCACCAAAAGTATATAAATGTACATATATATATATATCCACTTTGCCACTCGGCTCAGTAATCTCAGTTTCTTTATTCTTATATGTTTGTAAATCGTGCATTTTTTGCTTTAAAATGATTGAATTATGATGTTCTTATCTTCCGGTTAATGTTTTTGTGCCTTTAGTAAATCTGCATGCAATATTTGTAGAATTATCAACAATTTAAAGGTTGTTTAAGTAAGTTAGTTTTACGATGGCAGTCATATTTGTTTACACTTAAAACTTACCAGAATAGTGTATTTGTTGCCAATCTAGAGAAGATAAGCTTCGCAACAACAAAGATAAGGCCTTTTTTATTGCGAATTAAATCATGCTGAATCCACTCTGGAATTTATTCGAGAAAATAAGTGTGTAAGATTTACTTCGTAATTTTTAATATAGATATTCCGAGTTTTTATGTATTTTTGCGTGGTCGTTAAATGAAAAATACTGAATCGTCTCTGAAAAACTCTTTTTTATTTTTATATTTTTGTTTAATTTCTGTTATACATCGTTTTAGATTTATTATGGCATTTGAATAGCGCATGTGGCAACGATTAGATAATTCTTCAGCTGATATACATAATTTTCGTGCATTCTGAGTTATAAAATGAATGACATATAACGCTCTTAAGTGAACCTAGCGCCAGAGTGTCGCTATGGTAAACAAGTATAGTGAATTTTCAAGAGTGCATTTATTTTATTGTGGTTTATGCGACATCGACGAAGTATATTTAATTCAATCCAATAGGTTTACATGAAATGCAAGAAAAATACGCATAATTTAAAATTCCGTGCAAGGAAGTCAGACATGTGGTGTACACAGATTTTTTCTTAATTTTGAGTAATAGTTTTAGGATTTATTTTACAAGTGATGGAATTTGTTTATAATATTTTGTTATTATTTACTTACGTGTTTTGCGTTTAAGCGATTAAGTTATTTTCTGGATAAAGTTGTAGATCTTTCGAATTTAAATGCAACAGCGATGGAATTATTAAAATAGCTCAACTGAAACGTGAAATACGGACAAAAACGCTTCTGCTGGGCTTTGGCGACTTTCTGGAAGTTTCAGAGAAAAGACAGTCACTGGCTGGATCTTACTTTCGTTGAAGTTTCCAGAAGGTTTAAATACACCTCCGACAACCTTATGTTCAGACGGCCACTTTTGTTCTACTTTAGCTTAAATCCAATTCAAAAAAAAAATTCACAAAAATCTTTTGAAAACAATGTATGTTCAGATTTCTGACAGGGTGTTTAAGTGTTGCCATATATTTTTCCATATTCATTGTATTAATTATATTTATCCCTTAAGAAAAATACATTATATATTTTTCCACGAAAATCTGTTCAGAGCTCTAAGTATAACTTCAGATTTATCAACTTTAGCTAGAATCTAATATCGGTTATGTTTTTCTTTATTCTCATTAATATCTGCTGGGAGCTTCATGTAAAGAACCAATTTTGGCCATCCAATAAAAAACTGCTACGGGTTTTAAGTTCAGTACCACTTCCGATGGTATATTAAAATACCGCTGCGGGCTTCAAGAAAAGCATCACTTCCGGCTGTCCAATTTTTACCCTAAATCCAACCAATATATCATAGGAATCCAGAATCGAGACAAAAAACAAAATTTTCGGTTGCTTGATATAAGAGTTAACGTGGAAGAAACCTCGTCACACACTTAAAAACATACAGCAGAATATCACTGTAAAAAATAGTCAAAAGAGACCTAAATTCGTGCTCATTCACTGAAAACCCACTACATTTTACTACTACATGGTGAATTTTTGGGCTGAAAACATTACCTATATACACTGCTGGCCACCGTAAATGCAACACCCTGAAGGAAGCATGCAAATAACATGAAATTTACAACATGCATCAGCGGAGGTGAGATATGCAAATGATTAGAATCTCAGAGCAGACGCACATCGCCTGTGGCGCCACTTCACAGTGCTATTTTAAGGCTTGGCGTTTTCGACGATTTCAAGTTCGGCAATTGTGGTTTTCTTGTGGTTTTTTTCAAAAAAAAAAAAGATCCATTGTGCCTCGTAGTAAACAGCGATCATCGTTTGATCAAGTATCCGAGTTCGACAGAGAAAGGATAGTGTCTTACCGAGAATGTGGATTACCTTTCAGGGAAATCGGTAGCCGTGTTAGACGAAATCAAACAACTGTAATGCGGATATGTGACCGTTGGATGCAGGAGGGTACGACGGACCGACGTGTTCGATCGCATCCACCTCAGTGCATTACTTCACGTGATGACACAAACATTGTGCGCATGGCAGTGACGGATCGCTCAGTCAAATCACGAACCATAGCACAGCACATTCAGTCTGTTACGCATCATCCAGTGTCTGCGCGTACCATTCGACGTCGTTTACAGCAGAGTGGCCTGTCTGCAAGACGTCCATTGCTTCGTCTACCCTTGACGCAGAACCACAGACGTCTCCGCCGCCAATGGTGCGATGAAAGAAGTATGTGGACGGCTGAATGGAATGAAATTGTCTTTACTGACGAGTTACGCTTCTGTCTGCAACACCACGATGGTAGGATTCGAGTCTGGAGACACCGTGTAGAGAGGATGCTGAACAGCTGCGTTATGCACCGCCACACTGGTCATGTACCGTGTATTATGGTATGGGGCGGTACTGGATATCACTCTCGCACTCCTCTAGTACGCATTGTCGGTACTTTAAACAGCCAGCGCTACGTCTCCGAGGTGTTGGAGCCTTACCTTCAGGGCTTGCCCACAGCCATATTTCAACAGGATAATGCGCGACCACACGTGGCACGCATTGTCCAAGGGTTCTTCGTCAATCGCCAGATTGAATTGCTTCCCTGGCCGCTCGCTCTCCGGATCCTTCGCCGATAGAAAACATGTGGTCCATGCTTGCTGAACAATTGACCCAGATTACATCCCAAGCTGCCACACCAGATCAACTTTGGCAACGTGTGGAAGCTGCTTGGTCTGCTGTAACCCAAGAATACATCCAAAATCTCTTTGAATCAATGCCGAGGCGTGTGGCAGCGGTGATCTCCAACAATGGCGGCTACTCTGGCTACTGATTCTGGAAGGAACCACATTTCACAGAAGTCTATAAATTTAATCATTTGATACTTGGACAACATGTTATCTACTAAATAAATTTTATTGTGATATCTCTTGTCTTTCTTGGTGTTGCAACTTGAGTGGCCAGCACTGTATATATACATACAGTACAAAGTCCAAGATCCAGACTCGTGGGGACTTCGGGGATTCCAGATTTGGGATTTTTCCGGTTATTAGATCATCAGGTTAAATCTAGTAAGATCGCATGTAGAAATTATAAAATTAAGTACATAAAAATCCTGATTTACGAAATAATGGAAGCATTTATGATCTAAAGGTTGTCAAAATTTACAAAAAAAGGGCTTAATATTTATTTGTTTACTCTATTAAACATTTCTTTTAATGTAACTTGTTTAAGTTGCTCCGTTTTCTTCTTTAATTCTATAGAGAGACAGAATTTCTTGTTCAGTCACAGAGTTCCATTTTGTTCAAGTCCTGTACTTGCTGTGTCGAGAATTCCGACTGAAAAACTTCTGTTAATATCCCCTTCATTTATTACCGCTTCTCCACATTTCTTTACAAAATCCACTAATTGGAAAATTTAACCTTTGGTTTGCGATATCCGCGATCTTCAAATTCGTGGCTATCATCTTCATCATCCTCACCATGAAATATGGTAGCAGGCTATAAATTATGCCAAGCATTTTTAAACTATCTATAGACACATCCTCCCACGATCTTACGATGCTCCACACACAAGATTTTATGTTAAAATATTTTTTAAAAAATCTTGAACAGTCTTGCCATTATTCAAGAAATTTAAGATGAATTTTAAAAATGCTACTTTATATCTGCATTTCAGCGCGATAGGCTGAATGATGGACGTACAATTTGGAAGAAAGAATAATAAGGGTATATTATCTTTCACTAAAACTTTAAGTGAAGTTTGAGCCGAACAGTTTTCTACAATCAAGACAATTTTTGCATCATCAGGTAAACCAATCGAATGCAAATGTTGCCGAACCTCGGCTATGAAATGATTTTCAAACCAATCATTCATTTACGCTTATGTCCTCCATGTTCTTTTATCTTCACGATATACAACGGGGGAATTTCTTTATTCCTTTAAATGTGCTCGAGCTCGTGTACGTTTTTCGATTATGAAACGTTTACACACTTGTGCGTTCCTGCAGCATTTGCCCATGCTAAAATAGTTTCGCTTTGGAATATTTGTCACCAGTTGGAGCCTTTTCTGTAGAGTTTCAAAGGTACTTCCAGGTACATATTGCTAGAAAAGAACAGTTTCATCAGTGTTATAAAATTGTTCCGGTGATAGCTTTTCACTATTAATGAGTTAATGAATTCATCTGCAAATAGTTCAGCAGCTTCACTATAATCCGAAGCTTTTTCACCCGAAACAATTATAACATGGCGATTTTTAAATTTGGTTAACCAACCTGTCGAATGTGTGCACTCAGTTTTTAAGTTCATTTCTTCATGGAATATTTTGGCTTAAGCCATTAGCACTGGATCCACCAATGGCACGCCCTCTCTGCCACGTTGTCTGACCCATTCAATCATCACTCTGTCATGATCATGACTTCTAGCATAACGAATACTTTTTCTGTTATTCATTACGAATGGGATGTCGGAATCTCAAAAAATTCCTTTTTCTGTTTTATGTCATATGCAGTTGACTTTCTAATGCCATAATTGTGAGATGAATATACCTTTATCCATTTTTGTAGCAATTCCACTTTTTGTTTAATGGACATAGAAACATGCTTTCATTTTGTAAATCCTTTTACAGCTCCAGAATTAGAAATAGGTTTCGACATAATCGGAATTTCAAACTTTAATTTTCATAAAATTGCTGTAATAACAACAGCCTGCAAAATATACTAAGCTGGATCAAATCAGAAAGTTAAGGAAAGGGCAATCTGTTGTATTAACTGAAATTCTTTGGAATCAATGAAGTATAATTTTAGCCTAGCTTAATAACGTCCGCTACACATTATTGGCTATATATCATGAGACAAGTTCTTTCCGTTCAATTTTGCCTTGTTTCTATTGCGCACTAACGCAATTAAGCCTGAATTGTATTAATCTAGTTATTTATTATACTTACGTCAATTTTTGCAAATGCTTAGGCTTACCTGAGTCCTGAATACATGAATTCGCACACATACTTTTAAGGCTTATCGAGGGCCGACACTAGATATCTTACCGCCTGATGGGAGTCCTAATTTCTGCTACCAAGCGTCTCCCTGAGTTCTAAAATTTTGGGTCACAGTACTTTCCTTAAATTCTAAAAATTTTTCATCTCTTAATTTTGTTGCTCGGTGCTTCTCTAAATTTTGACATTCCTAAATTCTGCCGCGCGATGAGGTCATACGAACTCTGGCGACAGTTCTTGGTTTATGTGAATAACAAATCTATTATTCTTAATTCAAATAGCACTAAATGCAATCTTTTGGTCTATGAGTATCATTAACAAAATCTATTTTTAGCATATGTAAAAAATGTTTTGTTAAATTTTTCGTCGTCAACATTTCTTAGCCCATTTAACTTAAATCTGTAATCATCGCCAAGCGTAATGCAAACATAAAAGGTTACTATACGTTTTGCTATTCAATTACTAATATAAAAAATATTTAGGCATCGCTACATGAGTCATTACGCAAGTTATCATGTGTTGATAAACATGCAGTGACGAAAGCAAAATATAAGAATGATTTGCGAAGTTGGCGTCAGGGGTATAAAATACTAGCAGAGTAAAATCAATGTTGTAGGATGTTTCGGTTTGAGATGTACGCTAAGCAGATACGCAGCTACGGAGCCAAATGATTCATCATACGAATTTATGCTAAAATGGCTGTTTCTTGAATAACGAAGTATTTTATTTAGTGCCGAAGTGAAATTAAGAATCAGAACTCTCCACATGTTTTATTATGGAGGGGGAAAAATTAAATGCGCATGCGTAAAGTATACCCCCCCCAAATGGTTGTTGGCGGTTTTGAGGTCCAGATTTTGGATCATTTCGGGTACTGGACGTCCGGATCGCGGAATTTGTACTGTATATATATGGGTTGGTGGGCAGCAATGTAAAACATTTAAGTGCATAAAAAAACTGTGAAAGCTAAAAATAATAATCTTATATTAGAAAAGGAGAATGTGCATGCCATAAATGCAATGTTAAATATCGCCATACTTTTTTTTTCCATTCTATTGATAGCTGTGACGTAAACTGATGAAAGGATCCGGATGTGAAGATATACCAATTCGCTCCGGATATTTTCACCTTTAAAAACTGCTGCTGCTGCTTCGAGTCGAAAAAAAAGATCCAAGTTTTTGTTAATTTTTTCTTCTATTCTGGTATTTTATTACAAATTGCTAATAGACAAAAATACTAATTCAGTATCGGAAAGCAACTGTAAATATAAAAATGTATAATTATTTCTTGTTTTCGTTTGGGAACATTTATAAAGCAATTTAAAATGGAATCCTGAGTTTTTAAAACTTTTATTTTGGAAAACAGGTAAGCTATTATTTTTATATATTTAAAATTGTAGATTTTAAGATTCCAATAATATAATCCAAGGATGTTATAAGCCTAATTTTATGATTTGTATTCTGCAAACTGTTTTGATATTATGAAATTAAAGTATTTTAAAGCAGAAGTTGCCTATTTAGTTATTGTTACTTTAGATATCATTTCTAGCATTAGCATCGACATCTCGGTTAATATGATTCAGAAAAATGAGGAGAAAAATTGGCGAACCAAAAAAAAAGTGTGTGTGGCGTGATGATGTAGCAGCACTTGGAGGTGTTCCAAAAATAATAACTACATACTTTCTTATTCAGTTACTAGCTGTACCCGCCCGGCGTTGCCCGTGCATTTAGAAAATGCAGATAAGTGAATAGCGCAGGAATAGTAGTGTAGGACATGTAGACTGTCTCTCTCTCTTCCCCCCCCCACACACACACAACATTCCCCGTCGATAAAAAGGAACAATATATCCTAACCATGAGCCATCTGTTAAAAAATTAGTTTAAAATTAGTTTAGAACAGACCTCATATTAGCACATGCTAGGAAACCGTAGTCATGTGGTTATAATCATTGGTCTGAAGTTTAAAGAAAAGTAAAACATAAAAAATTCAAAATCAAAGATAGGAAAGAGTTGAAAGGGAAAGATAGAGAGTACAGTACAGAAAAAATAAAAAGTAACGAAAACATGGATGAAATAAAACATCCTGCTTACAGGAAATTTGGAGTTGAGAACCAATTAAATTTTTAATTTAAGTGTAAGTTAAACTTAGATGACAATGAATTAGAAGAGGAGAGTGTTTGTGTATGTTTGTGGAGCTCGGGCTGGGGTCGCAAGGGCCCCTGACCGATTAATGTCTGTTGGTACTGCAGCACTGGGAAGCAGCACCATTCGGATTATTGCTCATGCTCTCAAGAGAGCACTAAACAATAACATCATCATTTAAAGCATGACAGTCAGAGTTAGTTTGGGAGAGTGGAGAGTGGCAATAATTTTTCTTTAGATTGTCCTTTTCGTTAGAGAGCCTCGGGATAAACTATATTTAATGTTCTTCCATTCGGAGCTAAGATGTGTAGATTATCGGCATTACCAACTCTTGAACAACCCACGTACAGTTGACCATGGGAGAAACACGGCTTACGGAGGTCGAGCCCTACAACTTTGAGAGATTGTCCTTGTGCCTTATTAATGCTCATCGCGAAACTCAAACGAACAGGGAATTGTAGACGCTTAAACTGAAACGGGAGATCGGAAGGGATTATAGGAATTCTTGAAATAAACACATCTTCGCCTGCAGCATGTCCGGTCATGATGGTGGAATTGTTATAAATCGATTTAATAAGTTGAAAATAAATGATAGCAACAAATCACAATAATAGCAACACAATAATGCAAATTAAGAAACAAAAACTTTATAAAAAATAATTTTTTTAAAATTTTTCTAATTCAAAAATCGGAAATCGGGCTTCGAGGTCTGGTGGCCAGCCCCTTTGTGCTTCCGTGTAAAAAATTCCAGGTCCCTGCGTGCGATAGATTTGGCTGGAGAGCTCGGTCAGACAAATGGACAGACAGACAGACACATTACACTTGCTTTTATTATGTAAGAAAAGAAATACTCGAAAAAAAGAACTTCAATAATACATTTTAATTGTTTTGGTTCTTCTTCTATTTTCTTTTGGGGGGGAGGGGAGAGACGGGGACTATTTTGAAATACTAAAAAAGTAACTGTAACCTCAACTCTAATTGAGATTACAAAACGAATTACGAAGATTTAAAAAAAATTAAATATGCATATGTATTAAGAAAAATGAAAATAAATTTATATTTCGATTTTAAACCGCTGCACACGCACTCAGCTGATAATTGTTCAAGTTGTGTTTCCGAAAATGCAAAAAATCAAACATAATCTGAGATAGATCACTGAAAAGTCAACAAATTTCAGCACTCTCCGTGTGTTCGACGGTTAGCATCAATATTAACACATGAACAAAAAAATGATTCGAGACAGATCATTGGGACTAAAAAACAAAGAAGAAATCAAACACAATCTGAGCTAGATCATCGAAAAGTCAACAAATTTCAGCACTCTTCGTGTGTTCCATGGTTAGCATCAATATTAACACGTGAAACACATACATACATACACACACAAAAAAAAAAGATTCGAGACAGATCATTGCGACTAAAAAACAAAGAAGAAATCAAACACAATCTGAGATAGATAACTAAAAGTCAACAAATTTCAGCACTCTCCGTCTGTCCGGCGGTTAACATTAACACATGAAAAAAGAAATGATTCGAGACAGATCACTAGGACTAAAAACAAAGGTCGAGCGTTGGACAGGACACAGATACGTTGGTTGGACATTTTAATTTAAAACATTATTTGTTTCGTTGGAGAATTTGGTGCTTACTGACAGTAATAATAATAAATAAATGAAACAGAAGTTTATGCAAGAAAATCGGAGAGATAGAAGGCTTACCTTTTAACATCTTATCGTCGTCTTCAGACTCCAGTTTTCTGGTTGCAATATCTTCCTCCAGATCAGCATAATCTGGGGAAAAATTCCATAAATCAAAATGCTGTAAATGTTTATAGCATAAGCCATTTAAATATAAAGACTGCTACTACCTGAATAACCGCTAAACATATGTATTTATGAAAGCAAATCATAGCAGCTACTTTCTTTGTGTGTGGAAGCAATAAAATGGAGAAAATCAATTATGAATGCTGTGAATTATAACGAATTAGAAAATCATGAAGCTTTCTTGCATGCCCCACAAATTTATAAACTGTTTATTTTAGTAAACTGGATTTTATTCTACATATATATCCATGGAAGGCGCCGCTTAATGTTATCATAAGGATATTGTTATCAATTTGTGGAAGTCCCTCCCGTTTGTATACGAAAATATGGAAAATACATCGATTAGTAGGATTAAAGATTTAAATGATAAGATCAAAATATAGTAGAATAAACTTTATAACCGAAGTAAAGACGCCAAATAAGTTTCAAATGCATTATGTGACAGAGAAATGGCATTTAAAAACGGATTGGATTAAGTTGCCACGATTAGTAGGATTAAAGATTTAATTAAGATCAAATGCGCCGCTTAATGTTATCATAAGGATATTGTTATCAATTTGTGGAAGTCCCTCCCGTTTGTATACGAAAATATGGAAAATACATCGATTAGTAGGATTAAAGATTTAAATGATAAGATCAAAATATAATAGAATAAACTTTATAACCGAAGTAAAGACGCCAAATAAGTTTCAAATGCATTATGTGACAGAGAAATGGCATTTAAAAACGGATTGGATTAAGTTGCCACGATTAGTAGGATTAAAGATTTAATTGATAAGATCAAAATATAATAGAATAAACTTTATAACCGAAGTAAAGACGCCAAATAATTATCAAATGCATTATGTGACAGAGAAATGGCATTTAAAAACGGATTGGATTAAGCTGCCACGATTAGTAAGATTTAATTGATAAGATCAAAATATAATAGAATAAACTTTATAACCGAAGTAAAGACGCCAAATAAGTTTCAAATGCATTATGTGACAGAGAAATGGCATTTAAAAACGGATTGGATTAAGTTGCCAAACAGCTTGGTTTCGATTTTAACAACCATTTAAAACTACGGGAAAAAAAGAAGAGTTAGCTTGACGTAGCTTTTCAATAGCTGTCATTTTCAGGGAATCAGACACAGATCATTCTTCTTCGGGAGAAAAAAAATTACCCCGAAAACATCTACCCTAAACTACGGTTTTTAAAATTTTCCATTAACTAGTTCTCTTCCAATCAGGTACGAAGATTAAGACATCGGTTAAATAAATTCCATAAATGTTATGAACCCATTCATACATAAAGTTGTTTTTCAGACGTAATGAACTATATTTACATTAAAATAGTTAAACTGCATTGCTGTTTTGACGAATTTTTTGTTTCCTTATTGTTTAATGTTTACAAAACAGCCGTGGACAAACATGATCACATTATGCAGCGCCTACTGTATGCACGTACATAGGTATGTACCTACATACGTAAAAATATACACACATACAGACAAACATGTATACAAACTTAATATATACATACCTACATACGTACGTTCATACATACATACATACCTACCTACATAAGTACACACGTACATATACAAACATATATAACATACATAACATGACATAACATAACAAGCAACATAACAATTTAGTATAACAAACGTACACATAACGTACAAACAAATAAACAAACATAGATTCTAACTAGTAGAAGTAAGGGACAAAGTTGATAACATCAAGTTAATGGAAACACACTTTTTTAACCCGGATGTAAACAATAAATTACACAGTAAAAAAATTTCAAAGTCCCTTCTAGAGATTTCACAAAAAATAAGAAATATAAAATACAAAGCTTTATATTCTCAGAATGAATTTACATAAAAGTTAAAGTGAAGACCACCCAGAATCATTAGATAATCCATTAAAAAGTAATTTAGGGACTGCCAAATAGTGAAACGAGACAAAATGTTTAAAAAAACTTACCAATTATCACACGAAGATCGGTCGGCTGCCTGGCAAAATTTAAAAATAAAGAAACCGCCAGCCAATCAGACTACGCCAAATTCTTCGTTCTCAACACCCTGTTTCTTGGAAAATTACATTTCCGCTAAAACTAATTATAATACTTTTTTATATATATATTTGAACTTTTATTTATTTATTTACCAATTCCTTATTTTGTATCTATATTTACTCTACAGCCGTGGTTTTTAACCTTTGTCGACTCACAAAACCTTTAGAACTATAAGGTTTTCTTCATGGAAACCCATCCCACCCTTCGAAATGCAGATCTTAAAATACTTAAAGCAGATCAACATGCTATAGATTAGAAAGATAATTAAGACAAATAAAAGTACTTTATTAAAATTATTAACATAAAATTAATGTAATTTACACGTTAATAGCATTAACTCGTGCTCCAAGTCTCCCTTACCCTTCCATTATATTTAGCGACGGGGAGGGGTTGCATTTTTTACACAACTTGTCCAGGTCTAGCTGTATTGATGTTATCTGCAACCGCATTTCGTAAACTGCCTTTTAATTTGTTTCTGTATTTTGTTTTTGTTGCCCCATTTGTTAATTAAATTCCTTGTTCCGAATGGGTTTCATAGCTATGTGACAAAATGTTTTGTGGAAATATTTAAAGCAGTGTGACAAAGTTCTAGGTATTTTGCATAAATCCACAACCAAAAATTTAGGCGTTAAATTGTTTAAATTTAGATTTTAACGTGGAATCTGTTAATATGTCGATAAGCTGTTCTTTTTTCTTCACTGGCAAGCCCTCGTGATTTATCGAACGGATTTTTTAGTTACTCGAACGGATTTTTTATCCAGTCATACTAGTTTTCTCTTCTGGAAAATATTCTTTTACAGTTTTCTCCAAATGAAAAAGGTGCCTTATTGTATAGTTTTTAACTCTCTCGTTTAAATTCTTTTTCCATTAGAAAACTGTTTTGTTTTGCAAAAAATTACACGTCATTCTCTTCGACATTTGATGACTACTTGTTAAGTTTTAAAATTAATTTGTAACTAAACGTATCTTTATACATTTTAGTTAATAAATACTAGTAGGCTAGTGGAAGTGCTACATATTTTTCTTCTCAAAATTTTATTTCGACTCCGGAACCTTGGAGTTTGACTAGCAGAACACCGGGATATTGCGGAACACAGTCTGAAGACCACTGCTCTACAGAGTTAGATTTCGTAATTCTTACAAAATTTGATTTTTTTTAAATACAGAAATTCCTAAACATGAATATTTGCGTTATTTAAAAAAAAATTGGAATTGGAAACACATGTTTACGACAAAGATTGCGAAAATAAAGGCCAAGGATCTCTATCGGGCACAGTCTAAATACTTAAAATAATAAAAATTACACAGCAAGTGCAAGTTGAATTTTATTTTCTGTGTTTTAGTCTCAGTGACAAGTTAGCGATGGTGAAATTTTTAGTCGTCATTAAAACACAAACAACAAATTACAAGAAAATTATGAAATAAAGAAGAATATCTGAACGCCTATCAAAGAATGAAGAAATCCTTTTGATTATGAAGTTTCGGAAACTGGATATAATAACAATGTTACAACGAGCACGTCACTTGAAGCAAAGATTAAAAATAATAATATCGCCAATTATCATTTGTCATTAAATGCATCAAGATGGCAAACTTCGATATTAAGTGGACGAAAATGGAGAGCTAAAAAGTAATTTTTCCGCAAGAAAGCCTTTTTCTTCCGTCTGCTTCAGACTGCACCACATTTGTTAAAATAAAATGTTGAAAATGGCTCAATTAATATTTTATTATTTTTATTATTATTGTTTTAAAAGAGTGCAAAATGTTCGTTTTTTAGTCTGTAAAAATGTCAAAACATATAAAAAGTTTTAAAACCGTTACATTTTGAAATCTTGGACATTTAAAATCACAAAAACGTCTAACAACCTAAAACAAATCGAGAAATTTTCAAAATTTCGCCAAAAATTCAGAAATTTAGGTAAAATTTTGATATAAGTTTTACTGAAAAGATTTTCGTTATATTCGATAGAGCAAACAGTGGAACTTCTAATATGCTTAGTTTGTTCGTTAAATGAATATATGTACGAAAAATAGTTTAAACATTAAATATTTAAAAAGAAAAGTCTAAATCGAACTTTGAGAAAAAATCGTTTCATCCCCTTGCATATTCATTGAGAATGTATGTGCAAAATTTGAACTTATCAAGAAGTAAATTAAAAATCTATAGCAAAATTCCACCCACAGTGAAACACCATGAGTGAACTAAATAAAGAATTGTGCATCATTTGCAAAGTATTTCAATTTTTAAAGTTTCCGGTATACGCCTCCGACCTAATTGATTCTTATCAGCAACGTTTGTTTCTGCAAATATGCGTAAGTAAGAAAAACGGGATAACTAAATATGGAATCTCTTTTTCCTATACCTTATCAATGCTTAGGATGAATGCTTTTATTTTCATTGCCCAAGTTTTATCGCGGAATTGTGACACTCGCTTCTGTTGTCAAAACAAATTTCAAACAGAAAAATAATCACGACAAACTTAAATGCTATATTTTGTTTTCTTCAAAAAACATAGCTTCAGCATCAAAAACTTACTGATAAAGACCAACTGATAATAAGCATTCAAGAATTATCTTAAGGGGGGAATTTTATCACCGCATTTAGAGAAAGGCTGTTTACGAGATTTGTTTGATGACAAGAATGTTTTCAACAATTTGCTTTGGCCGATGACTTCAAAACATGGAAAAAACTTCAAACATTTTTTAATACAAGAGACGACGAGAAATATAGATTTCTAGGCACACATTTTCTCTATTCATTAAATGCATTCTTTTTTTCAGTCCAGTTAATTGTCCCGCTAATACGGATTCGAGTCTCGTTTAATCATCGTTCTGGTTAATCGGAAATTGACTAGAGTTTCTATTCGCCACGGTAGCACCGACTCGAGTCTAGGTTAATCAGGAGTTGACTTGGGTTCCGGTTAACTGCTCCGCTAGTAGATATTCGGAGTTGTCTTGGGTTCTGATTAATCGTCTTGGAAATATTAATTGTTGTCTCGGTTAGTCGGGTGTTGCCTCAGGTTCAAGTTAATCGCCCCGCTCATACTGACTCGAGTTCCGGTTAATCGTGAGTTGACTCGGGTGCCAGTTAATCGCTCGGAGTTCCGCTTAGTTGTCCTCTTGGTTAATTAGGAGATGACTCAGGTTGCGGTTAATTGCCCCACTAATATTGATCGAGTCCTGGTTAATCAGAAGATAACACGGATCCCGATTAATCGTCATGATTAATTGGGAGTTGACTACGTTTTTGGATTTTAAGAAAAGGGTTTATTATAATCAACAAACTTGGTGATTTAAAAGAAATATGTTGTGACTGCTAAAAATATATATATTTCTTCTACGCGCCGGTACGTTGCCATTCGACAAAGCGCTTATATTTTGGTTTACGGGAATAAAGTGTTTTATTTGTTTTTAACTATATCATCTACGCTGAAGCAAAATACGACGAAAGAAAAAAACTAAATTTCCTCACCAACTTCACAGTAAATGCGTATTTGTCCTACAGAAAAAATGACAATCCAATTTTCTACATTTTTGGACACCTCGGCTGGCCGCGGTTGTATGTGGTCAGGCTGTTCGGAGTTTCTCCGGCAATTCTATTGTTCATTTAACCTTTCTAAAATTATACGCTACAAAATGATTCTTGAACTAGGTTATTCAGTTAAGCCAAAGCACAAAGAAAAGTTCCAAACCTTCACGACCTAAAGCTACAACAATAATTGTGCATCAAATTTACTTATAAAGAACATGCATCAGCGGTTTAATCCCTGCATTTTCGAGTATTACGTACGTTTATTACAACCTCACTGTACAAAAGATTTTTTTTTTCCTATAAAGGGTGGAGAACAACGTGCATCGAGTTCTCAAATTAGATTTTCTCCTAAATTTGACAGTTTACTTCCAAAATTCAGCTTTACTCATATTCTATTTTTATTTCATATAACAGTTATACTTCTTAAATTATCCGACTGTGAAAAACAAGCTCTAGTCACGAAACATAAAAAGCATCATCTGCCTAATCATATTTACTACAAGGTCTTTCTATCACGCCGTTTTCAACATAAAAAGCAACAAAAAAAAAAAAAAAAGAGTAATGAATGCAAAACATACTCTCTTTTTCCGCTTTACATCCGAAACAGAAATATTCAATTACTCAATCACGAATTCCATTACGCTTTAGAAAAAACATTCATATCCTCTAACTGAGTACGTTCTTTCACAAAACTAATATACCTTTATAAGAATGCAAATTACTCCGTTCACAATCGCGAAAGTACTTTTCTCAAAGCTCGAATAACGCACTATAAACATTGCATTTCCTCCCGTATTTTTTTCCCTTTTTTAACTAATTTTAGCTTCTGAAAACAGCGAGGGCAAAATCTTGCGAGTCATTTAATTTACGGAAAATGCGGTTACAGTAAGAACATAACAAATAAAAAGTAATCACGTATAAACTACTGTTAACTATAATAACATCATTTCTTTCAAAGAAACCTATATTCCAAAAACAATACACAGTTCACTGTTAACAATACAATAACTGAGAGATACTGACCGATATCAGATAGTAATTAAACTGGACGCGTCACACTCACACTCAATTCCTTATAAAGCCCCAGGAGTACTTCCCGTGAATGAATCTTGACCGCAGTTTCCGAGAGGGACATCGAAGAAACATAGAAGAAGAGGGGTGAATAAAAGGGATTTCGAAAGATCGAACACATTAGCAAATGATAGAGGTACAACGAGCTAGAACGTAAATAATAGAAGAAAGCTGAAATCACATGCTTGGAAAGTTTCCTAAATGCGTTGGAACGCCTGCCACGTCATAGTAATTTATCGTAGAATCTACATCAAATACTTTTCAAATAATCAATGTAACAGAAAATAAAATGAATAAAATATTAATACAAATTGAAAACTCTGAATAAAAATGAAAATAATTACAGGAAACCAATTCATCAATAAATTAGTCCTCAGAGAGAAAATCTACGTACAATAGAGGATGGAGGCTATGAAGAGAATATTTTTTTTAATTTTCAGAACTGAGAGCTAAAAAGCTAGGGAGAAAATATTCGTGAGGGAAAAATACTACACATTAAATAACATCGTAAATATTATATGATTTTCAAAACAGTAGAATCTCATACTGCCATAAACCATACTTTCTCTAAACGGACTGACGTATCTAGACAATAACCCACGACTTTAAATCAGAATCCGTAGTTGATGATCATAGGTCGATAAGCTTTAATGACTAGCCTATTCGCGACTTGAAATAGTTATTACAATAGAGAAAAATATACCATGATTAGAATAAATCCAGAGAGTAATTAATAATAATAACAATAATAAAGATTAAAAACAGCGTTTGTTGCTTTCAAACTGCTTAGTTTACTCATCACTAACAAACGATAAAGTGAAAGATAATGAAATATCTTATGCTTTGCTAAATGCTAGCACATTGGTGCGTAGAAGATACCGTATATTCCGGCGTACAACGCTCACATTTTAATAATAATATTAAAAAAAAAGTGAGAGAGAGATCGAAATTTACGGGTGCGCGTTATACGTCGGATATAAAAATTATAGGTTTAAAAATAAGGAAAAGATGAGCAGAAAAAAAATTTGATTTCTACATGTACCTAAATGTTGTTACTAGCGATTTTGGCGATTTTCTAGGTACAGGCCATTTCATTACCCTTTTCCGCAAACCATATTCATTATTTGGTACATTAATTAGTCTAATATCGTTTTTCTTCCACTCACGTGTGGACCTTTTACGAATACCAAACATCCTTGCCGAAGTACGATTTCCATTTTCTTTCGCAAACTGAATGAATACGCATTTGAAACCAGTAGTACTATGTTTCGTTTAGAAGGAGCCATATTTACTACTAAAAGAGATACTAGATCAGCATTTCAGCTAAAGCAAATGCGATTTACAAACGCCTTCGCTGCTCACTTCAGAAGGCTACAGAAAGAGAAAACTTCTGACTCCTTATTCCGAGAATTCATACGGGTAGGAAGTACATTCTTATCCCAAATTGTGTCCCGCTTTTCTCGAAACCTTAGAATAACATTCTTGTGCGCATCTGCATTGTATACAACCAATCCTTTTTCCAGATTTACTCCCTCAAGCACTTTCTCCACATACATATTGTTCCCCTTAACGCTTGTATACTCAGTATACCACTGTTCGAAAGCTTGCGAAAAATCTTCCATTGAATGACTTTCAAAAATAGCATCACACATGTATCTTTCAGGTTTCTTCATAAAGAAAAGGGTGTGTGTTATTATACAGCGAATATACCTAAAAATTAAAAAATGTAGTTTGAAATTACAGGTGCGCGTTATACGCCGGAATATACGGTAGTTAAGTGTAGTAATGCCTCTTATAACACGGTATACAACTTGTCCCTTATAACAGTGCATTTAACAGAGGTCCTTAACCCGGGGTGAGAAATGTGAGCATCCTTCTATATTTAAAGTATTTAGTTTTCGTTTATAAGTATACAAAAACTACTTTGTCATATTTTGTTTTTTATCAACATATGGTCTATGCTTTTTTTGTTTAATTTATGAAATACAATAAAATAATCTAAATTTAAATAAATAAATATACAGGGTGTTTATAAAGTCCTGGACCCATTTTGATGTTTAATAACTCATAAAATAATAAAGATAGATTAAAATTAATAACATAAAAGATTAGATAGACTTCATGACCCTTGTCAATGAACTTCCACGTGTGCCCCCTTCGTCGCACGGAGAATATCTAGTCGATATTCAATTTCACGCCAGGTACCGGCAAGCACGTCGGCATCCACAGAGGCTACTGCGGTTGTAATTCTGGCTTTTAGGTCATCAATGTTCGACACTCTCCTCCTATAAACGTTATCCTTTACAAATCCCCAAAGTAAAAAGTCCAGCGGGGTTATATCAGGTGATCTGGGTGGCCAAGGAATTGGACCTCCTCGCCCAATCCATCTTCCTGTAAAATGGTCATTCAAAGAACTACGAACGATGGTACCCCAATGAGGTGGTGCACCATCTTATTGCAAAAAGACATGTGGCTGAAGCTCTTCTAGTTGTAGAAATTCGAAGTTTTCCAACATGTCTAAGTATACGACTGATGAGACCGTCTTTTCTGTTAATAAGAAACACCCAATGATTCGGTCGTGCATTAGTCCACACCACACATTAACCTTTGGGAAACCCCTTTGTTCCTCACGGTATTCATGGGGGTTTTCAGATCCCCATATGCGCACATTATGGCGATTAACAATGCTTAGATGCTTCCTCGGAGAACCTCATACGCTTCAGAAATTCAGCATCCTCTTCTATCCTCCTTAGCATATCTGTTGCAAAGGCCATCCTCCTAGGCCTATAATAATAGGCAATAGTTGCAAAAAATAAGAGAGATAAAAATGCAATTAATAAGCAGATGATATTTAGAACAGTACAGATATTTAGACTGGAAAATGAAATTATCTGAAATTAACCACACGCGCAGACGATATTTACAAAAGTAAAGATGGTCAAACCTGAAAAGGAAAATATATAAGCTTGTAAGGTTTTAGTTAAACTAACAAGTTATTCCATCAATAAATGTCATAAGTTTGTTTATATCTTCATTATTTTATGAGTTATTAAACATCAAAATGGGTCTGGGACTTTATAAACACCCTGTATATTTGCGTTCTGCAAAAAACAGATTAAATGATCGTCTGGCAATAGTGAAAGGTTACGAATCACAGGCGTATAACTTGCCACTTATAATAACGTATATAACCTGCCGCTTGTAATACAGTATACCATTCACCTCTCATAATACAGGTCTCCTGCAATAGCATGTAAAACTCGCCTCTTATAATAGCGCACATATCTTGCTTCTTGAAACGCCATTCATTTCTCTAGGTCACTTGCAGTAGTGAGTGAAACTCGTCCCTCATAATAATGCATATAACTTGCATCATGAATAAATGTAGTAGTGCCTCATGTATAAATGTAGTAGTGCCGTTTATAAATAGCGTATATAATTCGCCTTTATATAAATCTTCTGCATATAAATTGTCTCTTATAATATTTCATCTTAAAATTGTCTCTTATAATATTTCTTCTTATAAAAGAGTCTATAACTTATATTTTCGCTATATTATTCAATGACTTCACTGCATATTTAGTAAGTTTTTCCTCTTTTAATAGTTTACCATTATTTCGTTATTACATTTGTCAGGTATTTCTCAAGTCTTCTTCGCATGCCGTCATGGTGTAGTGGCCAACACGCTTGACGCGTAACCGAGAGGTCCGTGGTTCGATTCCCAGCGAAGACGTTGCTCATTTTTCACAACTTCTGCTTCCAAATAAATACCCGTCTCTACACACTATTTCATGGCTGTTAGAGAAGACGCCACTTAATACAATCGCGGTTAATCGGATATCGTTATATGAAAACATGGAAAACGCCTCACGTATTGTGATTAACAATTCGGTTAATACGATCGAAATATTATACAATAGTTTTTTTAAACAGAAATAAAGAAATAATGTCGTCAAATAAGAGATAAAATTGTCAAATAAGGTTGAAATAGAGTAAAGAAATCTCCAAATGACAATACTCCAAATATGGGAATAAGTCTTTGATTTAAGGCGATATTAAAGTCTTGGAACAGCGCCTCTGAAAAGACAATGAAGATGCGTTTTAAGCAGGTCAACCTTTTAAATAAATATTAAAATAAAGGAATATGAAGAATTAAAAAAATTTCTCCAACTAGCAAGAATTGTCACGAACGATGGATATTGATCAAAATCCACGAAACACATCGAACCACATCATGTGATAAACTATCTGAAGATGGTGATAACGAAATCTGGGAATTTCCTACAAATGCTCAGGTGCTCTATACAAGTATTAAGATTATGCGCATAGCACCGGTCAGATAATTTCGGGAAATAATATGAACAGTTCAAAAAATAAAAAATAAATTAAATAATTAATAAGGAGTAAAAATTTGAAATAATCAAATATTCCCTGAATAAAATGCTAGTTATAATTAATTACATTAAATTAAGTAAATTCCATTTGTTTTTTTAAAGTTTTTTTTTTTTTTTTTTTTTTTTAATCGCTTAATGCCATCTTTCGGTTAATACGTGTGCTGCCGCCATCTGCAAAAATACTCGCAGTTGGCAAACTGCCAGCTACGAGATAACTCGTTATTGATCACCTTACTTAAATGAACATTTTTGGTTAACAAACTCAAGGACTTCAAAGCAAGCAATGACAACGTTGCACAGAAAAAAAACATTTTCATCTCCAGCGCGTGAGACTGTGTATCAGAAATTCTAAAGATATGCTCATTTTAAAATTATTTTTCGATACTGCTCTTGAACTGAATTTTATGGTTTAAGTACGAAGACCATGATATTTAATAAATAAAGGTAATACACAAAATGTTAAAAGAACGCCCCTTTGGACGTAATTTAAAATCTAAAATCTAGATAAAGTTTATTAAAAAAGTAATTTCAATAGCTACATATTACTGTCATACCTTTCTTATTCTATCAAAACGTTTGGATGCAAATTTCGATTTTAAATAGATTATGATCACGGCGGCATTAATAAAAAATAATTCCTCATTACAAAAGAAATATTTCAGAGTTTAATTCCCATTTTTGCTACGGAAACCGAAGCCAAAACGTGGAAGGCTCGCCCTTTTGAATTTTTATCTACATACTGTGATACTCGTGCGAATAGTTGCCCCTCCCCCCATCCTTTTTTACTTCCTTGTACGAAGTAAAAAAAGGAAGTATTGTAATGGCGAAAGATTTAGAGCATCATATTTCAAAGAAAATATCTATTTTGACAGCTATCGACTGCAATTTAACAATGCTTCTGCGTGACATTCGTACATAAGACCAGAATAAAGGCCTCTTTTTCCCCAAAAAAATTATAAAACTAATTTAAATTGGATTCTGAAGAGATTTTTTCGCGGCGTCTGTGCGTACGTATGTACGTAACTCGCATAACTCAAAAACGAGTAGCCTCAGAACGTTGAAATTTTGTATATAGGGCTGCTATAACATACAGATGTGCACCTGGCATTTTGGTTGCAATCGGCCGCACCAAATGTATATAAATACACTCTGTTACTCGGATCAGTGATCTCATTTTCTTTAGTCGCATAAGTTTGGAAATTGTTCATTTTTTGCTTTAAAAATGATTGAATTATGTTGTTTTATCTTTCAGTTGCTTTTATGCCCTTAGTTAACCTGCATGCAATAGTTGGGGAATTATCAAGAATTTAAAAGTTTTTTAAGTGCGGCTAAGTCTAATGTTTGTTATGATAGCGGATGTATATTTTGATGCCAATCTAGAGATACTAAGCTTCGCAACAACAAAGTAATGTCTTCTTTTATTATTGCGAATTAAATTATGTTTAATTCATTCTGGAATTATCATTTACGTTATTAGCTTGTTTTTGGACACAAACTGTAATAATTGCTTTTTAATTGTTTTAACTGTACTTGGTATATGTTGTTCTATATCTTTCAATTTTTAATGAAAATATTTCGAATTTTTACGTGTTTTTGCCTTATCGCGAAGTGAGAACAGAATTTAATTAGTAGCGCATGCGCATTAGGTAAACGGCGCTGAATCGTCCGTGAAAAGCTGTTTCTTTTTTATTTGTTTAATTTCTTTTATACGTCGCTTTAGATTTATTATAGCATTTGAACAGAACTTGTGGTAATTCTTCAGATGCTATAATGTGTGAGCACTGTAAGTTATAAAATGAATGAGATTAACGCAGTTAAGTGAACCTAGCGCCGACAGGGAACTTTAAAGAGTGCATTTATTCCACTGTGGTTTATGCAGTATCTACGAAGCAGATTTAATTCAAAATTCGTTAACTGTTAATTCAATATGTTTAAATGAAATGCAGGAAAATTGCGTATAATTTAATATTCCGTACAAGGAAGTCATGTGGTGTACACATCAGATTTTTTTTTCGTAATAATCGTGTCGCTAACTGCGAAAAGTCATTTAAGCGCTATTTAAGAACTACTGTAGAGACGTTAGTTTATTTCGGAAGCAGAAATATTGGAAAATGAGCAACGCCTTCGACGGGAATCGAACCACGGACCTCTCGGTTACGCGTCGTGTGTGCTGACCACTACACCACGGACGCATGCGAAGAAGGCGGGAGAAATACTTTATACTACAAATATATATTTTGCATTTAAGAAATGTTTTTTACTGGTTACATACCAAGGGCAAATCAAATACACCGCTACGATGGCGCGATGGTTTTGCCAACAATGAACAAAGAAAACAATACTATAATTTGAAAATGTTCGATTAAAAAAATAAATGTTAGGTTTTTAATTCATCTCCTTGCATGTCTTTATAGCTATGCTACTGGGCAAGCAAGGAAATAATATGTATTAGTGTTACCAAAACGGTTACGCATTACGCGCAGAGTACTGTACAATCTTATATCACTTACAATGTGTATGAGCACAGAATTGCATGCATTTCAATTATGAAAATTTTCCGTTGGTATTTCAAAGACCAACAAAAGTCCTTACGAAATTTTCAGGTAAAGGGCACGTATAAAAGCAAAACTTAACCCCGGGAAACACTTCGAACAACAACCGGTTGCGTAGAAAGGAAAAAAAAAAAGGCACGAATTAGAAAGCGAACGCAATGACAATAACAACAACGATCCAAGCATGAAAAACATTTTCGTATATAAAAAGGCCCAAGACTCGCTGTGGAAGAAAAGACTTATCGCTTAAATAGCCGGTGTGAAAATTCCCAGCAGGTGCAAACAAAAGATGGAGAAAATTCTCCCACCGAAAAATTCCCTGACAATGCCACGAAAATCCTCAATCCCATTCGGAAGGTCACGTGCGAATGCTATTTAGCTTTGGGATACGACGAGCTAAAGGGTAGATTTCTTTTTGAACCAGGAGTGCATAAACTCCCTTCTTAAACAGAACACTGAAAAGAATGTCCCGGTCTTAAAAAGTAGTGCCTCCGTGACAAAAACGGACCACCAATAAAGCAAAACGGATTTCGTTGCTTCCCCTGTCCGAAACTCTACTTTCTTGAAAACTAGATGCAGTTGTCTGGAAACTCTTGTTAAACGTTAATAATCCAGAAAATGAATACCTCTTTAAAATTCTTTACTCATTTGTGCTTTTAATGGACTAGCAGCCCGTGGTACAGCTACAGCTTTTGTCCATTGGAGCGGTTTCAGATTTTGCTGCCCCTCTTGGGATAGTGAAAAAAATTATACACGAAAAAATCTCAAAGTGACATGTATGAAATATACAAAATATTTATTTGTATGGTTTTACGTGTTTCTCAAATGATTATTATTTAGAAAACACTTCTTACAAAGCAATAAAATTTTCAGCAATCCTGAAGAACGTTCGCACAAGTATTACAATTGTCCTGGAGATCGTATTTAAAAATAAACTACAAAATTCAAAACATCTGGCCCTCCAGGTTCCTGTTTCGTTTCTTCTAGCAGAAACAGAAATACTTCTCTCTTAAATAGGAATTCTTCCTTAATAAAATATCCGTGACTATTATCTAGATCAGGGCTAGTGGCGACCTCTTTTTATCACTAAGATTTTTTTCGCGACCCCAGGACTTCATAATATTTACGAAAATTTTGTGGGACCTCATAAGCATTGCGCAAATCCAACACACACGTGAGTGAAACTGCCAATTGTTTCAATTGTACTAAAATATACTATTGCAGTTTTAGGTCATTAACTTTTAAGACATAGAACAATGGGAAAATTTTAAATAAGTAACAGACGAAATGACAGCGTCACGTGCAAAGCAAGTAAACTGAACGTTTATATTATAAAAACGTTTTCGTTTTTTTCTTTTGTCTGCATTGTCTTACCTTTATCTATTTTCATATACATTGTGCAAAAATATTTGGTAACTGTAAAATTATTATAATAAGTTAAAGAAATATCAAAAATTGCTAAAAACTTTGGCAACCCCCTGCTGCAGGTCCAGCGACCCACAGTTTAAGAAACTTTGATCTAGATCAGTGTTTCTCAACCTGATTTACTCGCAGGACAGGCAAAATATTTCCGTGTTGTTACGCATGCTCACTTGTCTGACAGAGTGATATTTAATAAATAAAAGGAAACACACAAAACGTTATTAATAAAAAGACGAAAAAAAGTTTTGCAAGCCATCTTGTTAAGAAAACTGAACATTGATTTGGAAAAAGACTAAAAAATTGTGAAAGCTTTCAGATTTTATATTACGCCTATTGATTCGAAAAAAAGACTGAAAAAAACGTGAAAGCTTTCAGATTTTATATTACGCCCAAAGGAGCTTTTTTTAACGTTTTGTATGTTTACTTTATTATGCTTTATTAAAAATGTATGTATATGTTGTATCATGACTTATTAAGTATGTACGTTTTATTAAATATCATATTCTTCGCACTTAAATCACATAAGATTCAATTCAAGAGCAATATTATAAAATATTTAAAAACACCAAATCTTTCGAATTTCCAATAGACAGTCTCCCGTGCTGGATATTTTTTTCACTTCGAAATCTTTGTTTATTAACAAAAAATTCGTTAACAAAAATTTACAAAACATAAAACAGATTATAAACAAATTCGAAATTCAATATTCGGGCTTCCAGGTGCCCACGTTATTCAAAATTTGACAGTTCTAAGTACTGTTGTTTTACCGCCATGAAAGAGATATTTATACATAATTCACATTCTCCATTATTTATTTCTCTAAACATAAAACAAACCGATAATATTTGATGGAAACAATTTAAAGAGTGATGCGCCGTATTTACTGAACTGAGGCAAAATGCCGTTTCGAGACTAACAGCCCCTCAGGGCTAACATTTTGTCTTTGGGGGGGGGGGAATGCCAACATTTAACACTACATTAAGAATTCTAAACATCTGCTGCTATGCTGCTTTTAAAATTTTTGTAATTTTGCTGTTTTATTATATATGGCGTAAGTGCAAATAAAACAGTGCTTAATAATAAAAATAAAGCTAAAAACATATACCATCAAAAAAAGGGGGGGAATGAACCACAAAAAAGGAGTGAACGCAATGGCGTAAAAAACCTTAACAAACCCTTTTAGGCGACCGTTGAAATCTAAAATTATTTAATCTATTATTCTCATTCAACTATACAACAGTTTTTCCCCTTTTTAGTGCATTCATTGTCGTATCCATTTTAAATGAAAGCTTACTATATAAAATCCTTTCTTTTAACTGCATTTTTATTTTCTGTCGTTTAGCCTCAATGACACGTTATCAGTGGTGAAAATCTTAGTTAATATTAAAACACAAGCAATAAAATGATAAGAATATTCGGAAATAAAGAAAAATAACTGAATGTAATTCAAATTATAAAAAACTCTCCTTAAACACTCAGTTTCGGAAATTGGGTGTAATAACAATCTTACTTACATTTTACGTAAAATTAATGTGAAAGAATCTGATGTGTATACCACATGACTTCCTTGTACGGAATATTAAATTATACGCAATTTTTATTGCATTTTATTTAAACTTACTTCCTCGAATTTCATTACAGATATATTTCTCATTCAATTAATTTAATTCTCCCTTCGATGCAAGGCAAAAATACATAAAAACTCAAAATATCTTCATTAAAAATTAACAAATACAGAAAAACACAAAACACCAAAGGCTTTTTTTAAGCCTTAATTTAAAATTTTGCATGTTCTTTTCCAATGAGGAGTGCTTTCCGAATGTTAAGACAGGGGGTATAGCATCCATGAAATGCTTTTCAGAAAAATTATGACCAATTCATAAAAATGAATTTTTACATTTTCCTGATGCTGTGAAAATTACTATGTTTCTTGATAGCATATTCTACGTAAACTAATTAAATAAATTAGTTAAGCTATCCTGAAGGACATATTTTTTAATTGTTTAATGCTATCAAAATAACCGTGGACAAATATTACTGCTAAAATACTAATTAAATAAATTAGTTAAGCTATCCTGAAGGACATATTTTTTAATTGTTTAATGCTATCAAAATAGCCGTGGACAAATATTACTGCTAAAATTGGTAAAAGTTTCTTTTGTAGATGGATATAAAAGTTGGGAATAAATGTTTAATTCTGTTTATCTAATGTGTCTTATTGTTTATTACAACTTAAGACTCAAATTTAGTTTAGTGCTTCTAAAGACTTTAAGAACCTAAAATGTGTTTAGAGATGATAATTGGCGAATCACTGAAACAGAAACTTGAAAATATATATAATAAATAAATAAAAAAATTGTAAATTTATTCCCAAAAGAATGTGAACGGTTTCAGATTTTAAATTACGTCCAAAGGAGCTTCCTCCCCCTCCACATTTTGTAAGTTACCTTTATTTATTATATCATGTTCTTCCACTTAAACCATAAAATACAATTCAAGAGAAATATCGCAAAATAATTTAATAATTTTAAAATTCAGTATATCTTTAGAATTTCCGACACACAATCTCACGCGCTAAAGATAATTTTTTTTCTGTACAACGCTGCCATTGCTCGCTTTGAAATCCTTGAGTCTGTTACTCAAAAATTCATTAACATAATAACGCTGGAGATAAAAATGCTTTTCCTGTATGACGTTGCCATTGCTCGCTTTGAAATCCTTGAGTTTAATCAAAAAATTCGTTAAAGTTTTACAAAATATGAAATCGATAATAAAAGAAAATTCCAATTTCAAATTTGGGCTTCCAGACGGCCATATTCGCTCTAGGATTACGTCATTCAAAATTTGATGGCTCTAGGTACCGCTGTTTTATCACAATGCGAGAAACATACATACATTTATACACATTCTTCATTATTTAATTTCTTTAAATATAATACAGGGCGATAATATTTCATGACAACAATTTGAAAAGTGAAACGGACATTCAGAGTGTTTCAACGCAAAATCGCAAAACGAAAACAATAGAGTTTCGGGGATAAAGCCCCTCTGGAGTAAAATTATATATATCCATAAAGTTCGTTATTTATGATTTTCCTATCTTTAACTGTTCGTTATAACCTCATAATACAAGATAATAATATCTACATATAATGTATAGGATATTGGAGAGGACCCAAAATTTTATATCCTTGGCTATAATCCCACAAAATAAGTATATAGAATATTAGACGGAAAAACTTTCTTTTATTATACTCGGAAATTAATTTTGATTGAATGTATTTTCGCTCGTTATATACGGAGAATCATTATAAACCAGGTTTGCTATAGCAGGATTTGAGTGCATTAATTTCTAATGGAGAACCTTCTTAGAGTTCAATTATTGACACATTTCTATGTTTCCTTGATCGTTATAACAGCATAAAATACCATTAAAGTGTATAGGAAATTAAGTTGCGATGCAAACTATCATTTGTTATATCCGAAGGTTCGCTACATCGGGATCTGAGTGTTGCATGACCTTCTTTACAATTCGCTTTACTGACATTTCAGTGTTTCTTTTGAAACCGAGACAGCACATACCGATCTTGCAATTACGTAGCAGGAAAGAATGCCACACCGATACTGCCTAACGATCTCCCGCCAATTCCTAACCTACATGCTCACCATTACTTCCATTAGCCACCCCGCCCAGGGATACTGCGGTGCTAATGAGACACGAATGATGAAGGAGTGGAATGCGAAAAATGAGTGACGTCTTCATCCAGCAAAAGGATAACCTATCTCTGACAACATTCACGAATGTCCTTCATTAGAAGCATACAGAGAAGCTAAAAGCTGAAAGCAAACCTACAGAAAGAGAAAATTATCGTGTCGCTGAAGGCATGTTTTACTTTTCACCTTTTTTACCATATTTTAGGTATAGTGAGCAACGCTTGCTGAACGCGGATTTTCGGAACGCGATTTCGCTTATGCGCGTTAACTGTTTCCATTTAATTTGTCAACGCTTTTCATTCATCAAAACTACCATCACGCTGCCATCAGCTCTGGCCAAAAGTTAGATATTATTTTAAAAGGCTTTCCATCGTTTGAAAATGTAGCCAAAAGAACCGTATAAAATGAAAAAGCAATTGGCGGTGAAAGATTTCAGATATGGAAGGAGACACTGGAAGAGAGCGAATCCCCCCCTACTGTTTCTACTAAAGGGGAGCGCGCCGCTCTTAGTGATACATTTTGGGGGGGCGGCATTTCCCGCAAGAAACATTATTTATAGGGGATCAGCATCATGAAGAATAATGAAATTCTGAACTGCCACATGGAATTAAATTGAGAGGGAAAAAAACAGTTTTTACACTATATAAAGTATAGCGTAATTTTTTTTTCTTTTCAAAGTATTTAAAGAAATTATCACTAGATTTCAACAGCTACATACTTATGTTATGACTTTTTTATGCCGTTGAAAGTTTTAAATGCAAATTACGAATGTCAATTAAATTATGATCATGGTGACATTCATATAAAAAAATTCCTTGTTATTTTAACTTCGTTATTGATAGGGAAATCAAAACAGGAACGTGGAAGAATGTCCCTTTGAATCTCTGCAGTTTGTTCTAAAATACAATCTCCAGCAAAATTCCAAATATTAAATGCTATTGAGAAGTTTCCTCACAATTGCTGTAAGCGCTGCTAGTTGCAAGTAGCGTTTTCTAAATAAAAATCATTTAAGAATTATTTAAGAACTATACTTACTTACCATCCATTTAAGAAACCTTTTTATACTGTTTATACTACAGCAACTGGAGCAATCAACTCTCATCAATGGTTTTACGGGGATAAAAAAGGCAAAATAATAATTTAACTCTAAAATACTGGAATTATTAAAAAAAATTTTTTTACTTATTTTGTTCGCCTATCAAAAGAGGCAAAAAATTGAGGTACCGCTCCAAGCGGCAAAAACAAGGACCGCCTCGAGAGGGAAAAGCTCTAGCTACTCTACTGGAAGGAGAAGTCGAAGAATTAATGTAGAACCTACTCGTAATTTAAGCATGTAGCAGACACTGAAAGCAACGACAGTGAAGAAGAAAATAAAGCGTCTTTAATTTACAAGAGGTTAAAGAAATTCTTAAAGGCAGAAGAAGTCTAAGTTTGCAAATGAGACTGACAAAAACAGAGAAAGACAGAGCGAACGCTTAGCGAGAGGCATGAATAGATGTGAAAATACTACACGGCGGGTAAAGATTTTCGTCGACATAGTACATATACCAAACATAAAAATACAAATTTTTGGAGGGAGTTATGAGAATTCATTTTTACCTTAAGCTAATTCAAAGACTGCAGGTAAGCATTCCTCGCGAATATACAAGACCTTACTTTGACATTTAACAAAACAAAACAAAAAAACTGTTACCTTCCCCAGGGCAGGTCTTGCAGCACCTTTGCGGGAGTAAAACAGGATCCTCACATGTGGGCTTTGGGCAGTCATTTTTGATGTTTTTGCAACGTACTCTGGACATAATCCTCCTCTTTCGCTGAACCTACAAAATGAAAGAAACGATGTAGAATTCTTATCGACATTTGGTTATTTAGTGTTAAAAATATTTCAGAATACCTGAATGCATTTAATTCTATTGTTGGCTTTAAATTATCCAACAGTATCCCTCGTATAACACGGTATATAGGTTTATAGAAAATATTGTGTTGGGTGAAACTGTATTATATGAAATTAAAAACCAATATAAAATAGAATGAGGTACGTTCCGAAAACTTCCAAAAACATTTTTTTAAAATTTGGTTTTAAATGTACTGTACATTTTAAATATTTCTCACTATTACCTCCTTTAAATTTACATTTTTTGAACATCAGATATCTTTTCTCCTTTTAACAAACAATTCAGAATTTGTATTTTCATCTCCAAAGAAATAATTTTTTTTAAAGTTGTTTTCTTACTTTCAGACATAATTTAGGACTGAAATATAATTTGGCGATAATTACTCCACAAATCCAATTAGAAACACACGTAAATTATTTATTTATTTATTATTTTTTTTAAATTTCTTCCAAAATCAAGATTACGTAATTTATGAATCTACCAGTTGAATATTTGAGGCACAAGTTGTATACAGGGTAAATGATGGGCATGACTCAGTTTCAAAAGAATTTTGATGCGAGAGAAGGCGGGTATTCGAGGAATTTATTTTATTTCTGTGTGTTAGGTTATTATTTCTGTGTATACTGTTGTTACTGAGTACTACACACGATGGCATAGTATGCATGTAACTTAATTTTGCAAATGTTTAGAATAAAAATCGTGTTATCGAAATAAGTACATACAAAAAGAGGTTCTACGCATTTTCATTAAATTGTTTAAACACATTTTCATTAAACATACTTCCATTAATTTTCATTAATGGTACAATGTTGTGCGCTATACGAGAGTTTCCGCAATTTTCTTATCGAGTAAAAGTGAAATGGTGTTATTACAGGAATACCTGTAATCTGCTTTGTATTGTTTGTATTCATTTAATTGTTGTATTTCAGCTAATAATTTTAGCGGCTATTTTTATTTGAATTCGTGATTCATGTTTTGTAGATAAGTGCTTACTTTTTGTGCAGAACTGTCAATTTCGAATACAACAACGTATGAAAATATTGTTACTTTTTTTTTTCTTCTTCTTACGTACGTACGTTAAAGGGGTTCGTGGATTTGGAATGAATAACAACGACACTTGATGAAGTCTCGAAACACTACTTATTAGCCTGTATTTTTCAAGCCAGCTCCAAAAAGACTTTTACAGTCGTCGAAGAACTACTATAAACACGCTGAGACAATAAGCGACACAGCCTTCATGCTATCAGGCTATAACGGTGGAGGCAGCTTCACGGCAAAGCACCAGAGCACGACTCCGGACTCTGCTCAGTCGTTCTCAGAACTTTACGTACTCTCGACACTCCCCACGTAACAACTCGCGATGCACTGGAGGATACACTAAAGTATAGCTCCCGACTCAGGTCAGTCGTTCTCGGAGCTCAACATACTCTAAGATGAGATTCGACGATGCACTGCCTCGCCGATACACTAAGAGACTCTCTCGATGCACTCGCTCACTGACTGACTATCAACTCGGTAGACTAAACACTGACTCATTCTCCGCGTACCAGCAGGGTTTATATAACTTTTGACTTGTGTTCGAGAACATTCTGGATTAAACCACCAGTAATTCGTTTCAGAAGGTTCTCCATCCGTCTATGGCATATCGCCAAATGTCGCAACCTTGCTTTCCCTTTCCATTTTCTGGCAACCCTAAACCTGCTTTGCGAGGAAGCTATCTTACTGCACCTGAACATTTCGTAAGAATATTCAACATTCTTGAGAGTGACAAGTGTGCGGTTTTCAAAATAGGTCTTGACACCTGGTGAAAGGAGGAAAAAATCATATCTAAAGCCAGTTTCAGACGCAAAAATGTAGCTTTGGAGGAAAAAAATGAAGCAAATATTTCAGTTCTGCACGACGGTGAAATAGTTATATATTATACAACGGGTTCTGGAACTTCCTAGAAGAATCGGTCGAAGAGTTTCGAAAATGTGCTTTCGAGAATCTTCCAGAAAGTTCTCCAAATGTCGCCACGGTCCTTCAAGAACGAATCTGCCCATATCTCTCATTCTATTTGAGATATTTTACAATTCAAGCTATAGTGCACCCGGAAATGAAATACCTATATTTTTAAATATGTATTAAACGCTTAAATTTAAAATATGTCGCCAAATTCGACTATCACAAAATAAACCCGGAAATTATCATTTTAAAAATAACATGTAAGTAAATAAATCAACTTCGAATATTTTCAATATTTGTTCAGAAAAGAGTGAAACAAAATTGAATATCTACATCATTCACAGAATGTAAAGACACTGTAAATAAATAATAATTGTACCATAACTTTCACTAAATTTTCAGAGAAAATTTTTAAATTATTTTTCATTTTAGTGCAGAAATAAATTAAACTCTTATTTAGCAAATTACTTTTTTTCCTCGCATATTTTCCCACTTTTCTAGGGCTAAGTTAAGAAAATATTAAAAACACCGCGTCATTTTCCCTTCTAATCGTACACAGTTTCCCTTTCTGAAGGATAGTTTATTGGTAAATTGTATTTTTTTTATTTTGATTTTTATTCAATGTATTCAATTTGTATTCGCATTTTTGTATTAGCATTTCATCTGTTGCATTTTTTCTTGCATTTATTGTCTCAATGATATTTTGCGCAAATATTTTCATCGAGCTAACCGGATGTGGCAGCTGTTCTTACACTTAAGAAACTTTTTAAGTACGTGATTTCATCTTACTTCTGTTACTTACGTTCCAGCTCCCAGAAGCCTTACTAATCTATGTGTTCAATCTTTCAAAATCCGGGTCTTTTGGCCAGTGTACACAATAATATTAAATTATGAAATGCTTCATTATCTTAAGATATTCAATATCAATAAGTTTCAATATCTTAAGAGCTCTTATACAGCTGAAGCTCTAAAAATAACTCAAGCTGTATATATTTCCGATTCAAATTACAAAACTGCTTGGAATTTGCCCGAACATAGATTTTCGAATAAACCAGAACTGTTGAATCCATTAATTGGGAAGCTCATTTGCAGCCAAATATTACTGATTCAGCGGACGCTATTTTGAATCTTTACTATGTCACTAAGGAATGCGTTCGTTCTCTAAGTGTACTATAACAATTAGTTGAAGGCTTTGGTAATACATTGGCAACTTATTTTCTTGTAGAAAAATTGGATAAAAATACACGCATTAGGTATGAGAGACATTTAAAGGTCAATCAACTAGGAACATTAAATGAATTACTTTTTTAAAAGAACATATTAGAACACTTCACAACAGTAAAGCCAATTCTATGGAAAGGAAGAAAAAGTCACACCGTTGGTATTAGAAACTACTACAAAAACTGTCCTCTTTGTAAGAGAAATCATTACTTATATATGTGTGATCAATTCAGTAAATTCTCTGTTTACAAGAGATTCGATTTTTTGAAATTTAATAAACTTTCTGTTTTCCCTGTTTTGTTAATGTGCATACTCTTCAGGCTTGCAAAAACTTGAGTAGATGCAAAACATGTTACAATAACTATCATTCATTATTGCATTTTATGAAATTTCGAGATGCTGTTTTACCTGCTTTAATAATAATGATAATACTTTTTCTATTCAAACAAAAGTGTTTGCTCCTTGAAATAAGACAGATAACACTATCCCAGATAATATTTATAATAATTTTATTCAGATAAATTCTAATTTTGTGAATAGTGGAGCTATAAACAAATAGGTTTTGCTATGCACTGCTGTAATCAGAGTTAGTGACGCAGTAAGTAATTTCGTACAATGTCGAGGCTTACTGAATTCTGGCTCACAAGTAAACTTTATTACTGACAGCTGGCTTTCAAAACTTCATCTGAAGAGAAAAAAGGCAAGGATCCAGATATTTTGCTTAGGATCAGCTGCATCTCAAACAAATGGAGAACTGGAGATTATTTTCTCTCCCCGTTTTGATTCAGAAACTTCCTTTACAACACCTGTTTTTGTTGTAGACAAGGTCTGTGGAAACTTACCGCATGTATCATTACCACCAAACAAACTGAATCTAGTTTTAGCAGATCCTACATTTTATCTGCTCCAGTAGATATTTATTCTAGGAGTCAATGTTTTCATATCACTTACTTAGGGTGAACTAATTAAACGAAACCAAGAATTTCCAAAGCTGTTCGTTCGAAATTAAGCTGTACCATTTATTTAATTCTCATGTGAATTCTTGCCTATCGTTAAATAATTTCAACGATAGGCGTTAATAATCGTTAAACGTTTAATAATCGTTAAATAATTTCAACGAGCTAAATATTGAAGAATTAGTTAAGATATCATTTTTCAGAAAACAAAAGAAAAAAATCTGATGTGAATACCACATGACTTCCTTGTCCAACCTATTATAAATACTCTTTCCAGAATAATAATAAACTGATATTAAATATTGTTAGACATTCATAACAATAAACTAAAATTAAATATTCCAAAATATTTATTGTTAGACTAAATATGTACATTGTTACGGATTTAGTATTTAGCTATTTATTTAAAAATGTAATTAAAATTGCTTTATTTTCCTGTGCAACGCAGACGATTTTTTAACAGAAAGCTACACCGGAAAAGTAAAAATAAAAGAATGCGTGCGTTTAATATTTAATAAATAAATATCTCGTAATTGCTGTTGCCATCCACAAAAAACGAGAAAAATCAAGGTTTTACCAGAATATTCTAGTGAATAATTAAAACGCTTATAAAAGCCGAATTAAAACACCTCATCTCAGTTGAGCTGCTGCTTTTTTAAGCGAATTGTTGTTTACTTAATGCTGTTACTGATTGTAGCGAATTCGCTGTGAAATTGTATTAACGTTATGTGTTTTGAATTGAATTCTGTTTAACGTTTGAGATATTTTGATACTGTACGAATAGCTCTGAGGAAATAGTTTAGTCTTTTGGTTTATTTCGTGTGAAAAGAATAAATTTTGTTAACTTTTTAACGACTGGTGCATTCAAGCCATTTCGATCCCGTACGCACGCAACAATATATATTAAACTGTTATCATATATGTAGTTAGATTACGCTATTTTTTTTTAATTTGACATTGGCAAAACATGAATATTTCATTCATTCAAAACACTTCTGTAATTGAAAATATATGACCAACGAGGGCGAAAATAAAAGCCGGGTAAAGACTTTCAAGCTGGGTAAGGGGTGAGTATATAATATACGTTTGGTACTGCTGTTTGCAATAAACAAAGGAGATGCATAACTAGATGTTATAGCATTCACCTGCACAAAATTTCAACTGGCTAATCGTCTTTGAGTTACGTGAGATACATACATATATATGTACGTTCAGACGTCAAGACGAATTCCCTTTCAAATCCATTTTACAATTTGTTTTAGGTGAAAGAGTCTTATTCTGCCCGTACATACAGGGACAGGGAAAAGTGGACGGAGCACCAGAACTTCGTCAGTGACTTTTATAAGTATTGCTCCGCCGCACTACTGCACCCGCTAGGTGTTCGGTTGGCCCGCATCAGTAGCCAGCCTAGCAATACATTTACCGAGATACTTTACATTAATTCTAGACTTTCGTATTGAAAATAGTCCGTACATACAGGTGTCACGTGGGGGAAAAAATCGTACATATGAATTCGGGAACGGTCAAAATGGATATTTCCGTTGAAATATGATAGACAAAATTGTTCGCGATTATAATGCTTCCTTTACTTCGTGCGAGGGGGGAAAAGAGGGAATTGCTGATCATCTTAGTTCTAAAAACATTGGTCATTATTATGTTAAAAAGTACTCGGTACTTTACGTCATAAAAATGCTGGTTGTTGTAGTTCTAAAAATAATGGTAACTGTTATACTAAAAATACTAGTCACTTTAAATGTTAAAAATACTTACTAAAACACTGATCACGACTATAATAAAAATAGTGGTCATTTTGTTTCAAAAGTACTTGTCTAATACAATGGTCAGTACTGTATTCGAAAATAAGATGGTGCGGCGGACCGATCTCGAGAACAACTCCACGATCGCAAATTTGAAAGAGTTGGAATTCTTGAACCTAGTGCAACGGAGCTCTTTTGGGCCAGCGGTAAAGAATTCGACTCCCAGTAAATTAACCCACGATCGAGTCCCGCTCGTGCGACGCAGCACTTCTCACTGGTAATAATACATGGCGACACGAGCAAGTAACTACCCAGGCTTCACTGAACCACGTGATCGCCACAATGGCATTGGATTAAAAATACCAGTCATTTTAAACCTTAAAAATGCCGGACAATTTAATTCTAAAATATACTATTCACTACTACACAAAAAATAGTGATCACCTTAAGCTTCAAAAATACTTCTAATTTTAGTTCTAAAACGTACGGCCACTACTTTACTAAAAAACTTAAGTCACTTTAATTCTAAAAATACTGGTCACTACTAAATTCAAAAAATGTTAGTCACATCAGTTCTAAAAATACTGGTCACTACTATACTGAATTATCTGATATGGACACCACATACTTCCTTGTATGGCCTATTAATTAATTTATGCACAATTCTTTACTGCATTTCATTTATTTTTCAACTTACTTTCTTGAATTTCATTTCAGATATATTTGTCGTTCATTTAATTTGGTTCTCACTCTCGCGGCAAGGCTAAAATACATAAAATCTCAGAATACCTTTATTACAAATTGTAGAAAAACATAAAACACTAAATACAGGTAAAACAAAGTTTAAAAAATTTTTTTTTAAATTAAAATTACAGTTTCTACACAAAAACAAGCGGTTCGGCCAGCGGACAGGAAGAGAGAGTTTTCGCTGCACAAAGCTGAATGTTTACTTTTGTTTCTTCTCGGCAAAAAAGACTGAAGTTGGTGCACAAACTGACTTTTAAGTCACTACACTACTAAAGAGTTTCAAAGGTAAACAAATTGCGGCCTCATTAGGCTTAGCAACAGTTAAAACTTTTAAATCGCTTATAATTCTACAATGTTTCTTGCACATTAATTAAAGGCATTAAAACCTTAACCGGAACATAAGAAAAACATATAAGTCAACGGATTGGGCATATATATATTTCATAGTTACAAAACAATTTTTTAAAATAACATAATATAATATAATCATACCTAGTATTTTCGCGCATTAAGCTGCTGAAAATTATCAGTAAAGACATAAAGTAAGAAATTCAGAACCAATTTTACACAAAGACCAAAAATTTAAATTCTATTTCAAAAAATTTCAAGAAAGAATTTTTCAATTTTTATTCAAACCATCTTTCCTGAAGTGAAATGGAATCATGTTCAAGGAACAAATAATTCTGCTGATTATGATACTAGAGGCTTGCAACCTGATGAATTAATTGACTTCGATCAGTGATTCAATGGACCTTCCTGGTTACAGAATTATTATCCTGAATCTGTATTGGAGAACAAATGGACAGAAAATTGGACTGTCAGGAAGTAGCTAATAAAGAATGAAAATGAATTATTCCAATTTCGCTGCTAAAATCGGTGATGATTCCTTTCTTTGCAAATTTTCACCTTGGTCAAAATTATGTTGCATCGCTGCTTATTGTTTAAGATTTATCAACATCTGTTTGAAGCACCCTAAGATAGCAGGATTTCTTGCTAATGAAAAACTTAATTCTGTGTGCTGTAGAATAAATAAGAAATTTGCAATATTCTGAATTTCCTGTTGAAGTATTTAATGAGTAATTTAAAATACTCATTAGATACTTCGGCTATGAAATCGAACAGCCGAATATTATCTTCAAGTCCATTCATCGATAAAAAAATAATTATTCGCGTTTATTTACGATTAAAGAATTCAAACATTTCGAATAATCAGAAGCATCCCATGGTCATTACTCAAAAACATTTCATTTCCTCAGATCATCATTAGACATTATCACGAAACGTATTTGTATGCACCTCCTGCTCTTTTACTTTCCATAATAAAACAAAATTTTTTAACCGTCGCTGCTAGACCTGAAATAAGAAAAAAAACATTCTTGACCTGTGTAAAGTGAGACAACTAGTTTTCCAAATTTTCTGGAAAAAATGAAGCCAATAATATTTGAGTTACAACATCGAAATAAGTGGAAGAAATCTCAAGAAACCTAATCTGTAAATGATTTAGTCCTGATTAAAGAAGAAACCATCCCACCTCGCAACAGAAATTAGGTAGAATAATTTTTTTATATACCGGAGAAAATAACAATGTTCGAGTTGTGAAGATTCGAACTACCGATAGAGAAATTAAAAGACTTATTTCCAAGCTCTGCCCTTGGCTTGTCAAACACTGTAAGCTTTGAGCCTTTCAGAACATTAGCTTATTACATCTTTCAGTTTTGTTATCTTGTATATATCTTTTTTTTCATTAATTTTTAGGTCATCTTTTTTTTTTTTTGAAGCTATTGGAGGGCTTAAGGGGAGGTATGTTATTATTAAATTTAAGTTGATGCAGATGGCGTTGCTATTACGAGCACAGTTCATTTGTTGTTTTTCACGTTGTACAGTCATTTGGTTATTTCGAAGCAGGAGTCATAAAATATGAGCAACGCCTTCACCGGGAGCAACCACGGACCTCTCGGTTACGCGTCGAGTGTGCTGACCACTACACCACGAAGGCATGCGAAGAAGGCTGGAGAAATACCTTATACACTCCCCCTTTTAAAGGGCGACTGGGATTTGGGGGACCCAGTCGCCAAATCCCAGTGGTGGAGAATCATCATCTACCACCTTTTTAGTTCGGGCGACAGTTGTAGAGTCATTAGGTTATTTCGAAGCAGGAGTCATGAAAATTGAGCAACGCCTTCGCCAGGAATCGAACCAAGGACCTCTCGGTTAAGCGCCGAGCGTACTGTCCACTACACCACGAAGGCATGCCAAGAAGGCGGGAGACACACCCTATAACGTGACTGCTCACGATTTGGCGATGACAGATGATTTTTTTCCCTGTTATTTGTAACTTTTTTTAGTCTTGAGAATAAAAAAACGCAATTTTAATACAGACCACTGCTTATTAGTATAATTTAGTATCGCTTCGTCAACCAGTGTTCAAACCTCCTGGACAACGATAATTACGTTTCAAGAAAAACTGGCTCATATTCATGTTACGTATGGAAACAATCATGAAGCAGCCCGCCAGCTCACGAATATCCAAACTTGGGTTAAACTGGCAATGCTCATTCATTTCGCCGCTCACAAAATTAACGGAATTCGCACTAAAACTGCAAAGCTTTTGCTTAAAGATACAAATACAGATCACCCTCGATTATCCATGCGTGGCGATGTGCAAGCACGCACACGCAATGCTATAAGCAACAATGTGACGCAATGCGATAATCGAGGGTGACCACTTGCGGATTGTCTGTGCTTGGTGATGTGCAATCACGCGCACGCAATGATATAAGCTACAGTGTGTAAAAAAACAAAGACGCGAAGTCCAAGCACTGTCTAAAATCCGCTGAATTGTGTCTTTAACGTTCGTTTAGAACTCAAACAACAAACAATCTGCGTTTATGTTTGCAAATTTTCCAGGAGTAGTATCGATGGTTTTACTGAATCAGCTGCCAAAGTGCAAATGATATTTAATTTGTGCTGATGAAATTGCACGTGCAAATAAAAATTTAAAAGCTGAGGAATATGGTTCGGTAAAACCATTGAAATCAGTCCTGGAAATTTTGCAAATATAACGTTGATTTTTGTTATTTGACTTTTAAATTAATCTTTGTTCGGCGTGTTATTTTAACCTAAACCTTAAGGTTAGTTTCATTGATTTCCTTGTACAAGTCATTCTGCCTGTGCATAGTCGAAGGCATCGTTTCGGTTGATCACTGGGATTTTTTTTAATTTCGCATGTGTCTTCTTATTCTTTCAAAGTTTTATTTAAAATTTTAGAAATAATAATTAATAAAGAATACGCTACAACTATTAAGCGCTAAAAGTCGTTTTAATATTAAAAGAAAAACTTACATAAAATCTTGCAAGAACAAATGTTACAGAGATACTGAAAGTGTAAGCGAAGAAGATACTTAGTCCCGAGAAAGCGATGACTTCAGTCTAAAATTCTACAGAACTAACAATTTGCCGACTAAAGGGGATTCGAATACAACGATGAAACAGCAACCCGAGAAACACGCTGTGAAATTCGATAAATATTTACACGTTTTCAAGAACAAAGTAAAATGACTGATCTTTTTAAAGAAATAAACACATACAATATGCATGGAAACGAATAATTTTTAATAATCCGTGTTTTCCAATTATCCTTGGAGCTGCTTCCCCGCCATTAACTCGGATAATCGAGAGTACTCTACAAATATAATTTTTCTCTTCGACTCTCATCTATGAAAATTTTGGTCTTTTCAAAAGAGTTCGTAATTTAGTAGCAAAAAATTAACAATCAAAACTTTTCCCCGATTTCATTTCAAGGTCAGACAGTTTACTTTCGCTCTGGTCTCTTTCTATTTTGGTCTGGCAGATCAAAATAAAAACGGATTTATTTCTAATGCGGAGGCAATTATACAACCGGGTCACTTCGAGATGTCAAATTTGAAATGAAACCATCGTTAAGAATAAAGGCCATTAGTTAAAAATAAATTATTAACTGAAGGCAAGAGAAAAAAAAATGAAATCATATATCTTTTCTTCAAAGATAAACAGTCTTTGCAAAGAATACAAACAGAATGTCATCTTGAAATGTAACCGAGACAACCACGAGAGAAACTTTCCTAGAACTAATCTGCGAAAACGAAATAATAGAGAAAGAAAGAAATCTCATTGACTGAAGTGAGGATTTTTTTTTAAATCTACACTCTTTTGCAAAAAAACTCGCAGCACCAAGAAGGACTTTTGGGATAGTGACGAAATTTGGCATGTAAAAGCATCTTGATCGAACACACAAATGATCAAAATTTCAAGGCAAATGAACAGGAATTGCGATCATAACGCGCATTTCTAGTGCGCAATTCGCAAAGTATAAAACCAGTAACAGAGGCGGAAAATTTATCTTTTTTTGTTGCAGCCATTCTAATTCCGTAAAGAAGCAACTAAAGATGCCATTACGACGATAACGAAGACCTTACAGACAACTAAACGATTTCAAACGTGGTCGCATTGTAGGGTTGCGTGAAGATGGATGGTCATACCAAGCAGTAAGCAGCCATCTGCACGTACAGACACTGCTGTGCAAAGCTGTTGGTAGCAATGGTTGCTATAAGGAAATTGAAGACGAAATGAAGGCTCTGGAACGCCAAGGAACAGAAATGGGAGACAATAGGATGATTGTTCGCCAGGCCCGAACCGCTGCAACGGTATCATTCTCGACTATTCAACGCATTACAGCCAAGTCAATACCTCCTGTGGTATTGACTTGGCTGTAATGCGTTGAATTGCACTGCGTAATGCGTTGTAATGCGTTGAATTACCCGTTCACTATCTCACAGCACTCGTCCGAGGCGAGGTTATGCTCACAGAGGCCTTTAAGACGTTTGCCTTTGATCCCAGAACATCGGCGGAGTGGTGTTGCAGCCGAACATCACGGCTGCCATCAGACTGGCATCGTATACTGTTCATCGATGAATCCCACTTCAGTCTTGAAGCAGTTGACCACTGTGGTCGTGCCTGAAGAAGACGTGGCCAACAACCCCAAGCCTTTGTTTTACAAAGGCATATAGCCATAACCCCTGGTGTGATGGTGTGAGACGCTATTTCTTACAGCAGGTCATCATTAGTCATCATCCGTACATTTTTAACAGCTCAACGATATGTTGATACCATCCTGCGGCCGGCTGCATTAACCTTCATGGCACGTCATCCTGGGGTCATTTTCCAACAAGATAATGCCAGGCCACATACCGCTCGCATATCTCTGGGCTGTCTCCGTGCGGTAGATACTCTTCCTTAGCTAGCAAGGTCACCAGACCTTTTACCAATCGAGCATGTCTGTGACATGGCAGGCCGTCAGATTCGGGCACCACAAAATCTCGCAGATCTGGAGCTACAACTGTTGACTGCCTAGGAGAATGTGTCGCAGGATGACATTAGGAACCTCTACCACTCCTTGCCTCGACGAATTCAAGCATGCGTTGCCCCCAGGGGCGGTTCGACCAACTACTAACTCGAACACTCAATGGGTGATTGTGAGCCGTGAACAGGTACTATGACCTTGACTTTTTAATCATTTTATTATCTGCATATGAACTAGACACATACTGAGTTTGATCAAAAACAACCACTTCCTTCATGGTGCTTCGATTTTTTTGCAAAAGAGTGTATTTTCTTCTTTTCTCGGCCGGACTTGAGTATATGATACCAAACTAACAGTACTTCGTAAATATTTGAATCTTTTCTGATTGCACTTTTGTTTTTCTGTTTTGTTGTTGTGTTTTGTAGAGTTTTATATATACTTATTTTATTTATGCTGATATTTTTTGAGTTCATACTAATTTGTGACTATGTACTTAAGTGTTTTATTATTTAGAATTGCAGATCTCTTGATTCTGAATGCAAAAATGTTAGAATTGTAAAGACGGCTCAATTAGAACGCAAGATATGAGCAACTACGTTCTTAACGGTCTTAGTGACAAAATAGGCAACATTTAATGGTTTCTTGCCAACTTGATGATTTCCTAGATCGACCTCAAACTCAGACTTGCCCGAGGGCCGCATACACGATCTGAAACCAGCTCAAGAACGAGAACTGCTTTAACAAATTTAGCAATTTTTTATTAACAAAATTTTTCTTACTAAATATTTTTAAAAAGTATATAAATAATAATAATATCGCAAAGGGACAAAAAATTCAACTTACATTTATTTTCTATCTATATTTGAAAGTTTGGTAACTGCGAAACATTTTTTGAGTACACTTTATAATACAAATATATTGACAACCAAATATTAAATTTTCAGACTCACGTCTATTTAAAACAGTTCTAACATATTTAATGAATCATTAAATAGCTTACTTTAATTTAAACCGAAAGAAATTATGACAACTTTTCAGAGAAGACTCGCAAAATGGGACAAAATTTAACAACTTAGCCTCTCTCTCTCTTATTTATTATTATTTTTTTTTTCGAAATAAAGATAAATCAAAATACACATACTTGTATGCAAATAATTATTAAACTTTTTAAAAATGTCTCATTACAGCTTAACACGGGATGATGCTCCGATTCTGATAAAGTTTATAGCTTTGGAGAGTAATTACTAGAAATTATTCTCATCACGGATTGTATGATGCTCACCGGTCAATCGCGGATATTTTTTTCTGATTAATTTTCGACTGCATTAGAAAGCGCTCACATATTTCATAAATTTAATTTCCTCTAAGTAATTTTTTCAAACATGCATAAACAATAATAATACTTGACAAAGCGATTATTCTGAGTATAAAAATTCGTAACTGATTTATTTTTTTAACAGTACGAGTGAAAGTGAGTAAATTGTGTATTTTAAAATCTTTGAATAAGATTAATATCACATCGTACATCAGTTAGCTCCATTTATAGATTTTCCAATGCTTTTTTCACGTTAGTTTTTAATCGTAATAAAAATAATATAAACTCGGACTTAAATAATTAAAACCTTGAAAACTTTGTAACACCATACTTGCAATAAATTCATCATTCGCAGGTCGCATAAAATTGTTTCAGGGCGCCAGTTTGAGACCACTGTCCTAGATGATGTGCAAGAACACATTTTCGAAGCCCAACGACCGATGTTTCAAGAAGTTTCAAGAAAGCAAGCCACAGGGTATAAATACGGGTCGGACAGCCAGATAGCAGAGTTGTGAGTTTCTTACAATGCAATGGAAAACAATAATAACTAACATAATAATTAAAAATAATTTAATAATAACTAAGAATTTCATGGCACTGACTCGTCATTGAGATTAAAAAATAAAATAGCCTTTAAAAAAATGTTTTACATAAAAGCTTTTACTTAAAGGAGATGTGATAATGAATGCCCTAATAAAAGTAAAAAAAAATAATTCATCGTATAATGCAACAGGAATAATAGTGCTGCTAATGTATATATAGGCTCTTAATAGATTGAATGGACACAGCTCCGATGATTGTTTTGATAAAATGTATTTTATCAACATCCCACTTCAGAGTTCTGGAACTTTCCACAGAAATACTCGTAGAGGTGTTTACAGTATCAAAGAGTACAATCAGTAGTTACACTTCAAATTAATAAGAACATTAAACACACCGCAAGCAAAGTGCATCTAAAAGACAAACTTATTCAATATCCGAAGTCGCTCTAAACTAACAACTCACAACAACAACTAAAAGCAGATGCTCGCTCCGTTATATAGTTTTCACTCGGCCGCCAAGATATTTCTAGTTCTTTCTGCTTGCTGAAATTACTGGAAGTCATATGAGGGCCGAATTACGGTTACAGCTACACAGAACATCAAATATAGTTATTCCATCACTATACTTATTACGGTGAAACAGGGACCGGGCCAAAGTATCACCAAGTTTGAAGACTTTTGGCGATTTCTCGCCAAATTTGACAACAAAAATTAGTCGCCAAAACCTCTGGCAGCTTGGCGATATCTCGCCAAATTAGGGGCATAGCCATTTACTCAATGTTAAATAGCCATGCCCGTGTATTCTTATCTTCCCGATACAGCATCATTTTACTGAGCTTTTCACGTCACGTTATACAGAAAAACACAATTTAACACATAACTGCACTAAAATAATCTATTTATATACAAAATTCGTAACAACAGGTTAAATAATTCTGGTGACAGAATTCATCTGTTGTGTGTCCCCAAAATGAAACCTAATAAAAAAACTAAGCCCTGGCATGATTTTCCAGGTTACTCCCAATATAAACACTACTGCCTAAAATAAACCCTAGTTCAGATCGCCAACCAGATGGGCGCCGAATTATCAAGTGCAGACACAACACACTTTCACATTTGAAGCAAACGGAAGCGGTTGCGACAAATTAAAATCTTCAGTATTCAATATGTACCGCTAGCAACGGACATTTAGCACGCGATTTAATAATAAATTTAAAGGATAATATTTTCTGATTCTCATATAAAATGAGTGCAAAACGAGCTATTCCGCAGAGTACAAGAAAGGAACTGTGAATGACTCCAGGGATAAAACTCTTACAGCTTTTCTGCCAAGAGACTAAGCTGGATCTACGGTTTAAAACGAAAATGGCGAACAGAGTATAATGTCCTCAGTCAACTGGTCGACGAGGGAAATGCCAAGAAGCTTAATGTGGATCAGGTCGGCAGCCACTATGTTCTGAATTTGAACACATAATCTGTGATGACATATGAACAAATTATTTGGCTGTTCGCAGGGCTGATAAGCATTTGCCTTGGAATGGCACTACAGGTAGTTTGGTTTGACCTATTTGATTATGGCAAACTACACCAGGCCTGTCAGCTTAAGGGAAGGGATGCTTTCGTGCAGGACGTTTTAACGGAAAATGGCTCGTACACATGTTTCACATGCGGAAAACTACGAAAATGCCCCTGCAGCTTGCTCGTTCACCTGGAATCGAAATCAAGGCGAACTATCAGTGTTTAGCGACTTAAACGCTCGGCCGCTGGTGGGCTTTAGCAGCACAGCTAGACATATTGCTTGGAGAATTCAAAGCACCAAAACACTGGGTGGATGGCTTCCTTCAGCGATATGAACTGTCTCGACTGACTATGATCGACAACACTGTTCAAATTGGAAGACACTGAAGTAATTAAACGTACACTTGCATTCAAGTGTTTCGTTGATGGCATCGACATCTCAAAGTACCAACTCTCGAATATGTTTGCTATGATGAAACTGCAGTGCTAATCGTAATCGGTTCTTTGATCTTACGGCTTATAGTTGCAAAAACAACTTTTACCGGTACTTTTGGTAATTTCTGCCCTTAGGCGATGATTATAAAAGCAAAGGCAATACTGCCGCGCCGAAATTGGCGAAGCTATACATGTACATGTAAGTACAGACATAGGAAAGCATGTAATGCATGACATAATGGTACTGGAAATCTGCTGATAAAGGTCATGTGATGGGGTCACCACTAATTTACTGTCCATGCAGTTGACTGCTTCATAGGTAAGTTTAACAAAGTCCTTTCCAAGCACAAAAGTCTCTGTCTTTTGAGTCTTTACTGAATAAATTCAGCGTTATGATTATACACTATACACACTTTATGAAAAACACAAATTGCACTATTGGAAAACTTGAAATATAAACGTGAGCTTTGTGTGATCTGGTGCCGATCAAGTCCATATGAATACAAAGTCTCTTGATATTTACATTTACACAAATATGAAAACACAGATAATACTGTTTAAATTATAAACCTGAGCTTTGTCAGATCTGGTGCCGATCAAGTCCATAATATTAAAGAACAAAGTCTCTTGGTTTAAGTATTTACCACTTGGAATTGTGGAATATCGAGCGCGGCCGTTTGGCAGCTATTTCTAAGGTCGGATCGTAGTTACTTAGTTCTCGAATATGATCATAGGATGAGCTGTTAATATTTTGGTAAAAGTTGTGACATGTTGAAAGAATTTGATCAGCTATTGGGTTGATCTTTAAATCTTTGTGTAGTTGAAGGTTTCGCACAAACCATGGGGAATCTGTAATTTCTCTCAAAGTTTTGTTTTGAAATACTTGCAGTTTTTTCCTGTACGTTTTGTAGACTGTAGCCCAAATTGGTATTGCGTATAGAAGGATTGGTCTAATTAGAACCAGATACAGTTTTCTTTTGAGTCTCCAGCTTAATTTTGATTTTCTGTTCATAAGGGGTTGAATCACAGTTTTGGCGGCTATGGCTTTTTGCAAAGTATATATTATATGATCTTTAAAAAGTAACTGGGCATCAAAATAAACACCGAGATACTTGACCTTATTAACAATGGGTACTGGGTGATTGTTGATTTTGATGTTTATTTCTATGGGAGTGAATTTTCTGTGCTTTCTGAATATTAAAACTTGGCATTTGTTAGGGTTTACTTTAAGCTTCCAATTATTTAAATAGTGGATAATTTGGTTGACTGCAATGTCCAGCTTATCGACGGCGAGTTGCGGCTTTATGGATTTCGTCAAAATTGCAGTATCGTCCGCAAATTTTACAATTTTGGAATTTAATGGTGTAGGCATGTCATTAATAAAGACATTGAAAAGAAAGGGGCCAAGGACACTTCCTTGAGCCACTCCGCTTCTGATTCTTTTTCTTGCAGATAGTGAATCTTTAATTTTAACCTGGAATGTGCGGTTTTTTAAATAGCATTTAATCAATTTGATGAAGTTAACAGGCAGTCGAGCAAGGTGCAGCTTAAAGAGCAAGCCCTCATGCCACACCTTGTCGAATGCTTTTTCTAAATCTAGGAAGCAACTTGCTATGGTGTTCTTTTTTGAGAAAGCATCAGCAATATATTCTGTTACATTAAGCAGTTGTAGAACTGTGCTGTGGCCTTTACGGAAGCCGAATTGATCTTGACTAAGAATATTTTTATTTTCTAGATGCTCAACAAGCCTTTTCTGAAGAACTCTTTCGTATACTTTGGCTAAGCTTGGTAGTAAACTTATAGGCCTGTAGGAGTTGACATCCTTTGGATTTTTTCCCGGTTTTAGAAAAACTGTGATTATTGCGTGCTTCCACTGTCCTGGGAAATAATTTAGCCTTAAACAAGCATTAATTATGTTGGTAATCAGAACAATGTATGTCTTCGGAAGAACTTTGAGTGCTTTATTTGAGATTCCGTCAAATCCAGGGGCTTTACGAGCTTTTAATCGCTTGATAATGTTGTTTATTTCATTAGGTGAGGTGGGTTTGACATGTTCATGACCATTAATCGAGTTTAGATTTTTTACAAAATTTTCGACATCTTCATCTGTGTCCTGGTTACTAATATTAGGGGTGGTAAAGGTGTTTTCGAGGTGGGTAGCTATTTCTTCAGAGATTTCATTATTAGAATAGAGTAAGCCTCTAGTAGTTTGAATGGGACCTATGTTGTAATTATTGTTTCGGAGGCATTTAGCTAATTTCCATATATTTGTATGATCCTGGTCCATGTTATCCAGATACAGTTCCCATTGTTCGGATCTATATTCATTTAATAAGTTCTTCAGCTCTCTGACTTTCCTGTTTACTATTCTTTTAATTCTCGGGTCGCCCGTTCTTCTCCATAATTTTGCTATCCTATTTTTCTCTTTAATTTTATCAATCAGGTAATTTGGGAGTTTTGGCTTTTGAAAATCTTTAAAATGGGTGGATTTGTAGATGGCGTCGTTTATGCTGGCATTGATTTTGGTAATCTGCATTTCTATTTCATGAATATCGGAAAGAGCAGGGCGTGCTGGTAGTTTTTCTAGGTTTTTTGTGAATTCTTCCCAGTTAGTGATTTTCTTCATAGGAGATTTATTTTGAAAGCCATGATAAAGGAATTTAACGGGTAAATGATCGGAGGTTAACTCGTGGATAACTTCTAGAAAAGGAATTTGAGTAGTATTTTTGCAGATAATAATGTCCAAGACGTCCTGAGTTCCATAAACACTATTGTGAGTATAATTGTTGGGTCCTATGATCCGTATGTCATTATAGAGTGCATACTGCCTGAGAATGTTACCATTGCTATTAATTCTTCTGGAATGCCAGTCAGTGTGCTTGGCATTAAGATCGCCAGCAAGAATTGTAGGGTAGTTGCTTTGTAGCAAACTATCTAAGTCTGCATTGGACATAGTATTTTGCGGTTTGTTGTAGACTGCAATAAAAACTATTGGGGACTTGTT
>KK121657.1:718892-779560 GCA_000611955.2 Stegodyphus mimosarum | reverse complement strand
CTGTATACCGAGATCGAGAATGTGTGTGAGGTCAAATATCTTTTTACCTTCTATGCTTCTTTCGACTTCTGCGATGTAGGTGGGAAGTTTTATTATTTCCGTATCTGTTTTTTTAGTAACCTGACGTACCGTTTTTACAGGAATACCAAGTTCTTTTAGTTCATCATAAATGTCCTCCGGGAGGGTGTGTCCTGGTAGTTTCTTTATTACTGCTCTTATAGGCTTCTCTTGTGGTAAAGGAAAAGTGTGGTAGGGGATAACACTGTCATCCAAAAATTTTGTGAGTTTTCTGTATTCGTCGGGAGTTTTAACCTTAATATGTATGTCTCCTCCTTTGCAGTTACTTTCAAAATTTTCTATTAATTTTTTGATTTGGTCGCGTAGCGGCTTCCAATTTGTGATTTCTGAGATGATTACGGGTGGTACTCTTTTGGCAGTTTTAAAGGGATGGATGAATTCACCTTCCTTGTTTGGTTGTGAGTTTATCACTTGAGTAAATTGATTATTAGTTTCCATTTCATCGTCATCCGATAAATGGGTAAATCGATTTTTTGTAGAGGTAGCTGAAGCGCTGCTACTACCACTGTAATTTCTTTTGTGTGTTTTACGGGGAAATTTAAATCCTGAGTTGTCATCTATTGGTGCGTCTTTACGCTTGATTTTCTTTTTGCGTTTTTCATTTTGATCATTAACTGCTAATACGGCAACTTTACTGTTAAGTTCTGAGTCCGACTTGATTTCGGAGACACAGGACATTTGTAGTTGGTGTATTGCGTTATTTAATAACTCTTGTTGATCAGTAGCAAGTTGAACTGAACCAGATCTTACTTGATTCATGTACAATGATAAGGCAGTGATTTGTGCGCTTTTCTCTTCCTTAGAGCCATTTTTAATAAGATTATTAATGAAGTCGGGATTTCGAAAGAAATCAATATCCGCCATGATGCCTATCTAAACCTAAGATCCCTAATACGTGTCCTATCGGTATCTCAAGCTAAGCAAGTCCATCATGAAAAATTTGCTAAGACAACAAAAAATGGTTACTTACCAGACCAGCAGCTGCCACACAGCACACCAGCTCCAAGTAGATCCAAAAGCTATATATGTAAATATCACAAAAAGATGTTTTTTCTTTTATCTCAAAAAACAAAGTATAACTTACTCTTAAAACGTAAATACGTTTACGGATTTTTGACTACGAAAGCATTACAATTTAAACTCAACTTAAATAGCGACTGACTGCAGTGCTTGTGGGTCAAGGATCTTAAACTACCCATTGATCAGAGAACTGCCTCTGTGACATACATTCTCTTCACTGGCTATGAAAGTGTACGCATTACTTGTATTTTTGCAAACGTCTCGATAGACACAGAGGCCATCCCTCTATTCATCTCTGGGGGCAAGACAAAGGAAACTGAAAGTGTCTCAAGTATTTATGTTCTTGAGGCTGAAAACGTTTGGTGCACACAAGCAACTGTTGTTCTTGAGGCTGAAAACGTTTGGTGCACACAAGCAACTAAGAAACTAGGATAATTTATTTGTACCATTTTTTGCGAGGTAGCCAAAGAGTTATGTTAGGATGGGATGTTGACAGACTCACCGCGCTAAAACCATGATGAACTTCCTTGTAGATACAAGATTTGATCAAATATTGATTCATGCAGGAATGACTGCATATCTCCAAACTCTTGATATTGCAATAAAGAAGCCATTTAAAGGCCATTTGCGTACGGAAATCAATGACCACAATGAAAACAGAATTAAGAGAAATCAACGAGGATACTTTGTGAAGCCGAAGCTACAAATCGATACTTGGGTGAAGAATGCATGGAATAAAACAACGGACAGCTGTATTGCCAATGCCCTACATGCAGGCTATGTGGACAAGATGAACTCATTTAGCTCAACATGAGAGGCTAGACCAAGGGTCTTAAAAGCAAATGAAGTCGCAAAAAATCCAGGCCATAATTCGTGATCTAGAGCTTTATTACAATTGCTTCAGAAGACGACGACCTAGCTGTACTAAAATAAATGATTTTGTTCATTTTTTAATGTTTGTTGAACGTGAATAATTTATTTCTTGAACCTGAAGAAATACGTCTCTTAAACGTGAACATATGTGAATTATTGTGCATGAAAACTACGACATCCCGTGAAAATAAACCCTAAACGTGTCCTTTGCAGCAAAAATATAAGACCGGGTCTTATCTTCGGAGAAACGCAATATAATTTTACATCGAGATTAATAAAAGGGTGGGGGCGTCTAACTAGCGAATTATATGTATTATTAATCGAATTGCAGAGTAAATAATTATCTTTTCAAATTTTCTATTAATCTTATTGCATTGTCAAATACGTAAAATCTTTTATCATGAGCGCCCCACGCTTTTATAACTGAATTTAAAATTTATTTTAACTGTATTTTTATAATGAGTTTAAGGTAACCGTGCTACTACTCATAGAATTATATTTTCCTGACTGATGTTTCGGAATCTCTGTGCTTCAAATGCCTAATCACTGAGTAATCCAGACTGAAGTTTTAGCCTACACGAACATCAACTGCACAGCCTGTTAGCCAAATTGGCACGGAATATTGTGAACGAATGAAAATACGAGGAGAATCGAAGAGAAAAAAAGAACGAAGGAAAACCAAACAGGAAAACAATGCGTCGAAAAATACTTCGGGCTATTGTGTAAGTATGTTTGGAGTCGGCCTTGAACTAGCAAAAAATGTGGGAGAGTTTCAATGGCGGAAGTAACGCCACCGAGAGACGACCATTTTTACACCGCCTTCTCAAGCGCGTGAGAATTTTGTCGGCATATGAAGCGCTGTTTGGAAGCGGAATTAAAATGATAAAATCTGAACACCTCAAACATGCTAATGCAATGTTTAATCGGTTTGAACAGTTGAAGAGTAAGAGGGAAATTTAATGAACTAAATTAAGAAATCATTTTATTCAGAATGAAAATTAAATTTCACAGAAAATTTCACATACAAAAATGCTATTGAGTCTGAATTACGACGTCAGCATCTTTAGAACAGAAATTCAGCTTCATAGAAAATTTCATATATATATAAAACTGTTAATAACAACAATTTCTTCGGAATAAAAACAGAAATTCATAGAAAATTTTACATGTGAAACGTAAATGTGTGCAAATTACAAAGTTAGTTTCTTCGGAAAGGAAACACCATTTCAATGAAAACTCCATATAAAAAGTATTAATAAATAGGAATTACAGCATTATTTCCTTCGGAACAGAAATTCGGAAATCATGGAAAATTGCATATACAAAGTCTTAATTAGTTGGAATTGGAACATTTTCTTTAGAGTGGAAATTCAGAGTTACTGAAAATTCCATATACAGAGTGTTAATGAATAGGAATTACAGCGTCAGTTCCTTTGGAACAGAAATTTAAAGTCACAGAAAATTCCACACACAAAATGCAAACAAACTAATAGCGACCAGGTATGAATTATCATTCCGCAAAAAAAATAGAATTTCAAATTATAAAACGGAACTGAGTAAGAAGGAAAACAAACTTGAAATCAAAATGTAAAGCAACAGTTTATTTACTGACACGTAAAGACTTTAGATAGTCTTGATAATTAATAAACTGTTGTATTACATTTGAAGATTTTAGACAGTCTTCATGACTCAATTAATAAACTGTCAACTGGGAATTGAATTCGAAACATCTTGAACCCAGCAGCCTTCTACATAAGCTTCGTAAAAATTTATTCATTCTTAGATAATTCCTAGGTGAGCTGTATGCAAGACTACTGAGCATTGAAAATTCGAGGCGGATTCATACACCATGAAACAGGCTTTAAACTATATGCGACTTGAAGCAGTTGGAGTTCTCTTTAAGAGTCTTCCGTGAAGGCACCTTCCCTTCAGGCCAGATAGTCCTCACGTATTTGCCTTAACCCAATTCAATTCAATCCATCCTAAGCTTCTTGAACCAACTATCATACATTTTTTTTAAATTTCATTAAGAAGATCCAAATCCTGCAATACACTGAAATGGAATATTTATAGCCAAAGGAAATAAGTTTTGAATTAGATTCTGAACGGGATCGCACTGAACGAATTTTAAAAAAATCTGATGCGCCCATCACATGACCTTTCGTTAACTCCATGTTTTACATACAGTAGACGTCGACTAATGTAATTGCGGTTAAGGTTATCATTGGAATATTTTTATCCAACTACTGAAGTCCCGCACGTTTGTATTTGAAAACATGAAAAATACTCAGCGAAATTTTTTTAATTTTCAGAATTTAGAGCTGGGTAGGGGCTATGGTAGGGGGAATTGTCCATATTTGTCCACTGAGGCCGATAGCTAAAATCTCTACCTGACTTCAGATCCGACAGAAAAAACTGGCTGCTGGGAGTTTTCATGGTTTTTCCCATGCGCAGCATGCGTATAAACCAATTCTCCTTAAAACGCCCTCCACGAATACTTCTTTCCTCTTAGTAGATACACGTATGCACCTCCATAATCATTTTTTAACCTCCATAATCAATTTTTTTAAACATATTTTTATGATAAAACATTATTTTCGTACAAAAGTATTTTTTAAATACTAAAATTAAAGAAAGAAAGAAATTTATAAAAAAAGGGGGGAAGACAATTTATAGACAGCAGTAGCAGACGACCGATTTTCAAATTAATGGGTGTAGTGTCAATAGCATATTTCCCTCCTTCTCCCACCTCTCACGCAGACGATGGCACCCCCGCCCTTCATTCGGGTTATTGCACCCGTGCGACAAGGACAGCTCCAAACGAATAAGACTCACTCCTCCCAAAACGAAGAATCCAGGAGTTTTGCCATAATTTCTGAATGACGTTTCTTTTAAGTCTTCTTCACCTCTTATGGCGCAATAGAATCCGTATATAGTCAATGGCTTAGTGGAGATTGAGCCCATTCCCAAAACAGCCTAAACAATTTTGTTCTCATCTGAGCTAAGGATTCAGTAATCTGATTACCTTTTTGAGATTTTACAAAAAACCCTTGATACTCTTTTACTGTTAAAAAGATATCGTGCTTGCATAACACAGGAATAATTTTGAAGTATTATGGGAAAATGCACCGCACAAGAGACAAATGAATTATCAGCAAAAAAGAATATATGTTGACAAATGTGAAATGAGGCAAATTTACTTTCATATTTTAGATAATGTATTTAATCAAATATCTTAAGACTTGGTTTCCTTAATCAACTTGAATTTATGACTCTTCTGAATGAGGAGGTTTCACAAATCGGATTTTTTCACAATATTGCTATTTTTCACAATATTGCTAAATATATTAAATGGTAGCTCATACTGCAGGCTGTTTGATTTTGTAAAGCTTAAAAATGAGCTGACTGCTTTATATTCCTTTGCAGCGTTTGAAAATATGTACCTGTACATGAACTAGTATCACATATAAATACCAATAATGTTCGTAATATTAAGAGTTAATCTTAATTCTATCAATACCATCAGTTGAATGATCATTTTCTGCACGGGGAAAAATTAATAATTATAGTAGAGTAAAGCTGTCCCAAAAGAGATTAACTGCGCTTTATACTATCTATTGAGAAAAAAACTTCTTCTGAGAGTTAAAACATTTTACGAAGATGTAAACAAGGAAGCTACTATTCAAAATAAAACGATAGAATTTACATTTAAATCCTTTTAATCCTAATGAGTCATATTTAAGTATTATTCCAAGACTTTTGGTTGTGTTTTAGGTCTCGGGTACATAAATTTATTTCCATAAACTACACAGCATATGGACTATGGATGTTTACTTATTTATATAAATATTGATAGATTTTAGAATACTCAGAAGAACAGATAACTGGAAATTTTAAATTTTTTTATTTATGATTTATCATTTTATTTTATGCGTTAATACATAACTAAATATTGAATACGCATAATGTTCATCCCCATTCATTAATAGAGATTTCTTTTTTAATTTTGTATTTAACGGCATGTCCTTTATGAAAAGACACTATATGTCTCTGCACGATTACGTATATCGTGTGTAAGGTTATTTTCCCCGCCTTCTTTGCATGCCTTCGTGGGGTAGTGGTCAGCACGTTCGACACGTATTCCAGAGGTCCGTGGTTCGAATTCCGGCGAGGGTATTGCTCATTTTTCACGTCTCCTACTGCCTAATAAAACCTAAAGTCTCTACACGTGCATAACATTTATAGAAAAATGTGTTAATGAGAGAGTTTGAAAACTCTCTGGTGAAAATTTCAAATCTGGATCTTTTCAGAATTTCCTCATATTATTTAGTTTCTGAATTATTTCCATTCGTGAAAATATCTTAAATATCTTAAAACAGCTTTTACAAACTATTGTATATAAGCTTATTATTGACCTGGCCCGCAAAACGCTCTATTATATATGTACATAAACATCTATGCCTTAAAATTAATATATAAAATGTTATTAATGTCTCTAGTCACTGGAAATGGTGTTCCTCTTCATCCAACTTCTAACAAATGAAGAGCGCCTAAACGCTAACTTCCAGTATTTACGCTAGTACAAGTAGAAAAAACCGTTTTACAGAAACACTTCTACTATTGCCCCGTTTTGGAACCGATAACAAAAATAAATCCGACTTTCATTTGACAACACATTTACTTGAATCTAGTACAAAGTTTACGGTACCTTGCATTATATTTTTTATCCATGTGCTTATAGTGATGAACATAAGTAATGAAGCAAACAGCATTTTCAAAAGCATTTTTATAGGGTTTTTTTATCATAACATTTCTGTGTCATAACTTCAGCCGTTTTATCAAAGAAACCAACTGCATTCTGTGAAGCACTTTTCAAGACTCTCTACCAAAGTTATAAACTGCATTTCATAAAACATTTTCAAGTTTTTTCCCACATTAAGCATTAGACTTTTACGCTGAAGGAGAAACTATATGTGATACAAATTAGAGAGGTTTTTTATCTTCTCATCAATCCTTAACTACATCCGTAACACACCCTAACTACACCCTCTAAACTAGAGGTCTCAAACTATAATTGCTGGTGGGCCAAATGTACGATCTGAAAACGGCTCATGAATTTTCTTTGCAGCAAAATAAATATTTTTGAATATATAATTTAATAAAAATATTTGAAAAAATTTTTAATGTCGCTTACGAGATTTTAGCAAAACATACATAAACTAATAATACCGCAAGGGAAAAAATGCAAGTTTAGAGTTATTTTCTGTCTGAAATCTAAAGACTGGCACCTACAAGATATTTTTATTGGCTACACAATATATTTACAGCTAACTATTAAACTTTCAGACTGATATTTATTTTTTAAAAAACTAACATTTTTAATTAATTAATAACTTGCATTAATTTAAACTAAAATATACAAACTATGAAATTATTATGTGAAAACGGCTGATCATATATAAATAAATGTATTCCCAAACAAAGCTCTTATTCTTAGAGGGAAAGTTCGTAAATTTCTTTGAAGCAAATTACGAACAAAATTTAATCCAATCTGTATCTTAAAATCCTTGAATAATATTTATATCACACAGTGATATAAATTCTAAAAAAGATTGCTTTTAAAAATTTTGTGATTTTACTCTTGAGTTTCATGCGGCATAAGTGCGAAGAAAGCGACGTTTAATAAAGTAAAAAGACGAAGAGTCTGTTAGCATGAATGAGTCCAAGAGCAGATTTGTAAAGCCAACAAATCCTCAGGTGCGCCTTTAAAATCTAAATAGCTTCAGATTTTACTATTTGTTTTACTTGACACTATACGTAAATTTAATGAATTTTTTATTAGCAAACTCAACGGATTAAAAGCAATATGTTACCATTCAGCATGACTAGGGTATTTAGTTTTTAAATTTAATCGCAAAACTCCACGCTTTCAAAGAAAGATTTTGAGGAAAGATCCGGCAGCCAGGAAGTGTGGGAGAAGCATTGTTGAACTACAAGCCCAGGAGTTGGTGGTAAAAGAAAGAGCAACACTGCGTAAAATGTCGTCGCCGTGCACTAAGGCTGTTATGATCCGGTTATCAAATGAAATACGGGTTGTCGGGCTATGTTCACTGCAAACAATTCTACTCCGGTCCGTGAGATCCCATGTAGAACGCGTCTGGCACCGTAACATGCAAATGTGCCTGGAGATAAACAACAGTGAGGGGCACTCGGCGCAACGATCTCCGTGGCATAGCCTGTCAATAGTCACTACAGTAACTGGTGCCACGGTTACACGTCGGATCGTTGATAAGGAAGCATGAGAAGCTGTAAGCGCATCATCGGATGATCACTTTGTCGTCGCTCTCGTCGACTATAACATTCTTGACATCTGGTTCAACCATTCTTGCCAACATTGTCGAACGGTAGCATTGCTCCCACACAAATATCTTCCGTTCCTGCGATTTGATTTTCCTTTTGTCTAACTACACGCCCTCTCTAATACTATTCGTGAACCTGTCTGTGGTACAGTACACGTGGATGATGGAATGCGCCTTAGCCTCTGTTTTACTCAGGATGCTTCGTTGAAACTCCAACGGATTTCAAGGTATCATTTCCATATTCTATCGTAAAATATGACCATACGCAATTTCGTCCCATTCACATAACTACTTCTTGGTGCCAGAGAATGTAAGAGAATTTTATTTATAAAATTTATTTCAAGTATTGTTACAAGCGTACGAGTTCTTAATCAACTGAATGCGCGCACAAAGAACCGTTGATAGCTTCATAAAATTTATTTTCCAGAACGAAACACTTAACAGTTATGGAACTTTAATTCACACAGATTTTAGTATGACAAACGCAATCAGTAGTAGCTACTTCAAATTATGTTAAACACAACGCAATGCAAAGGCGCATCTAAAGAGCAAAGCTACCGCGGATATCTCTCAATACCCCGAAGTCAAATGTGAATTAAAAATTAAGAACTAATGCTCTCTACGGTGATATATGTATTCCCCTGGCCGCCGAAAAGTTTTTAGTTCCTTCGACATCTCGAAATTAATGGAAGGTATATGCAGTTACATAGGGCTAGATAAAATTACAGTTACATAGGTATTTAGTACAATTACAGATATAGAGGTACCACACCCCAATATCAGCGAATGGTCGCCAAGTATGACGAATTTGGCCATTTCACGTAAAATCTGGTTGCAAAAATTAGTCACCAAAAGCCTTCGCAAGCTTGGCGCTGTCTTACCAAACTCGCAACATAGGCATTTACCTCACTGTTAAAACGACCTGCCATTGCAATTTTATTTTTCCGGCGGAACTTTACATTTAGAAGCAATTCATGTTTAGGTCACACAAGCTATATTATAATTTCTAAAAGTACAGTTTTAGTAAAATTTACATATATACAAAATTCGTAACAGCGCCCCCTTCCCAAAGCCTGCTCGACCTGGACAGTACAACACGTGGACAAGAAGCAATACGTACAACTAAGGAAAATCAATGCAGTACTAAAACTAAATGCTATAACTTGATTAAATAATAAACAAAACTAAATCAATCAATAAATAATAAATTTACAAATTTATATGCACATAGGTACATGGTTCTTGGTATAATACTTACATTATTTACACTACGTGAATTAAATATTATGACCATACCAAGCGGCTAGCCTGTCGTTAAGATTTTATTATTAACTACAAGTTTAAGCTTAGAACCTGGTGACACACAGATCCGAACTACTACGAGTTCAGCCTGTTTACGACTCTGTAAGGATCGTCTTGGGGATACTGTATTAAAAGGAGGTATTTTATGTCGAATCGGATAACCATTCCTTGTCACCTTCGTTGAATTAATCAACTTCAGCTCTCGTGTCGTATCGGGTCTCATCTCCTCCCTCGCCAAACTGACTCGTTCTCGAGCAAAATTGTGCATCATTTCAAACCACGCCTAGAGAATTTGAATGTAATCAGACGATGAAGAAGCATCTGAAGAGCGACCAAATAACAGATCGCCAGGCAGACAAAAGTCAGGACGGAAGCACATCTCATATGGGGAATTGGAGGTAGTTTTGTGAACAGCACTGCGATAGCCAATATGAAAAGAAATAACTTCTGGTTCCAGTCCTATTGGCTTCTGGAAACCATCAGTTAAGTTGGTTCAACTAAACCTCTCTACCATGCCGTTTCACTGAGGATATAAAAGTGTCGTTTGGATCTATGTCTACACCAAGCAATTTGCAGGTTCTTTAATTACAGCCGAGATCAAATTCCTTCCTTGCCAGGAATGTAACTGAAGAGACAATTCAATGCTGTATCATTAATTACCTCTGCTACCGCTGCTGCTATCATTACCTCTATAGTCTCTTGATCAGGGACAGGATACGCTTCACTCACTGTGCTAGGTAATCAATGACAAAGATAATGTATTTATTGGGCATCAGCAGTTCGTGACACAAGTCCCAGGATGTCAGCGGCGATGCGGTCAAAATGCGCTCCTAAATTGTAACTCTGCAGCTTCCCTCGGCTGCATTTCTTCGGTCCGTTCCGACCTGTTTAGGCTTCGCAAGATTGATGCCACTTGTCCACTTATGCCCTTTTCTACACCAGTGCTATGGAACACTATGCAAAGTCTTCATAATTCCGAAGTGGCTTCCTGTCACACTGCTTCCGGGATCTTGGAAGTATCATCTGCTAGTGGAATTCCTTTTCATCTTCCGATTCGAACTTCCGGTACATGACGCCATTTCAAGTATGGAGAGAGCCCAATATTATTTTGTCGTAGGACCATACATCGAAATGTCCTGCCAAGTACGTTTCGTATTTGAAGACTCGATTAAGTCAATTATAGGTTTAATGTCGCCATCATCCAAGTGGTCTCTTCTGACCTCCACTCCATAAGTCTGGGTCAGACGATGTTCAAGTTGTAACTTGACGTGCGACCAGATTAACCAGCTCCTATTTTGCTTTGACCGTGGAACAATAGCGGCAGCTTTCGGGGCAGGGTCTTCTAGACAGGGAGTCGGCATTTCGGTGTGACGATCGCTTAGTATCAATCCCAATATTTGGCCTTTAGGACTCTTGAAATTTAATAGTCAGTCAAACATGCATGATCTGTGCTCAGCAGGGATTTTCTTACGCAGAGGCAATGGTTTAAATGTTCTACGGCTTTAAGTATGACTAGAAACTCTTCTCTAGTGACACAGTAATTCCTCTCGGGTTTAGATAGACACTTGCCTCAATGTGCTGCGTCTCGTTCTTAAACGGTTATTTCTTGGAATAAAACAGAAACAACGCTCTTATTGCTCGCATCTCTATCAAGAATAAATGGTTTTTCGAACTAAGAATACGCCAGGATTGTAGCAGATGTTAAAGGCTCCTTCAGTTTCTTAAATGCATCCTCAAAATCTTAAGACCACAAGAACTTTTGCTTGTTGACTGTCATTATGTGAAGGGCTGTTGAGATGAACGAAAAGGTTTTCACAAATCTCCTACAGTAGGTGCAAAGCCCCAGGAAACTTCTCAGCTGATGGACATTTTTGAGTTGCCTCCGATTTTTAACTGCCGACGCTTTTTTGAATTCGTACACAGACCTTCGCCAAAAATGGCAGTCTGAAGTAAATCATTTCCTGTTTGAAAAATTTAACATTTGGCAAAATTTATCTTTAGATTGGCTCCATTCAATTTTTGACGCTTTCCTAATATTTTCTAAATGGTTTTCAATACGTTTTTTGACGATAATGTCATTAGGGTATGTCACATAGGCTTCGTAAGAACGTCTTCTCATCACGGCATCCATGAGGCGTTCGAATATTGCTACGTAACATTACATAATCCAAACGAACATACATTACATAATCCAAACGTACATGTATTACATAATCCAAACGAAGTCACACTGAATTGCCAAAGGTTCTTAATAAATCCCGTTTTTTCTCGGTCATTAGGATTTCTCTCTACCTGCAAAAATCCACTCTTTAAATCAAGTCGAAAACGACTTGCTTCCAGACAGAGTGTCTAGAATGTCGTCAATTTTAGAAAAGGATAGCTATCATTCTTCGTGATATCGTTCAAGCGACGCTAGTTTAAGCAAAATCTAGTTCAACGATCCTTTTTTATGACAAGGACGATCGCAGAAGTCCTTGCTGAAGGCTCATTATCATAACTTTTTTGCATGCTCTTTAGAAGTTTTCCTAGTTCTTCCTCTTTAACAATCGGCATATGTCTTGAATGTTGCTTGATTGGAGGATGATCACCCCGTATCAATTCTATGTTGGGCCAAACTTATTCGACCTACGTCAGAAGATGAGGGGGAGAAAACATACTGATATTCTTGAATGACATGTTCTGTGGCACTGATCTATCATCGCTTAGTTCTGAATTCGACAATAATTCCGATGTTAAGCTCTCCGAGGACATCAAGACTGGTAGACTACTGGTTCGTTTAACGCAGGTCGCTGGAGCACATGCTGCCAATACTTCGCTTTTCCTAATAACTTAGCCTTATCACTTATGTTAGCAACTCTCAAAGCGATGATTGTCACCGATAGGCGCGAGTACTAAGGCAACTATTACTCTTTTAGGACAGTTACTGTTGTTATGATATTCCATTATGCAGCATCGGAAATTTCTATTTTCAGCTATCGATCCAGAAAGTAAAAAATTATGTTTTTGTCGGTACTGTGATATCATCTTTAGATATTTGATGGACGGATAGCACTCGTTCATCCTTAATTCTGAACACGGTTATGTCCTCAGAGGCAGAACGCAGTTCATTATTTTTAAAGTCGAAGGAAAAACTGTATTTATTTAGAAAATCTAATCCAAGTAAGCAATGGTGTATAATTTTTGCCACATATGCCTTGTGATAGTAGGCGGACTTCTAAACGTGATGCTAACCTCCAATTTTCCATCGATATTGATTTTATCCCCAGACACAGCTTGGAGGGTAACGCAGGGGGACATCCGAATGATTTTACCATCCAACTGTTGAACCAAATCTTTACGGATGCTGGTAACACTGGCTAATGTGTCGACGCTCATATTGCAAGGAACTCCACTTATTCCTTTTATGATGAAGAATCCATTGCTGCCGCCACTCGCTGCAGAAACCATACGCGCTTTTAAATGGTGCTCCTCATTATCTGGCAACCTCCGCCTCGCAAGATGCAACTGGTTAGTTTCCCTCCTTCTTGCTGGGAGCGATTTTAGCTTCCGTTCGTTGATTAAATGAAGTTTTTACGAGTTGCTTGTCGGACTGCCTTCAGTTTCACTATGATCACTAAAGTGCTTTTTAGATCCTTCAAACCCGCCTTCTCAGGATGTTTTGTATCTCAGATGATATCGATGAAGTACTGCAGAGACGGGAGTTTCCTTGTTTCTGCAGGGCAATCAGAAAAAGTGAGATGAGATAGCTTTTCAACATTTGTGGCGAGCATTTGGAGTGTTTCCCAGGCTTCTGTTGGCTAGATTTCAACTGAAGTCTGCTATAGTCTTTAAACACTTCTCGCCAAACGCAGCTCCAACGCGACGGATACAGTTTTAAAGCTTAGCCTCTAGTTTTCGGTCAGAGTTTGATATCCGCTGCGTCTGCTTTCAGACAAGTGGGAAGACGACATGCCTTACTTTCAAGATTCCACCCATCTGCATTTGCCACAACAGAGAACTGAATCTTGTACGCTTGCCAGGAACTCTTTCTATCATACGTGGATGGCTTTCGGGAGGGTCGTTTCGGGATGGCTTTCGGGAAAGCCGTCAGAAATGCTTTCTGTTTTCAACTTATAAGGTATTTCTCCCGCCTTCTTCGCATGCCTTCGTGGTGTAGTGGTCTGCATGCTCGAAGCGTAACCGAGAGGTCCGTGGTTCGATTCCCGGCGAAAGCGTTGCTCATTTTTCATGTCTCCTGCATCCAAAATAACCTAATGTCTCTACAAACTTCCTTGGCGACAGCAGAAACTCTGTCATCGATTTGTTTTCCGATAGCACATACCCTTCCGTCGACTTTTTTTGACAGCAGATGCTCTTTCACCAATTTGTTGTTCGACAGCAAAAACTCTTCAGTTTCTCTAACTTTACTTTCAAGCGTGTTCACTCCGCCTTCCAGAAACTCGAATTAGTTTTCTATTATGGCAGTAATTTCTCTTTCCATTTCCTCTTGATCTGCTTCAATCTTTTCTTGAACAGACTTGACGGCTCCTTACATTTTTTCTTGGCCTCCTTTTATCTCGTCTTGACGACTCCTTCTATCTTTTCTTGAAAAGCTGCAAAGGCTGCCACCAGCTGTCTCAGTTGCTCATCCATCTGTCTTGTGACCAGCATTCAGTCCCACTTCTGACACCAAAACTTGTCACGTGCGTACGGGTTCGTAATCGACAGAATGAATGCACACAAAAGCAATGATAACTTGGTAAAATTTATTTTCCCAAAGAAAACAATTTACAATTCTGGAATTTTACACAAAAGTACTCGTACAGCTCTCAGTATGAGACAGCATAATCAGTGGTTACCACTTCAAATTACTAATAACTTAAATACAAGGCAATGCGAAGCACATCTAAATTCAAAGCTAGCACTGAGATCGCTCAATACCCCATAAATTGTAAACTAAAAACTGAGATCTGATGCTCTCTCCTTTGTTATATATTCGAAAAGTTTCCAGTACATTCTATTTCTCGAAATTACTAGAAGTCATATACAGTTACATACGGCCAGATACAATTAGAGTTACATGGGTATTTGGGCCAGTTACGGATATTCAAGGACCACACTAAAATGTCAGCAAATAATCGCCAAATTTGGCGACTTTGAGTTTCTGCTAAAATTTGGTAATAACGAAATGTCCACATGAAAATAGATCCGTTCGCTTCGGTTCGAACTTGGATCAAAGTACCAATATTCAATGATCTTAACGAATTGGTGACAGTTGGGGCCGAAACGGTGAAGGCTTAAGAAAAACTAGAAATTATAAAAAAGTTCATATGCTGAAAAAATTCAAAATTTATTACAACTTCAAACTTATTTTACTTTCACAAGACTAAAAATTTAAGCTATTTTAAAAAATATGACAACTCTTCTCACAAAAACATCAGCTGCTCGTTTGCCCAGGCCTGGTACTTAAACAAATATTAGATGTAATCCGAAGGTAGATCGGAAGCGCTTTTTTCATATTTGCTGAATTTATAGACATGGGCTGCTCCATAATAAGAGATATTCTTTGCAAATATTTACCTCTGCAGTCTTCCATAATTAAATATTTCGAGGGAAACTCAAGGAACGTAGCTAAATTACATCATTAAACAGATGTGAGAATGAAAACAATGTCATGTCTGTGTACTTAGACAAAAAAGTCGAGGAAGGCATCTTAAATGATGTTTACTCAAGCTGAGAAGCACAATGCTCCATGTGTGCACTTTTCATAATAGAAATGGAACTCCAAGGCCTCTGCTAAAGAAGAATCGTGAATTGCTCTCTGGTAACGCTGTCTCCTGCAGAAAATGAATTTTTTTATAATAGAATAGGCCCCGCTTAAAGTGATCACGCTTGTCCACATCTATTATGACAACATTAAGCCACAAGAAAAAGTATCTTCACAGAATTTTAATTAGGAAAATGCAAAAATTTGTTTATGAACTGTTCATAACTCTTTTAATGTAAATGTTCATTTGTGAACTCTTCATAGCGATTTTGGAAATTATTTTACCGATTCTGTACCTCTATTTTTTAATACTCAGAGGACATCCCTAACTGGAAATGAGCTTGCCAGCGTAAAATTTAAAATTATACAAAAAAGGAACCTTAATTTCAGTACTCATGAAGAGAGGACCTGTGTTTGATAGCGCTCAGAACTAATGGAATAATAAATAAGGGAACAACATATGGGACTTATATAATGAGAATAATATATGAAATAATTCTATTGACAGATTGCACATTAAGTTACAATTTTTGCACAAGTTTCATTGAAAATATATTTTCTGCTCTGTCTGCTGGCACAAAAAGTAAAATTGTGATATGCTTAGTTTTTTTCTGTAAAGGAAGGTATGTGCGAAAAGGCATTTAACATTAATAACTTTTAAATATTTAATAAAAGTATATTTTCATTTCTTTGAAAAAAATCACTACGATCACTATGAAATCATACGCCGTGTCCACGAAAAGTCCTCCCTCGGCCTTTATTTTGGCCACCATTGCTCATATACTTACACACTTCGACGTAACGATTCATGCTCTGGCATTTTTAAAATTTAAAGAAATCAGTTTTATAAATATTACGAAATCTCACTTCTTATACGTTAACCCACCTTTCTTTGTTTTGTTTTGCGTTACTTTACTTTACAAGCAGCTTTTCAATATCAAATGCGGTAGATCGCATACGATAGTGTTCCTATGTAAATAAACTTAATTTCTTACTACAGTTTGACACTTGTTGCCGTTTGAGAGAAAGTTTGTTGTCTAGAAGAGAAATTGCTAAAAATATCTTCATCACAGTTTATAGATTCTCATTGCTTAAATTTTTTTTCTTTTTTGTTATTAATTTTCAACTATTAAAAATGTTCTTCCCATATAAATGTACTTCCAGACAAAGGTACAAAAGTTCGTAAATGAGTAAATGCGAGTAAAATTTAATCGAAGCTGTGTTTTCAAGTCTTTGAGTAAGATTTATAAAGTAACAAAACTGTAAACGAACTATTTGTCACTGTCAATAAATTAGGCCCATTCATGGAGTTTCTGCTGAGTTATTCTTGTTCTATTTTAATGCAAGTTATATTAGTAAAAACTTGGGACTTCAAATAATTAAAATCTTGAAATCTTTACCGTACTACAAATATATAATAAAAAGTCATCGCGGGACGCATAAAATTATTTGAGTCACTGGTTTACGACATCGTTCCAAATGTTTTTATCTTCGACGTGGCAGTTCGCACTGGGCAAAGAGTAAGATGTTTAATTTTTCATTTAAATTCAATGCTATTGATTAACAAAGGCATTAAACGCAGCTCTGTGTCTGTTGTTACCCATTACTAACTGAACCCGTGTGTATTCATTAAAATACTTTTTTATAATAAATCCGTGAATTTTAATTTTAATTCATTTACTGGCATCCATACCCATCCTGAACACTTTCGTGTTCAATTTGCAGCGATTCCCCTTCTTTTGAAAATCAGTGCAGTTTATTTCAAATTTTCCTTCCTTCGGTGTACTCCTGACATTAAAATAAATTATTACAGCTTAAATAAGCATAATTAATCTTCCCTAACTGCGGAATTTGGAGAAGAAGAATGAATTCTTGCCAACACAGAGTTTTAATCTAATTTAGCGAATCCAGATGGACAAATTAAATTTATCTCCTCTACCATTTTTAACGCAGCTTTAATTTGTTGAGATTCTCGAATTTAATACTTCGTTCGGCGTAGGGATGACATATTAGAAACTAAATATCAATCAAATTTCAACGATTATGATGAAACAGATTGTATCAATCATGGAAGAAGTATCGTGCCAAAGTATACCAATGTTTTTTGCGTTTTAAAAAATGCTGTTAACTAATATACTGATAAATACTAGTCACTTTAGTTCTAAAAGTACTGGCACTACTATGCTAAAAATATTAGTCACTTTAGCTCTACACTTTAACCTTAAAAATTATGGTCACTTTGTCAAGACTACTGTTTCTGCTGGTTGATTTTGTAAACATAACTGGAGTCCTGAGTCAAAACAGGGATCTTACTCAAAACTATGTTCGTGCGTACGAAGAAAGTAAAAGACAAGGAGGGTTAAATTGACCGTTTATTCTCACAGCGTACAGGTGCTTCCGCACTTCGGGATACAAAGACTAAGATGCTTTACTAAGAAGACTAAGAACTAAGATGCTTTACAGAGACTAGCAATTCGAAGATTGGCTTTTTTAATACTACGTAAGTAGGGAGCAGGATGCAAAGACTACAATACGTCTTCGAATATTAACGATAACTAAAATCGGGTCCTAAAGGCGGACAACGAAAATCACACGCGTGGTAAAGGCCGCGAGAAATCTCTCACTACATCTTGGCTAAAAGCCATGTCTTAAATACTTCTAAAGTTTCCAACCTCATTTCCATACACTAAATCTATTCGCGCTTATTCTGATCGGAAATGGAAAATAAGAGGCAACAGTAAAGGTTTAAAATAAAATAAACATTAATAAAACTTAAAATCCTTACAGCTTTAGCTCTAAAAATACTAGTCATTACTATATTAAAAAATACTTGTCTAAATTATTCTAAAAGCACTGGTCAGTTCAGATCTTAAAAATAAAGATTACTTTAGTTTAAAAATACTGGTAACTATTACACTAAAAATACTAGTCACTGAAGCCATAAAAATGCTGACCACTTCTAAAAATGTTCGTCACTCTATATGAAAATGTAATGCTTATTTTAGGTCTTAATAATGCTGATCACTTTAGTTCTAAATATACTGGGCACTACTATATTAGAAAATACGGGTAGCAACTGCATTAAAAATACAAATAGTGGCCACTACTATCCAAAAATACTAGTCACTATTATACCAAAAATACTGCGCTCACCTTTTCAGAACATATACCAATCACAAACAAAAAATATACCAATTACCCTTCCTAAATTATTACATATATGAATTAAAATAATAACAAATATATGATTAAAATTTTAATTCATACGTGTAATAATTTACAAGAGGGCATTAATATAGTTGCAATCATTCATGGTCTATTACTATTTTGTCGGCAGTATACAGCTGACGGTATATAGCGTCCATTAATACACATTTCTGTTGATAATAGGATTCCCTCCACTGCGTGCTGTTCTGTAAAACGCAATACACAAATTTTAATTTTTTAATGCAATAACAGCTTATCTGAATCTTTGTTCATAAACAAAAATGTCTTATCGAGTATCAATCCGGTTTACATCTAACGAAAGGGTATATTTTTCGAGTCTGTTGTTACGTCACGATGGTCCATAACCGGCACTAATCTCGGAGCTTGGCCACAGTTTCATAGCCACAGGATAATACGAAAGTTCCCCAAAACAGCAATGCAATTAAGAGTTTATATAAATTTGAAAGAATTCAGTATTTTTTAACATTTGTCCTTTTAGATGTAATGAACTTTGACCCGGCTATTCGTTCCTTTATATTGGAGAAAGACTTTAAAATGATACGTGAGATGTTTCCAAAGTTCCAGAAAATAAATGCTGTTCAATTCCAAGAACTTCGAAAGCAACGCTGTCATCTAAAGACGACTTCTGATATGTTTATGCAGATGCCCCGTGCAATATTGTTGAGTTCGATTCAGTTGTTTGACTCACTGATACATGTACATTTTCGTAGCACCACTTTGACAATAATGTGCAGGCGTACATAATAATACGTAACAACAAGACGAAGCTGCCAGATGCTCTCATCTAAATATTCAAACCCTCAGCTTAAATACACAAATAACTAGTTTGCAATCCGGTGAGAGTTACAGAACGAAGATACATGTATAATAGCAAAGGTTTAAATCATAATAATTGGTTAATAAATATAGAATACCTTATAACGATGGCACAAATAGGTTTAACATAAAATGGTACTACTCCGTTAGAGCGGCGTCAGTTAAAAATGAGAAGAAAACAATGCTACAACAACACGCCAAATATCGAGGCTCCAAAATTTAACGTTTGAAATATCGTGGCTCGAGAATTCTAGTTTTCTTCTGAAATATCATCCCACGTTATGTTTTTAGCATATTTCGCCATTTTTTAGTACGATGTACAGAATTTGGAAATTACCTAATGACCAAGAAGCAGCGTAAGATTCCTTCAGGACAAAGGAATAATTCATGGCAATTGACTTTGTTCTCAAAATCATTTGATGAACTTAACTTCTGACTCAAACAAAGCTACTATATGGCGTTGTCACGCACGCTCTTGGTGTGAAAAAGGATTCAGAACCAAAACATAGTTTGAAGGCTCTCGTCCTTCTGTCCACAATTCGTTTTATCTATCTGTGGCGTCAGGAATTGACGCCGACTGAGTTTTGCCAACTTCAGTTAGAAATCAGCCATAATATGACAGTAATTTGGAATAACTGCTTCGAGGGAGGTACGTGCAAACGGTTTGATGTCTCGTAAAAGAAATAAAATCGGTAGAGCAACAAAATCATAGAAATAGACGAAAGTCTTTTCGCAAAAAGAAAAAACAACGTTGGATGTGTTCTTCCGGAACAATGGGTATTCAGGTGTTTATGCCGGGAATGCAAAGAATGTTTTCTGGTCACCGTTCCCGATCTTTGCGCCACAACATTGATGACTGCCATTAAGGAAAACATGGCGGATAGCAGCATTATATTTTCAGACTGCTGGAAAGAAGAAAGACCGCTGAAATTAAGAAATGCTGAGTATGAACATTTATTTCACTGTAAATAATAATTTTTTAGATCCTGAAACTGGATGCCATACTGTGGAAAGATTGTGGAGCAGTGCTAAATGGAGAAACAAAAGTCAGCGGGGCACTTCTCGCCACTGTTTACAATCCCATTCAATAAAATTTATGTGACTTCGGTTATATTCAAAAACTGAATTTTTTTTCTATAATATTGAATGATATTTGTAATTTTGTGCCATCTGTTTAGATTGAATTTCCTTTTTTGTTATTTTTTTATTTATGTGTAGAATATTCTAGATTAAAAACTTAAAAAGAAAAGTTTCCTTTCTTTAAGAAATGTGAAATTAAAAAAAATACTTTTCCCAGTAGTAGTAATTTTAGTCTTTTAAACTCTATTATTATTTCATAACTTTGAACTTGGTAACAATCGGTGACAAAAAAAGTGGCGCATCTTTAACTGACGCCGCTCTAACGGAATAATACCCATAAAATATTTTATAAACAGGTGGATTTAATGAGATACCGAAAGTGCTCTTTAATTAAATTTAAAATATAAGTTTTTCGTTAAGTTATGAAAACCGAAAAATTTGGAAACATTCCACGTAGAAAAAGTAGCATATATCTGACAGATGTGGGGAGTATGGAAAAATGTCGAGCACAATTTTTCATTGCAAAACCCTCACTTTGTCTCCTTGTTCGGAGAAAGCACTTTTCTCCGACTTCCTGTCATTACAGCATTTTGTTTTCCAAACAGTAATTCCTCTCCAACAATTATTGCGCTCATTATCATTAAGAATTTCCTTCTTTCCCCGCTCACAAATCTCTCATTGTCCATACATTAATGCAAGCTTCAGTTACAATGCCACTTGCCTCCTCTTTCTTAATAGCTTTCGAGTCTCTTGGCGAGGGCTGCAATTTACTTTCATTGTTTAAAATGATGCCTTAAAATTCATGCCTTTTGATGAATTAAACATCTTATATATTGTTATAAATATTTAAATACATCTGATTACATTGTTGTTTTTGTGCACCATTTATTTAAATATTTGTTTATTTCTTGCTTTTAGGATACGTTTTAGAATTTATTTCATCAAATTGTCGCCAAGGCCCGTCATTAGTATTAAGCAAAAAATAAAAAGGAAACTATCGATAATTGTGACTGAATTTTGCATAATAATAATGACTGAAATTATAAATTCATAAAGAATTAAAAGTAAAAGAGAAAAGGAAAAAATAAAAACCTAGCATCAATCTACGACTGATTTTTGCCTGATAACAATAATGAGTGAAATTATAAACGCACACAGTATTAAACATCAGAAACATTATCATCAGTCTAAGCCTGAATTTTGGTTACTAAGGAAGGAAATTGTAGCCCTCGCCAAGAGACTCGAAAGCTATTAAAGATCGCCCGACATTGTAAATCCATACAGAATTAAATCTAAGATAAATTATCGTCAATCTACGACTGAATTTTGCCTAATAATAACACTGATCGACATCTCATCCATCAAAATTTAACCGCGATGAATCAAATCGATTCTGTATTCCCAAAACCGAAGAGTCCCCAGTTGAGAAATTAAGAGTCCACACAGTATTGCGAAAGTGAAACGAAAATCCTATTAATTTCAACAGATTACGCAAGTAGGGAATCCTATTTCTCAACCTAGTTCTGTGAGCCTAATTACTAAACAAGGTGACGTATGAAAAATTAACATCTTTGGTTCCATTAAAACCTTGACGTAGGCCGAAAAGAGTGAGGATTCAGATACCTTGTCTTCTTATTCATAACCCTGTAAATTAATTTAATAGTTTCCACACCTTCCGATACTTCCCAAATTTATGAAAAGCTTTTGAATGCATTTTACGGTTAATTGTACCTTAATTTTCAAAATTTTTCGGCAACTGGTATCAATTTTAAAATAAATTCATGTCGATGCCACATATTAGAACTCGCAGTATACAGGCGCTGAATTCAGAGGCAACACATTTCTTTGAAATCGGTGAGTTTTATATCAAAATTTCATTAAGTTTGCACGAAAGATCAAATAAATAAGAAATGAAACACGAAATTCAAAAGTTGGGCCTCGAGTGCAGAACTGCATGTGTTCAAAATTGGGTGGCTCTTAAGTGCCATAGTTTTTCATCCATACATGCATACAGACATCCCTACAAATTCTTTACTACTTAATAATAGAGATATTCTGATTTAAGAAAGAAAACCAAGTACAAATATTTCTCCTATAACACGGTAGATAGGTTCCTAAAAAATACCGTGTTACGTGAAGCCGTGTTATACGAGTCTAACAACCAATACAAAATAGAGGGATACGTTTCCGAAAAGTCTGAAAAACAAAAATGTTTTAGTGGTTCTTTCTCACTGTTGCCTCGTTTAAACTTAGACTTTTTAAAACATCAGATGCCTTTTCTCATTTGAATGAAAGATTTCAAAATTTGTATTTTCATCTCCAAAGAAATAAATTTTCTTTTAAAAGCTGTTTTCTTATTCTCGGACATAATTGAGACGGGAATATAATTTCGCAATAATTACTATTAAAAATGACGAAACTAATCAGTAACATATACCCGTAAAATCCACTAAAAAGTTTTTCCAGAATTCCAATTACGTAATTAATGCAGTCAACCAATTAAAAGATTTGGGGCACGAGATAAATACCGTGTAAAAGAGAAGCACGATTCCACTTCAAAAGAATTTCGATGCTGGAATCGATTCAAAAGAATGCTGGTATTCCTGGAATTGATTTTACTTTTGTGTATATAAATGAATAGGTTGTTACAATAAATAATATAATTTTAAGGCTGTCTGTTATTTCCATACGAATCTGAAGTGAATTTATTCTGTACATTGAGCTGAAGTCAACAATAGATTTCAGTAGATTAATTTTCTATTGTGTTCACTTTGTACTGACATTACAGTAAAAGTAATAGTAAATAATTTGATTTCCGTCTCGCGAGAAGAGTTAATCAATCTTTGTTAGTTAACTAATCTAGTGAACACGTGGACCATAATGCCCCCAGTTCCCTGGAAGAGATTAAATTTGCGACTTTCAGACGCCTATTAATGAAAACCCTTGAACACCCAACGGCTGTAAAGCGCTTCACTTACCGTCAAGCTCTTCGCAATGGATCCGGCCGCCAGAAACCTACAGCTTATGAAGCTTTTCTTTCTAATTGTTTTAAGGAATTGCGCTGCCTCGAAACAAAGAACGAATTTTTTAATTCTATCAATCAATTTCAAACTAACGGCGCCTGATCGCTTCGATGATAGCACGGGAGTCGAGCCGCTCTTGATATTACTAACCTACATACACACAAATATCTGACCTCCGGGAGGTATACAGAAGGTGAAACCGAGTCTCGCCTCGGCGCCGATGGGAAGAAAGTAATTACTCCGCGAGACGAAACGTAAGGAGGGACATAATAAATGTAGAAAAAAAAAAAAGAAAAAAAAAATTAGATACCATTAACTCGTCAACTAATCTATATTCGCTTTCTGGCGTAAAAAATGAATGTTTCGTCGTTAGCATTGATGAAATGGCTTTTAGAATAATAACAGCGTACTTACTACAGTCTATAAATAGTGTAAATTTCTACAAATATTTTAAGTCACTTGATTATATCGTTGCTTTTATGTATTGCTGTAATATGGAAGTGGGCGGGACACCAGAAATTCGCCATTGCTCGTACATTATTATCTCGTCGGACTAACTATGCAATTCCACCCAGATTTGGAGGAAAAGCACTACCAACACACAACACTAGTATATTACGTTACATTACATTACCAACATGACCACCGACTCAGGGCTTGACGCGTCTCTCGGTGTATTTATCATCTTAGCAGATACTTACTTGCTAGCAGGCAAAATGCCATTTTTAACAATTCAACAAAAGGTTACATAGCCACATATGCGTGCACTTTTACATATATTTACTATATATTTTCGACGCTAGGGTGTTAATTATGGTTGTTTCTTATGACCTACTTGAGAAAGCAGTTACACTTCGTGTTTGTAGGATGTTACTAATAGTTCACATTACTAAGCGGCTGCAAAACCACGTTATAAATTTTGCTTAGACGAACGAAATACGCTGTCTCTGATGCGTTACAATTATATCAGATAAATCGTTTTCATTAAGAGTTTAAATAACACGTATTCCAATAGAAGAACTATAATAAATACGACACTAGTTAGACACTAGTATATACATACTGCATTCACTGTACATTCCTGCAAAGTTGGATGTTGAATTCAGTTTCTCATGATATACCTCATTCGTATATAAGTTATTTCCTTGGCAGCTAGTTTTGCTACACATGGAGCAAGTTCAACTTTTAAATGCAAATCTCTGTATTAAACGCAGATACTCATCATCGCAACTACAAAGAAGTGAATATACAGATACTTGATTGAAGACGTGAGTAAATAATGCTACTTAACAACAAAAAACCCCTTAATTTACGTTGAAAATACTACAGGGCAAACCATACAGTATACACACTACTTACAATTAAATACCGATAACAGTTCCTTGAAAGATCCGACGGGCTCCGACCCCCCTTCTCATATCACCAACTTCTCCAAGTACTTTCAGCTCGCCATGTATACTGAGAATCCCCTTGGCGCACAGACACTATACACTTATACACATACATTCTCCGGGATTCAGCATCATTAAACACTCCATGGCGTCATTTACGTTTTATTCAGGATTTAATCTTTGTTTACTTGATTTAATAAATGCCGCCTGATCTGTCTGCCAGGCTTTCGAACTGTGATGTCGCAGATAATAGTTGACAGCTTGGATGGTCACCAGTTCCAGAAGGATATAGAAAATATACCACGGGAGCCAACTCAGCGGTGAACGTCTCTAATAATCATACCGGCTGAGAATCGTTACTTTTGTAATACAGTAAACGCTTGCCGAGAATAGATTTGAAAAGTGCCAATTTTGCATAATTGCGTTATCTTCATTGTTTATATTTAATCCGTTCAGCGCAAAAATTTCATTTATACGCGGTTCAAAACCCAAGCATCGACATCGAATGATTGCTACCATCAGCTCCGACTAAAAGTTATCAGCATTTAAAATGATTTCTTTCGATTGAAACTGTGTACCTATTGCAAAAGCGATTGATTAAGCATTTCCAGATATGAAGTAGAAGATAAAGAATTAATCAGGTTCAAATCGAAAATTAAGAATTGAATCATTTTAAAGAATTAATCAGGTTCAAATCGCAAATTAAGAACAGGATTATTTTATAACATATTCCGAAAGTGAAAGCAGGGATAATGAAGAAGATAAAACGTTTTAATGAAAAAAGAATAGTACACTCCGTCAAGGCAAAGAAAAACGCAGCGCTCCTTTTTGCGAAACTGCTAAAAAGAATTGCGTCGGTCATTGTCCCATGTACTTATAGCAGAAATAAAAATTCTTTCAATTAACACTTGTTCGTTGGTTTTCCTTTTAATTACGACAAGATTTACGTTTATTTAGATTAATACGTACTTCTTAATCTGAGTCACAATTTTTTCATAGAAAGTTTACACTTTTTTTATATACAGTAAACCCTTGCCAAACGCGACATAAGCCCCGCGTTTGGCAAGGGTTTACTGTATATTTATTTATCGTTACATTCATCACAATTTCTTGCGCAACTGTTGCCATTTTTTTTCCTTAAAATACTGGGAAGCCTCAGTTGAAAAAAAAAAAACGCTGCTTGACAGATTGAAAAACAGAGGTAACGATGTAACATCTTTCCATAAAGATTTGAATGTGATTAGACACGCCTTATTAATGATTATATTGTTACGAGCGACGGGTTCGTGGCTGTCTCTTTTAATAATCATTCTGGAAGAGACAATTTGTTAAAAACTTTATGATACGCAGCTCGATCAGTAGCAGGAAATATCTCAAGAAGAACGCCTGTAGTAAGCAATTCCTCCTTAGAACACAAGACATGTCATAAATTTCTAAAATCACTCAAAGCGTTAACTATAAAATGGTATTCAGCTAACTCACTGTCTTTGAATCGTACGTCTTACAAAAGATTAACAAGTGCCTCGTCCACCACGCGCAACCGTATTTGTATGGTTCCTGGCAGCTTTAAAATCGGTCCGGGGCCTTTGAATCGGTCCGAAAATACGTTTTCTGAAATCTAAGGGGGGGGGGACTCGAAGTAGGCGAAAAATACCTAAATATCGTCAAAGCCCGTTAGGAGCGTTTCTGCCCATAGACCGCGTTCTCCTCGAGCTTTTTTACAATTTAAACGTTACCGGATTCGGAATTGAAAGATCTATAATTGCTCATAAATGAAAATATTTATATACAAAACGTGCGGCCTCAAATACAAAATAAACCTTAAAATTATCAACATAAAATACACAAATAGCTAACTAATTAATTAAAACAAAACGCAGTATTACAACAATCCATAAAATAAATCAGAACATACACACAATATTTTTTTTCTAGCTATCAATTCGACATTTACAGTCAAACAGCCGTTCTTTTCCTGTGCCGATCTGGACGACAAATATGTCTCTATACGGTACACTGCAGGATATCCGCATCACTACGTTATAACTGCGAACTGCTATGAATATTATGACTGTCTATCTGCTATGAGAATCATGATTGTAAAACAACTGTGATCTACCATGAATTATTGTGGACATCATAACTATAAATTATTGTGATCTAATATGAGTATTAGGACTGCCAATTAATGTGACTCTGAACTACTCTGATCCACTACGAAGTGCAGTACTATGAAGGTCATGCCTGTGAACAATCTGAATCGCTGTGAACTACTATGAACGTCATGACAATAAAATTACTGTGATCTATTGTGAATTACTTTGAACATCATTACTGTAAACTACTGTGACCAATTATAAATACTATGACTGTGAACTACTCTGATGTATTGTGAAGTACTACGAACGTCATGACTGTGAACGACTCTGACCTACCCTAGAGTACTATAAACATTATGACTGAACTACTATCAACATCACGACTGTAAAATTATTGTGATTTACCATGAATTGCTATGAACATCATAAACACTAATCTTCTATTAACATTATGACTGGGAACTAATGCGAATGTGAACTACTCTGATGTACCATTAATTACTATGAACATCACGACTGCGAACTGCTGTGATCTACCGTAAATTACTAAGAACGTCATGACTGTGAATTTCTCTGGTCTACTGTTATCTACAATGAATGTCATGATTATGAACTATTTTAAACTACTCTGATCTATTGAAATAGTACTGGAACTATTGAAATATTGTGAATTTCATGCTCTGATCTTATTGTGAAGACTATGAAACTGACTGAAGTGCTGTGATCTAGTGAACTACTATAAACATCGTAACTGTGAACAACTGCGCTCTAATATAAACATACTGTAACTCATGAAAATCATCAGAAGAAAAAAATCGCGCCACGAAAACCTGTGTGCATAGGAAAATAGTCATGACGTTCATATACGAGACGGAAAATTTTTTCATTAATAAGCTTTTTTCTCGCTTGGAATATGTTTGTAGAATTAATATATGTAATTACTTTCACTCTTCATTACACTTAGAGGGGGAAATCATTTTGCAACAATACTAAATTTAAATTCGATGATTCGGCATCGCTTAAGTCCTGGACCTTTGCCGTATTCCCGCTGAACTTTGAAAGCCTAGAATGAATTTACTAAAAGAGGGGTGGCGCCCGAATCCGAATTCTTGTTGACATCCCGATGATTGACGGCGGAAGGCGACATTTCCATAGGACTTAACGCGTTCCTCCCACCAACTTGGACCGGTACTGTGAAATTCCACCAAAATAACCTCAGTGTGAATGAAATCCACCCTGAGACGACCTTCAGAACAGTCTGTCCCGCATGCCGCCCAGTCGAGGTATGTGAGTCCATTTTTATGCAAAATACGCGGGCGTAGTTCAGCACTGATACAAAGTGAGAAAGAACGACCAACTAGGAATGTCGATCCCCGCGAATGAGGAGAAGAGGGAAAATAAAAAGCAACAGCTTTGCTTCAAAGCAAACACCTGGAATCCACAAAAGTAAAACGGAAAAATTCCAAACGGAAATGAAGAGTTGAGCTGCTCTTGAATGTCAAGGATGAATGTTATATCAGAATTTTCAGAAACGTTTGGAAAGGCTAGAGATAATTTTTTTAGTGTTACGAAACGATTTCCAGCAACAGATTTTTAAATTGGGATTCCCAATCTTTTTCTGGCATAGATCCCTTTAAAAAAATGATTTGCTTCATCGACCCCTTATATTTTTATAATATATAGAATACAACATAATCATAATACAAATAATTGACGTAGGAGGTGTTCGCACACTTAAGAAACTTTCCAAACATGTGATTTCACCTTACTTCTCTTATTTACGTTCAAGCTCACTGTAACTTTACATACTAGTGATAAGTTCGATTTTTCGAAATCCGGACATTTTCACGCATTTTTATTCCTTCAGTATTTCTCTCGGGAAGTGCGGTCAAGGTTATTCATGTGAGGTACCCCTCGTCTTTGCATGATAATTGAGCACATCGCACTCCGACTCAGCTACATCGGCTCGGTATCCGTCACATATAGCAATATTACTATCACTGTATTTTCTTATTGCAATGTAGGTTTCTTTTAAAGAAATAATAACGTGTTAATTACCGGTAGTTTAAACATTACTCCTTTTCAATTTTGTGTTCTTACTGTCACAGCGCTTTTCAAAAATAGGATGACTCGCATAATTTTTTCCTCTTGACATTCGTACTATAAAATTAATTAAAATAGGGGGGATACGGTATTTCTCTCCGATCTCTCGCCACTCCGCTTGGAAATTTTTTGCTCATGTCAAGGAAACTTCATGTAAATTAATTTCAGTGAATTTCGTGATTACAAGCCTATATGCTACAGATAAAATTTGGCACGAAAGCATATAAGGAAATCATTCAACAATGACAGAAAATTTCAAAGGTAACTCTGAAATTTGCGAGACAAGAAGCAGATAGAATACGCTAGGAAGAAAGAATTATTCATTAGATGTAAAAATTTGAACTTTTTTACGTCTTTAGACAATAATTTGTGGCAGCAAGCCCAGCATATCTACATATCTACGGGAGAATAAATTTTGGAAAAATACAGCTGACGCGAGAGCACTATCGCGCTATGATTTTAAAAAGGGTCTAAATCAAGAAAAATGGTTTTAACCGAAATTTCTCGCCATTGTGATATTTTCTTTACTTTGTACAAGGAAGTAGAAGGGAAGGAGGGGCATTAAAAATTCATTTTATGGAAATGAAAAATCCGAGATTATTTCCACAAAATGCATTCTACTGTAACGTCGACATTTTTCAAATTTTGCGGGCATTCAGTCGTTAACAGCCGGACTGCGCAAACTAAAAAAAAAAAGAAGTAAACTACCCCACGTCGTTCTTATACGTCAGAAACCGACCTTCGTGCCAGAGAAAGGAATACGCGTCAAACGATTCGAATTACAGCATTAGTCTCGGGTGTACTCGTCTAACACCCTCGCTCTTTTTCGAAGAGACCTCCTTGAATTTCAAGGTCAGACGAAAAACTTCGCTTCCACTTTGACAGACGATTCATACAATGGCTTTTCCCGTGCTCATCCCAGATTGTGCTCTGATAAAATAGCCTGAAACCTAACCATCCTTCTTCCAGTTAGCGATTCGATTCAACTTTGTGAGTGACGTTCATTTTCCAAAGAAAAAGAAATATTTTAACAAAAGGAAAGTTTACTAAATCGGAGCGGATCATCGACAAAATAGCGTTTCCTGTAAAGTAAGCACTTTTGCAAAGAACAACAACTGGCTTGGCTAACGTTTTCAGACATCTCGCTTTTCCGGTTTAAAAAGCATTTACTGTCCAGTTTTTTAAGCTCTCAAAAATGAGGAGAAACATCATTCACTCCTGATTTTTAGTATAAAAAACTGTTGAATCCAGTGGCGTACTCAGGGCGATAATAAAGAGCCATATGCTCGATGCAAAATTTTTTAAGCAGAAGTCTAAGGTTCCCGCCAGACATTTTGCCACCAATCTCTGAGGGGCCTTGAATTATACTCCCCGCTACCTCCCCATTTCTGAAAATGCTGCTCGGTGCTTCGTAAAGTTTTGCAGCCCGTAATTTCTGCCGCCCGGTGCAGGTGCAGTGGCACGGCCGGTTCTGCGTAGTTCTTTAAGGTTTAGATATGGTACGATTTCTCATAGCCTAAGATTGCCTCAGCTATTCCAAGGAAAATTCCCTAATCTTCCAATCATATACTGCAATGTAAATGGAATACTCATGGGTTCTCAATCTTTTTTTTTTTTTTCTTTTTGCACCATGACCCCTCTCACCACTGCTTGAAGACTGTCTCTCCCTTCTTCCCGAACAAACTCGAAAAATACATGTACACATTTATATAGATTTCGATGATTTTTTAATGTGTTTATTGTTTACACAAGAGTTGATAAACACCAAAACTTGAATAAAATTAACTTTTTATATTCATAAAGTAAAACTAAATATTTAACATCCAAATGAAAGGCATTCCACTCTCTCCCCTGAAGCTATGAAATTCCCTTTTAGGATGAGTATCCTTGCTTTATATGGTCTAGGAATTTAGCAGAAAATTTTACTACAAACAGAAACTAAATCAGTTCTCAGTTAAATGATGAGATCTAAAGAGAGTGAAATAAAATAAAACATACATTTAGTATTTTCCCATATTTAGTACCTTTTCTTGTAAAAGTATAGTTCGAAACATTTCTCCCAATGGTCTCTCTTCCCATATAGCTACAAACTACTTTGCTTTCGCCAACTTAGTCCACACATCTGAGAGTCTCTCTGCTTCGAAGAAACATCTATCCGACGGAATTACACGTTAATAACGCGCTGGCAACTTACATTTCCAACCAATTCCATGAAGCTCTCGTTGACCGTTGAAAGCTAAAGATGAATCAAACGAAGCATACGTCCACTCAACCCAACATCATGCCAACAGGTCATCGACCCCTCTCATCCCTATTCTCCGAGCAAGAGGATGGATCACATCAGTCCATCTGACAAGGGTGCTTTATGCGAGTGCTATCGATCCTTCGTATTGTTGTTCCCCGAAGGAAAAAGGGAGAAGTGGATTAAGTAAAGCACAGCCTTCTTTCCTATCCAGTCTGCTTAGATAATGCACCACAGCTTACGTAGGCTCAGACAAACTGACGCAAGTCACATGCACTGTTACAGGAGGCAAGTAATATATACTTTTATAAAAAGCAAATTATATACACCTTTATAAGAGACGAGTTACATATTATTATAACAGGCAAGTTATGTTTGCTATTATAAGAGACACTACTACATTTAAATACACTTTTACAAGTGGCGAGTATTTTAAAATGTTATATACATTATTATAAGAGGCCCTACCACACTTGTGTGCACCATTATAACAATAAGTAACGTATACAGGTATAACAGGAAAATTATATAAGTTATATATTAGCAAGTTATATACACAATTACAAGAGGAACTATAACATTTACACATGCTATTACAAAAGAAAAGTTACGTACACTATTTCAAAATCACAACTTATGTAATGTAAAACGAAATAAATTTATAATGTAATCAAAGTATAAATTAGAAGCACTATTATTAGAGTACAATTATAACAGACAATTTATATACAGAATTATCGAAGGGAAGTTATATGTATTATAAGACGAAAGTTATATACACTATCAGAACAGGGCAGTTATACACACTATTATGTATTCAGTTATAACAGGAAAGTTATACTCGCATACAACTATTATAAGAGGCACTATATTTATAAAATCTATTATTAGAGGCAAGTTATATGTACTATTATTAGACGCAAGTCAAGTATATTATTACAAAAGACATTACTGAACTTATATGTACTATTTATTATAAAAGCCAAGTTATATATGGAGTTATAAGAGGCAAATTAGATACAGTATTATAAGAGGATCTATATACTTATATACAAGTACCCGATGCCAGTTAAGTTAGATTGAGAGTAATACATTTAACGACAGAGAGAACGATACCGCTCTAATCCTTTTGTAATAGGTAATTGATGCAAAAAATACGATACATTTACAAAAAATACGATACTTATACATTTTTCAGTATGATGCGATATGGAACCCAAATAAAAATTTTCCATAGAAAACAAGCTAAATCTCTCTTCATTATATCAGCAACAACGGCACACAGTTTTAAATGATTTTCGTCTTTCTAATCAAATGGTCGTAAAAGCTCAAGTTCCATCCAATATTTCCCCTATATTCAATTTTCGTCGATTAAATGTGGCAAAAAATTTATCATTGATCAGAAATCAATAACGCAAGCAAACACACACACACACACACACACAAATAGGCATTCTTTGTTATATATAGATTTTGTAAAACTTAAAAAAACTTATTAACAAACTCCACGATTTGAAAGCGAGCAGTAGCAACATTTTTCGAAATAAAGCATTTTTATATCCAACGCGTGAGAGTGTTGCCACTCGGAAAAATGAGTGCGAAAATTAGCGCTTTCGGAGTTTTTAACTAATATTTCGGTTGATTAAAGTCGTACGAAGATGGGAATAGTCGAAATGGCTTCCCGCGAATTTTTGGAATCGGGAATAATGTATTTAATGTCTGGAAACGCTATTTTTATTTCACTGTAAAACTTAGAAATTTTTTTATCAACAAATTCTAGAATATGAAAGAGAGCAAGTTGCAACAACTTTTGAAATAAAGCAGATTTTCATCTCCAGCTTGCAAGACTGTTGCCACTCGGAAAATGAAGGAAAAAATTATCGTTTTTCAGAGGTTTTATTAATATCTCTAATTTTAGCTTTTGGGGGGGGAGGAAGTGGACGTCGATCTTTTTCAGAGCCCAGAAAAGAATTGTAGAAAGTCTGGTGACTATAGCTGTAGTAGTGATTTATTAGAGGACAAAGAAACAGGTTTTCTTCTTTATATATATAGATTATAAGAAATGAATTATATATCTTATTATAATAAGCAATTCATATATACTATAACAGGAGGAACTACTACCTTTATATACACTATTAAAAGAGGCAAGTTATATACACCTTTATTTCCCATGGCGGTCCCAAAGCAATTTCGTGCAGTCTGCGAATATATTTATTTCAGTTACGTATTTGTTGCAATTTTTTCGAAGTTTGACTTCAAATAAGTCGAAGTTTAGATTATTTTCATTATCATTCAAAACGAAAAACGCACCCGAAAAATGTACAAATAGAGATAATTAACTTATAATGTGATATAAATTTTATTCAGAGATTTGAAGAAACAAATGTTATCAACTTTTATTCTCACTGTGCAAAAATAAATGCTCTCAGTTACGACAAGAATAATAGCTTTTCTCGGGAATACATGTATATGTGAACAGCGTTTTTCAAAGTTGAAAATATAAAAAAGAACTCGACTCGTCAACGTGGATCTTATAGTGCGTGATGAAAACTTCTATTAAAAAAAACTCTTTTTTATCTATAGTATTTGGGGAAGGGGGGTTGTTTAGATTCTGATAAAATCTGCAGTGCACAAATCGGAGCACCATTAAGGGTGAAGCTTTATTAAAAAATAAATTCAAAGCTTTATCAAAAAATAAAAGTTAGTAATTATTTATACATAAACATACGCATTTTTAATTTTATTTACGCGTCATAAGTTGTCATTATTTCTTTTCAAATTTTGTCCAACTCATTAAATTTTCTCTCTAAGCCCAGAAAGTTTTCATAATTTGCTTATTTTTAGTTTAAAGTAAGTTACTTAATGATTAATTAAACATGTTAGAATTATTTGAAATAAATATCAGTCTGAAAATGTAATACCTAGCTATCAGTTTATTTGAATTACAAAATGTAAGGAACAAAAGTCTATTATAGGTACTAAACTAGATTTCAGATTAGAAAAATATAAATTTGAATTAAAACTTATTAAAATTATTTTTGATATTGTGAAAAAGAAATTTTCATTTTGTTATAAAAAGGAGGCGCCCGTCAGCTGTTTTAAAACCAAGCAATCGGCCTTCATGCAATTTGAGTTTGAGACCAAAACTTTTATGTAACTAGCATCTGTCTCCTGCACTGGAATGAATTACACGAGGAGGAGCTTCGATTTCTGAAAATCGAGCGGTATAAGACGGACACGAGACAGAACATAGTCGCGAAGAATAGAGAAATTCATCCGTACCACTTTTAACCTGAAAAGGAACTTTCTCTTCCCCGAGCTGCTCTCTCGAGCGGAAGTATCGGAGCGGGATGCAGCTCGCATCACTTCCGCAGAGAAGAACGGGGAAAGATTTCCTCCCACTCTACAGAAAGCCGAGTGAATGAATACTCGCAGGGGGATCCTCGAGGAAAAAGCTCTCGAGAAAGCTTACTTATTGGAAATCTTGAACCCCATTTCTCTTGTCTCTTGAAGGATTACAGGCGGGCCTGACGGCAGGCAATGCAGAATCCAATAGATCACAAATTTTACAAGTGATCTGATGCGGAAGAAATAATAATTGTTGGGATGGGTGGGGAAATATAAAACAGTAAACCATTGCTGAACGTGTGGATGCATCATTAATATATTGGACGTGCGGCAAAATGCGTGCGGTCACGTTTCACGCAGTTAATTTTCTACGGAAAAGAATTGTTACGTATAATTCAGATTAAGAAGGTATGGTATTCAGATACAGATGTGTGATCGTATTCGGATCCGATGGTATTAAGAAGGAATTTACACAAAATCTAAATATTACCGAAAGTAAAAGGAAAAATAACGAAACAAATGCTATTTGAAAGTATTTTTGTTATTGCTTAATAAGAAGGTGATACATTTTTAAAAAGCTGGTGATTTTTGCTAGGGACAGTGACCGAAGCTTCAAATGTTTTGCGGCAAACAGCGGAAAGTTTCTCAAAGTCTCGCATAAAGGGACTTCTTTTTTTCTTTCGGCCAATCTCCACTGCAAAATCACGCGATTCCTGTGCTTTTTCTAACAATATGCTTTAACTTCTTGAAAGGCGCGTTATTTTCTTTTCCATTATCACCCCTTTCTCGCTGCAGGTGACACTTATTGCGAAGTACCTTAACAACAGGTAATGTACTCTGTATTTGTCGAAGAACGTCGATTTATTAGCGTAAGATTCGATTAAACACTCCAAGAAAAGCGAAGCTTACCCAGCTTGTGTAAACTAGCGCAAATTGTGGGTTAAAACGTGGCTAGCAAGAACAGTTTGTTGGTAGAGTTCAAAGAAGTGAGGGATTAGAGAGAAGCAGTTATAATCTGCCCGGGGACTTAGTATTTGTGCTTTTGTGTGTTACGTGTGTCGTAAATAAAAAAAGGGCTCTCGTGAAATTATCAACTATCTTCCTTGAGATATGTGGATATAACTGACGTTATTCTTTGAGCACTTCGGTTTCTTCGAGGTTGAGCATGAAAGCCAGCAAATCAAAGCAACGGGAATTTTGAATAGTGTTAAATATTCTAAAGCGTGATGACAAAGTCGTAATGTTATTGAATATAAATCACGTGCTACAACCTTCTGGCGTAAATCATCAGACGAATTTTTTTTTACCTGCTATGATGCCAACACTTGAAAGACAATGTCTATGAGGTTATCTTAAACAAATAATTGTACGAATAATGAGAGGAAGAACCTCAGCCGATGCCGTTCCGTTCCTTTGTCGAATCGTGGTGACGATCTTTCAACACTGAGGACAAATTTCTGGCCATGTCGAGAGATATTCTTGAGAATGAAAAATAGGGATGGTTATCGGTGTTGTTTCATATCGGATTATAGAAATATATAAGGAGACCTAAAAAGTGCCGAAATTATTAGTATTTTATTTTCAGAAAATGGGAAATATGTTTACATATTTACAATACGCAAATGTTTCAATTTACGATGAGTTCTAAGTTTCATTTTGACCTGACATTTTATACCTGTCAGATCATTTCGCAGTTTAGTAGATATGGAGCGTCTGAGAAACTAAGAAAAGAAATTGAGAGTTTTGGTTATGAAAACTCATTATAAGAATGTAGTGTTATGCAGAGACTGTTAGGAAGTTTCCTGCAATCTCTCAATGTGAAAGTGCACCTACTGAAACAATAGTTCACTAGACTGATTAAAAAAAAACTTGGTGTTCGACAGCAGACGTGCTCTCAATACAACCAGTTTGTTGAAAACATCGCTTTTGTGAATGATAGAGTTATTTTCAGTTCGAACTTAAACAGTAAAAATAAAAGATCTTAAAAGAAGACGCGAAACGTCCCATTAGTCACCTCGTGAGAAAGTGATTGCGAAATTCATCGAGAGAGTACGATGCTGTCCTGGTGGACAGACATTCTTAAATCGGAACATTTACCTGTTGTAAGCATGTAAAAATATTTTCCATTTTTTAAAAATATTTTATGGACAGACTGAATCTGACACTTTTATTGAGACATTCTTTAAAAAGATTACTATTGACATAGGGCTGCTTCTGGTAATATTGTACATTTAATTATACTGTAATTTATTTTTATTCCCTGGACTTTATTTGATTCACTGTATTCAATTTTTATTTTCATTTTTGCATTAGCATTTTATCTATTTTATTTTTCTTTGCATTGAATTATGTGGAAAGTATTCTCTGCATATTCTTCGCCGAGCTGCCTGGACACAGTAGATTTCTCAAACTTTGGACATAGTGGATGCTCTCAAGCTTAAGAAACTTTCTTATTTGTGTTCCAGGCAACTGCAACCTTATTGGAATGTTGGTTTCTTTGAAAGAAATATTATGACTGTTACTATTAGTTTATCCACGCTTACTTTTCATTTGTTGCGTTTTCCGGAAATTAAACGTTTCACAGCATTTTCCTCTCTTGATTTTCGGACGATAAAATAAATCAAAAAAAAGGAGGGGGGAATACAGTATTATTTCAAAGAAGTGTTATTCGTATTCTTCTCGGAACGGTTATTGACGACCTCAACCTAGAACTCGATAAACGAAGTTTCTGCGAACCGCTAGTACGGCAGACGTTTTTTTTACAACATCGAAATTTTGTGAAACATGTACGCAATGATCTAGATATTTTGCAGTACAACAGACAAACGCTTGTACTACATTGATAGCTTGTTACAAATGTTTAAGCAGGCACTGTTCTGTCTGTAATGCGCATGCCTTGAATAGGGTCTGGCAGGTGATAAGTTAGATAAGAAGTGAAATGCTAAAGAAGTATTATTACATGCTTGCTGGAATACTGCCACGCAGATTAGAAAGCGTGTTTCTTAATTGGCGGATGAAATAAAAATTAGATTATACTAATGATAAGTTGAAATAAAGGAGCACTTGTTCCTTGAGTATCCATTTTTAAACTTGATAGACAGTCTCAAACTTGTTCTGAACAAGCTTAATTTATTATATCAGGTATTGTCCTTTGTGACAGTCAGAAACAGATAGATGTAGCGCATGGTACTCGTTAGGTCTTGAAGTACAGTCGGCGCTGTTTAATGTGTTAACGTTTGCCATGACTATTTTGATGACATTAAACGATGAAAAAAATAGCCTTCATAGCACCAGCGGAACTGAACTATTTTCATATAAATAAAATTAGAAACATATACAACGTATTCTCGTTTATCTGGGCTAATGCTGAGCAAAGCGGGTTACGGATAACGGAAAATCAAAAATAATCCAGTTTCATACATGTTGTATGTGTTTATTTCTTAAAAATATTAGCCATTTTACTTCGTTTTTCAGATCTATCGAGTTTTACTGCGTGTTTTTCGAGGTGCTATTTTATCATCGCATTGCAATCTTTTTTAGTCGATCCACAACTAAAGTCACTGCTGTCCTAGGACTAACGTAACTGTCAGTATCTCCGCTGCTTATATTTTCGGCACCGCTCTCTGCCTCTTCTGTTCTTGTGAAATCTGTTTGCAACGATATCCGTATTGAAAGCCCGGCTCAGTCGAAACAATTATCTAGGTTTTTTTCCAATCGACATTTTCGAAGAATTTTAAATTTTCTTGGCCTATTACTTCAGTTACTGACTCGATGTCTCCACAATAAGATAAACCTCCGACTTTAATATTAGAAAGAATCTTCTTCCATGATCCAACCATTGTCACTGCTTTTACTTTCGAATAAGTCTTTCCCGCTCCGTATACGACATCCAATATAGTCATTTTTTTCCAGAACTTTATTAAATCCTCATCTTCCTCGCAGCAAGAGTTAGTAAGAAGACCAGAAAGGCAAAATCGTTTCTCTGATGATTTTAAACCTGACTGAATCGAATTGGTAACATTTGGCGGTAAAATTTCATCCATTATTAAACCGTTCGTTATGATTTACACTCAACGGAAAGCGTTGAATGTGCGTGTATGTGCTTCAACCCCGCACTGATAATCCACAAATCGGATTATTCGACCCCGAATAATCCAGAGCACACTGTAAATACTAACTTCTACTGCATTATAAATTATAGAGAAAAAAATCAATAATAGTTCACAATTGTTAAATAAAGTTAGTCACAGTGATTAACAGAGCAACTTTATCGCTCTACGCCTCTCGTTAAACTCCATCATAAAAATCACTAAACAGAATAAAATAATGAGAGTTTTCTAAGCAGAATATTCGAAAATGTGTACCGATCAAAAACAAGCGAAGAAAAAATTTGGCGTGAAAAAGCAAGAACAACTAGAATTTCACTCCATCAAAGAGTTTAGCCCCGTCCGTCTTGGCTCTTCCAACCTTATTTGGCAATTTAATCGTTTATTACACGAATTTATTCCAGATTAAAAAATTTACTTACACATACATTATGACATTATCCGATTTGTTTATCAAAATAACCGATGTATTTTTTACATTTTTATTTAAGCAGGCCAACCTTTAAATAAATAATGAAATAGGTGAAGCTGAAAAAGACGACATCAACTAATATCTATTACGAAGAATTTAAATATTTGGATAGCTATTGATGAAAAAATTCAGGTTACAGCATTAATCATAGCAGATGATATCTAGCAGTTGCTTTCTGAAATAAAGCCAAATACATCATGCAATAAACTTTCTGAAGGAGATAATGAAATCGACTCATTCTCCACAAATGCCCTCTGAGTATTAAGATTACAGGCACAACAGCATTGAATATAATTTATAAAAACATTATGAATATCATCAGTTAAAAAATGAAATTTGTAGAAGAATTCCAGACAATCAACTATTAGTGACTTTTTCCTAATTAAAATATGGTGAAGTATGTTTTCAAATATTTCTAGTAATAATTATATGAAATTAATTAAATCCCATTGATATTTTGAAATGTACTCTTTTTCTTATCGTTTAATGTTATCATTCGTTTAACATGTTCGCTGCCATCTGCGAGAATAGTCGCAGCTGGCAAACTGGGTTTAGCTGCCGGCTGCGAAATAATTCGTTAATGATCGCCTTACCTAAATGACCGCGTAATTGCCCAAGTAAAGCATGCACAGCTCAGGTATTGGCGGACAATATGCTGCTAAATAATACATATCTTTATGGGCTAAATAATACCTACTTTAAAGATAGGTAAGATAAGTATTATTTAGCCCTTTCGGTTATAATTATTTAGAATTTTTAGACTTTTTTAGAACGGCCACGGTCTAAAAAAGCCATGAGGCGAGCTTGGGCTTGCCAGGAGAGTGGACCGCACCATACCTACATACATATCTTTATGATATTTTAAGACATGCTTTGACGAAAAAATGCTTTTGAAAAATAGCGGTATGTTTACGCCCATTTAAAAGGCAAGCTTTTATGTTTAGAGCTGTTTAAATGCTTAAATCTAATGCTCACTGACGCATTTTTACATCTGCTATCATGTTTTAGCTTTGTTTCATGAATTTTATGTGCGTGTAAATTTTTATGAATATTTGACTGCTACGACTAACGAGATAGACATTGACTTAAATTTGTTTACTTTCTGGAAAACTGCTGGTGCACCAATCACCAAAATGAATGATTAATATGAGTGATGTGGACAAAAAATTAGAAAGCACGAATAGTGTGGCTTATAAATAGGAAGTTATAGAAAAGGCAACGGATGAAGTTACATAATACTGAAGATTTTAACGATGTTTCGGTGGAAGTTAAGTCTTTGTACCAGTTTGTAGATAAATTAAAGGTAAAGAGAGTGGCGTGAGAAGTAACGAAAGGGCTGGCAACTAACACAAAAAAATCATTGGTTTACTGATGGTTTGCAATTTGGAAATTATAGAGACTGACTTTATGTGCACAAAAATGAGTGATCTCTGTGAAATTAAGAGTGAAATTAGAGAGATAAAAGGTACGGAAAAGCAAACTAGAAATGAATTTGTAGAAAAAAAATAAAGAAGCATTCAGGAAAAATTATTTATGGGAAGAGAATGAATTCTACATCTGATGTCGATGTCTATGAGGAACTTCTGATGAATATTAAGCGAAATGATGCAGAGGTCAAAGCAATGAGTTCTCATCAACAGCAAAACAGTGACTTGGTTGTCAGACGGAAGCAAATGGAAGATGTTAACAAATTACAAGAGATGATTAAATCTAAAGAGAACTTAAGAGGTAAAGTTCAAACAAGAAAAACGCGATTTATACAACCAAGAATTACTGTTTATAATATTTACGACCTTGTTGATGATGATAATTTAGAGGCTAAAATGAAAGAGGATTGTGGATGCTCCAAGGATTGTATAAGAGCATTGTTTAAAATAAAAAGTAAATATCAGGAGGGGATTGGTCACCGCGTATTCGGAGTAAGTGCTACATGCCAGTCTGAAATTTTAGAAAATAACAGAATGCGTGTAAGCTGTAAAGCCTAAAAGCCCAGTTATATTAAATTCTATTAATTAATCTAAAACGGTGTTTTAGATGCTTGAAGTTCGGCCATACGTCTAAGACTTGCAGAAATGAAATCGCATGTACAAACTGTTCTGCAGCATATGAGAGTCAGGTTAAAAATGCACTTTGTATTAACTGTAAAACCTATAATGAAAAATTGAAACCCAATTATCTTATATACCATAATGCACTCTAAAAATGCTGTGAAACGTACAAAAAAGAAGTTAAATTTATAATTGATAACTTAAACAATGAAATATAATTTATTGTTTTATATGCCGCCCAACCAGGCCTGTGGCAAGTGATTCTGACTACCGTACCGAAGAGTTTGGGTTCAAATCCCGCTGATGGTACAGATGTTTATAATGTGTAGTGTCTATGCGGGATGGAGGCATTCAAAATACGTGGTGAGCCGGAAGCTTTCTCGAGAGGTTGGTGGCAAGGAAAAGAAGGGGCAAGAAACCCCTGACGTTTCTCCTTCAGAAATGGGGCGAACTGAGCAAAGTATGACCACCTGTATGATACCCAAGGCTCTTGACAACGAAACGCGCAATCTTGCATCCTTGCCACGATGAATTCGTGGGCTTGTTCTGATTTCAGACAAGCGAAATTAATCACAACATCAACAACATTATTTTTAATTGGGCTTTTAAACTGCTCTATTTGGATTTTAGGATTTTATGAGTTGTATTATGATTTTTAACTTTATGCGGCGGGATCGTTTTTTAAGATATCATTTCATTTTGTTTTATGTGAAGTGGAAATTTGACCCTGCTTCTATTTGTTTTGCTTATTTCACATACACTATGATTTTGTTACATATAGTATACGCAGATTATATAATATGAATCACTGCTCTGGCGCCAGGCTAGCTCGCTGGAACTGGAAAAATAATTGCCTTGCCATCCGGATGCGGCACTTATTTAAGAGCTACATTGTACCATATTGAATTGAATGCTTGGGTTGAAAAGATCTGGCGAGTCGTTCATAAAGAAGAAGGCAGGCTGCAATCATTGTTGTAAATGAAGATTTGAATTTTAGCTGATTGGAATGAAGATATGGTAATGGCTGTTTCACTTAAATTGGGTGAGGATATACTGGGAATATAATTGGGTGAGGATATATCTCGCCCTCTGGAAATTTAATTGGTCGTCTTTTTGAATTAAAAGAATATTTTAAGAGATACAAAAGATATATAACTGTCACAGGTTTTAATTCCAAACATTTTAATTGGGGAGGGTTTCCTTTTGATGATGATCGCGGTTACAATTTTAATGATTTTATTATATACAATAACTTGATCTTATTTAATAGTTTTAACTGTCCTCCAATTTTTCCTCATCTGTTGGAAAGGGGCTCATGGATTTAGCACTGCTTCTGGGAAGATTGATATAAAAAATTATTGATTTAATGTTTATGACTGTGAGATTCTTAGCGAGCAAATATATTTTATTGAGAGTAAATGGTACAGAAATACTTGTTCAGAGATACAGATACTCTAGAGATAAAAAGATTCGATTGCTTTTGTAAAAAGAAGAGAAAGGATATTTAAAGGTTGATAAAAAGATTGAGATCACTTATAGAAATAGAGGAAATACACAATGTGGCTCAGGAGTTAGAAGAAAAGATCATTAAACATGCAGATAGAAGCTTGAAAATCAAGAAGAAAAATTCCAGCGAATTTCTTGGTGGACACCTCTACTAGAAAAACGGAAAGGAGGGCGAGAGCCTTCGGAAAAGCTCCCAGATAGATTTCAAACGGAGATTAAAGTACAGAGAAAGATATTATATAAACGTGAGTTGTCTATATATAAGAAATTGATTAAAAAAATAAAGAAAGTAAACATAGCTACTTCCTCGGGAGCACAGGATCTTATGATAGACTTTTAAAAATATCAACCGAACAGATTACAGCAATTATTTACACAATTATTTATGAAATGCCGGAAAAACAAGAAAACAATTATTTAAAAAAGGCCGGAAGGCGAAACAGAAAATTTTGGAAAAATCTCGAAAAAGATTTGTAAAAGATGATTTATACATAAATAGCAATGACAGTTACTGAGATGACTGATATAAAAGATGTGAAATTAGAAAATTATTGCTGCTTTTCCAAGGAAGAAATCTCGAAACAACATATTCAGATGTGGATTAATCAATTGAGAACTAAACTTGCGCGAGGTACCAATCAAATTACAGCGGCCATCGTGAAAAGTATGTTCGATTTTTATTCTGCTTTAATGGTTAAGAAGACTGAAAATATACATAAGTTTGTTTATTAAAGTTCCTGGCAAATGTTTTAGACTGGTTAGTTTTTTTTATTATATACAAGAAGACTTAACCATTATGTACTGACTTAAGAAATTATGTCACTATGTATCGAGCTGATCCGCTGATGATGCATTATGTGATTTTGTAAATTTTATTAGAGAAAAGAGAAAATAGTTTCATGTGGCCGCTGTCTCCTTTGATATTAAAAAAGCTTTTGATTCAGTGAATTGGAGTACACTTTTAAAAATTTTATTAAAATTAAGAATCCCTAAAAACTTGTTTTAACAGTTTTGAAAAAGAAAGGCCTCGTTTTCTATAGAAAATAAGGCAAGCGATAAATTATACGCAATCAAGAGGTTGCTTTCAGGGGTCCTACAGCTCTCTGCTGCTTTTTAATATTGTTATCAATGCATTACTTCGTAAGGAGTTCCCCGACCATGTAGAAATGTTTTGTTACGCCGACGACTTAATGCTAGAAATGTTTTGTTATGTGGACGACTTAATGCCAGAAATGTTTTGTTATGCTGACGACTTAATGTTTGTTGTATCAGAATACTCCCTGCTGAGGCTGAAGAGAAAATTTAGAAATGCTGTAAATATCACTGACAGATGGAAAAAAGAAGAGTTTAAACAAACTAAGGGGTCTATTTTTCCCAAGGAAAGTAAAAGCGTAAGGAAACCTAGTCTTTTTTTATAATGAAAACAAAATTGAACTAATTAAGGATTTGAAACTTTTCGGTGTATTTTTTGATAATACACAGACTTTTGTTGAACATTTTGAATATGTACATAAAAAAAGTAATTTGATTCTGCAGTTTTATCAGATAAGCTTCCCAGGTGAGATTTTGGCTCACGAACCGCATTACGAAAGGTCTTTAATAATGTGATTTTACAAGTTAAATTCTACGGTACTAGTACTTGGGGGAACTCGAGCAACGGAGGCGCAACGGATTAGAACAAAATTAAATTCCCTACAGACGATATGGCTGCTGGCTATGACAAAACATTTTTGAATTGCTCCAACGAAGTAGTCATGCGTGTTAGCAGGGATTCCGCCCCCTCATTGCAATGTGATTTTTACTATAAAAATTTTTATTAAGGATTGGCAGACTAGATATACACGTGATTGATGATGATATCGTTACTAGTTGCGCTTTAAAACCCTACATGTGGATTTTATTCATCCCAAGAATTTCAGTTGAATACTCTAAGACTGAGCCAAAAGAGAAATGAGCTTGATATTTCCACCGATGGGTCGGGGAGTGGGGTTAAGAGTTGCTTTTTTTGCCTATTATTATGATACTGAAGCAGAAAATGAAAAATTTCAATTGGAAAGTTGTAATTCTGTTTTTAAGCAGAACTTCTTGCAATTTTTAAAGCATTGCAGTAAGTACAAAAACTAAAATAACCTATACTAGGAAAATTACTATATATTCTGATTGTTTCTCGGTTTTACAAGCTCTCTCCAAGCCTGCAGCCCCATATTTTGATTCAAACAACCAAAGAAGTATAAAAAAGCCTTCTTAAGACACATGAAATTAACTGAATTAAACCTCACGTTAGGTATAAGGAAATCACAAGGCGGATGTCCTTGCTAAAGAAACGGCGTTATAGCCTAGTACTTTAATAGGGGAAACACCACCAACATTCCTATGGCCTTTTCAAAAAGGCCATACGAATTATAGTAGGTAATTGAAGAACTGAGATATGCTATTTCAAGATTCTATAAAAAGAAAAGATTTTCTGTATAATTTTAAAATTAAAAGAAATGCAAAACCTACCTTAAACATAGATGTTAATCAAATTATAAACGGCCACGGAAGATTTCCTTATTATTTTAAGAGATTTGGGCTTCAAGATAATGATAAGTGGTAGTCACGCAATGTGCTTGGAGACAATAGTCATTTTATTGAGAGTGTGCTCACTAGAGATACGGAAGGAGCAGACAAGGCTTTTAAAACACTGAATTACAATAGCGTAGCAGCGAGAGAGAAAATAGGCATAATATCTTAGTTTGCATGACATCATCTACTCGTATTCTTGTTTTGAGTGTTTTCCTTCTATTTTAGTTTTGCTTCTAACAATCTTCTTCTTTCCTCTACTTTTCTTTATCAGTGTGTGAAATATATACATATAAAAAAACCAGAGGTCTATATGGTAGTACCTTCTGGCTGCATTTTATTATTTTTCTTTTGTTATGTTTTTCTGACCTTTTTTTTGGGGGGGGGCTGTTGGATGTTGTTTTTAGTTTGCAGCCCATTAAAAGACCATAGGGTGATGTAACGTCTGCCAGGAGGGTCGGCCTGCACCCCCACATCACATCACATTTGGCATACTGAAAGGGATTACTTATTTCTCAAAACCACAACTAAATGTTTAGAACGCAAAATCTTTTCTCCCTCCCCCCGTGTTACTCACTTATGTTACAAGGCATTGTTGTAAAGGATGCCTGAGATATTTTTGCGCAAAGAATGAAGAATATGAGAATTACTATTCATACTTTCGCTAGGAACTGTATATAACACCTAAGTATTCTGTGGAATGGCAAACGTTATTTAGGCAAAGTATGAAAGAAGGTATAATGAGACTAAGACGTACATTCTTCAAAAATACAAATGTTATTTTAAAAAATAATGAAAGAGCATCATTAAAAATTTAAATTCAAAACACGAAACAAAAATTGTACAGAACAAAATTTTAACTTTTTTTATTAAAGAAAATAATATATAGAAATGCATGGATTTGTGGAGTTAATGATTATGTTTGAATGCATCAAATGTATGGATATTCGAACTGTGTTGTCGGAGATGTATTTCATACTTGCCGTTTTCCTAAGCAATCTATAGAATTCCCACGAAATGTTAATCACTTCATACACTACAGACCGTTTTTCGGATTCTGCAGAATGCCTAGGTATTCTAATAGAACTCCGGCTTTCATATATTGACGATAATAAATGTTTCTCGTCGATTAATCTCATCAAAAGAGTCGTGGATAAACGTGATCATTTTAAGCGGCGCCTATTCCTACATTTCGAACTATGACATCAGCTAAAGAATCGGGAACTTACAAACTGACGCCATCTGCGAAAACCAATGGCCTTAAAAATTTACTAAATTAAGTTTCGTGCATTTCTTTCTTCAGACCACAACATGACTCCACGTTGGGCACAGCCTACCCACTTAGAGTTATTTTTGATAGCTGCAACGAATCACCGCAAGTGAATCAATACCACATAATCGGAAATTGACTGAGCATTCACGAAGTTTAAATAACCACATTCCAGTTCTGTGGTTTGTGGTTTCTAGTATAAAAAACATACTATCGCAACTCTTCACTCTGAAAAATTAGGAAAAAAACAATGGAATTATTTTATCTTATGGGAAATTATCATGCAGTGGATAATTCCTGTATTTATTACTATCGGTGCGAGGAAATTGACTCATATTTCGATAGAAATTATGTTGATTTTATAACATTAAGGTAATTCTAAGAGTTAAAAGTGTTCCTTATAGTTATTTCAGTGCTGTTAATCTCAATCTTCAGTGGACCCAATCTCATTACATACGGGCTGAATGCACAATATAAAATCACCAAAATGTTTTTAAAGGAAATAAATTTTTATCAACAAAATAAAACAAATCTTAACAAAATTTTACTACATATTTATTATATATTTATTCAAGTACTAAATATATTCACTTACTAAATATTTATTAAAACATACATAAATAATATTAATCTAAAAGGCAGACGGAAAAAAATTAAAATTTATTTTCTATCTGAAATGAGGTTTGGCACTTGCAAAACCTCTGTAATTCAAACGTGCTGACAGCAATTACGAAAACTTTCCAAGTGGAACAAAACTTGAGAATAAATAATGACAAGCAAATATTTCTCATATTTATTAAATTTTCATTCGAAATATTTTTTGTCTGATATTATACAAATATATATTCGAAATATATATTTGTATAATATCAGAAATGTCAGATGAGTAAAATTAAGGACTTTTGCCGATTTTCGGAGAAAATTAAGGCCTTTTAAGAACCAAAAATCGTTTCCAAAAAACCTAAAGACTTAAGGACCGTAGAACTCTTATTGTAATGAATAAACTTTTGATATTTGCCCAGTAGAGGCAATACAATAAACCCTTGCTGAATGCGGACCTTTTGCCTCCATTTAATCTGCCGAACCTGAAAAACTTCAGTTTTATGCAGTATGCTGAAGAGCTGCGATTGTCCTCTTTTTTAAGAACTGATTTCAAAATTCATTCATAAAAAAAGTCAAATACTGCTTAGAACAGCAAAACGTAAGCTTAAAGTTCTCCTGATTCTCAATAATGATTTAGGACAGAGTGCTGAAGCGCTCACAGCGTTGCATCCAAATGTAGCGGTTTTATTCCTTTCGATTACCACTTCCTCAATCCAAACAATGGATCAAGGAATCAAAAACATCCAAAGTCCATTATGTCAGACATGTTTACATCTCTGCAAATAATGGTATTTTGGAAGCAATTTAAAATAAAATACGGAATAGAAATGATTAAATTCGCATGGGAACAAGTGAATTCATCAACAGTGAATGCTCGCTGGCTTCAGCTATGGCCAGAACTTGTTAATGTTAACAAGTTCTGGCCAGAGCTGAAGTCATTAACATAAAGGTTTGGTTTGGTTCACTATGGCAAAGCACACTACGGCTATCTGCCTAAGGGAAGGCATGCCTACGTGTGGGACTTTACAGGGCAAACTGGCTCGTATACATGTTACATATGGGAAAAACGCCATATGCAACATGAAAACGCCCATGTAGCCAATTCGTTCGCCTGGAATCGAAACCGGGTCAGAACTACCGGTGTTCAGCGATTTTGCAGTTCAGCTATTGGTGGATTTAAAGGATTTTGAACGATTGCAAATGGAGGAAATCGTACAAACTGTAAAACCAATCGATAGCAAAGGATTTTCAGATATGGAAAAAAGAAAAATGACCGAATCAGCCACGAATGACGATCAAGAAATGACAAAAGAATTAGATGACTTTATAATACCAGCCGACGATGAAAGCAGCGATAGTGAAGACGATATAGACCCTTTACCATAAAAAAAAAATTGTTAAAAAAGGAGCAGGAACTGCCTGATTTTATAATGTAGATTGATCCAAATGCATAAAGAAAACACTTTAAGAGATACTGAAACATTTTGCGCTCCTTGCCGCGCGAAACGTTTAATGATTTCCATCAAACCTTTTTCCAAGCAAAAATCACCAACTATTTTTTAAAAAATCTGAAAGCTTTCAGATTTTACATTTATCCTACGGACTTTTTTAACGTTTTGTGTATTACCTTAATTTATTAAATATCATGTTCTTCGCACTTAAACCATAAAATTCAATTCCACAGCAATATCGCAAAATAATTTTAATATGAGCATATCTTTGGAATTTCCCATACACAGTCTCGCGCGCTGAAAATAAAAATCCCCCCCCTCCGGGTACAGTGTTGTCATTCCTCGCTTTGAGATCGTTGAGTTTGTTAATCAAAAATTTCTTCCAGAAGCCAATGTGAAATATATATATAAATTTATGCAGATTCTTTATTATTTAATTTCTTTAAATATAATACAGGGCTCTAATATTTGATGACAACAGTGTGAAAAGTGAAACAACGCAGAAAGTGAATTGACGCAAAATGCCAAAATGAAATTAATAGCCTTTCAGGGCTAACAATGTCCTTTGGGCTAATAATTGTATCACGTACCTATTTATTAAGCAGTAACAGGAATCCTTACAATTAACATGTTTCGTTTTTTACATTTAATTTCAATATTATTTAGGTTTGTACAAATTATACGTATTTTCTTAATCTGAACTATACCAAATCCATTTCTTCCACAGAAAGTTCTTTCTGGAACGCGATTTTGCCGTGCGCGCAAAGTGCTCATTGTGTAACCCCCGCATTCGACAAGGATTTAATATAAACATTTTCGGTTAACTCTTTAAATAACTATTAATTATTTTGTTGCGTCTGGAAACTGCAACAGAATAATAAATAGTTAATCAAAAACGGAACCCGAAAAGTTTCTGCAGACGCAACAAAATAGTAAATTGAAAATTTGCCCAATTTCTGATTTGCATTCCTTTCTCTCGCCGACATTTTTTCCCGAATTCACGTCCGCGTCACTTTTGAGGTAAAATCTCGTTTCGCGACTTCTGAGCGAGAGAGATGGCGCCGGTCGAGAATTCGATTCCGTTCTCCCCGCGTCGTCGACCGAAAGGGTTTGCTGAATTCGGCTGAAGATACATTTTCTTTTTCTACACTCCTCCCTCCAAATCCCTCCTTTTTTTTTCCTTCTGTTCTTGCACGTGCAGAGGAAGAGAGACTGAAAGAATGAGATACTATTTCGGTCTAGTCTAGTCTGCGAAAAGAAATTCCGATGTATCGTTTCGAAATCAAGCGACCTCTGTGAACTAACATTTTCTGGAACGAGAAACCATTTTATAGAATATGCAGCTGACATCATTTACAACAAGCGAAAGTGTTTTTTTTTTTTTTGTGCAAAAATTCATTTCATTAAACATAGTGTACTCTAATCCGGCTAAGGATTATCCAATTTGCAAATTATCCGTGCATACACTCAAAGATATGCGCAACAGTGTAAAAACCAAACATGCGCAAGTCCCAGCATAATCTAAGAACCATTGAATTGCGTCGTTAGGTTAAGATTCAACGATATCCTCGTTAAGTTTGAAATTCTAGAAAAAGTTGACTATGTTGGATCTCATATAAAAGAGTAGCAAAAGCTTGGTCGACAGCAAAACCAACACTGTTTCTATCGTGGAGAAAGGTTCTGCCTAATACAGAAATCGAAAATCTAACTGTGAGGGAGTCGAGGCAATAACTGAAGTTGTACGCCCAAAAATTTAAAATGTACAATTCTTCGAAAATGTCGATCGGGAAAAGTCGAGGAGTGCTTCGGTAGCGCTTTCAAGGCTTGAGTGATGAGGATGCTTTCAAATGTCACAAGAAAAGTGAAACAGAGAATGATACCGATGCTGAAGCGAAGACATTTTAGTTCCAAGACAGTAATGATGTTTGTTTAAAGTCATTTGGACTTGGTTGACCAAAGGGACTCGAAAACAATGAGAAAAGAACCCTTTGAAAAATACTCAGTGAAAAATACGCAATGAAATTCGACAAGTACACTCATGTCCATAAATTAAGGATAATGCAAAATCAGGCAAAGGAAGAGGTAGAAGCAAAACAAATTTGACTTATCTGTAAAGCTTATTTATTAAACTAAAGGTAAAGAGCAAAAAAAGATGCTATATGTTTGATATTATTAAAAAAATTAGCGATTTTTTCTCCCTGGAGCAAATTCCAAGAAAACCTATTTACAAAAAACCAATATTACATGGTTGGTATGATTGTTAATACATTGTATGTCTCCCAGACAATGCAATACAGTCCGTACAACGCCTAGGCATGCTGAGTATCAAATTATCGATCTGATCTTGGGGGATATACACCACTCAAAAAGCAATGCATTCCGAAGTTCCGGTAGACATGTAGGAGGAGGTTGACGGGCTGCAACTCGTCGGCCAAGCATGTCCCACACGTGCTCTACTGGATTCAAGTCCGATGAGAATGCTGGCCAGTCCATACGGGTGATATCCTCCTATTGAAGGCATTCGCTTATGATGTTTGCACGGTGAGGACAGGCGTTGTCATCCATAAACACAAATTGTGTGCCCACGGCGCCCCGAAACAAACGTACATGTTGTTCCAGAATGACGTTCCGATAGATTTGGCTTGTCATGGTTCCAATTTGAACATGCAGGTCAGTTCTGGAACCCAGAATAATTCCACCCCAAACGAGCACTCCTGCACCACCGTAACGGTGTCGTTCAATGATGTTTTCTTGGTGGTAACGGGTACCTGGAGCTCTCCAAATGAAAGTCCGGCGAGAATCAGATTGCAAGCTAAACCTGGACTCGTCGGAAAACATCACACAAGCCCACTGTTGCGGTGTCCACAATGCGTGCTCTCTACTCCAGGCTAACAGCACGCGACAGTGAGTTGCAGTAAGTGGTACGCATCTGACAGGTCTACGAGCATATAGACCAATCTGCCCTAAGCGTCTGTACACGGTCTGCCTTGAAATTGTCGTACCAGTGGCTGAAGAGAGCTGACGAGAGTCTGAGGCTGTGCTCCGCCTGTTTGTTTTGGCAGTAACTGCCAAATACCGGTCCTCATTCGGCGTTGTAACTCTGGGGCGATCTGTGCTGTAACGTCTACTCACATTACCATCCTCTTGGAATCGTTGCCAAAGCCTGGAGACGACACTCTGGGCAATTTCAAGTTCGTCTGATACTTCCATTTGGGTACACCAACACTCCAGACGGCCGATAATTCTACCACGTAAAAAATCATCCAAATGCGTCCTTTGTGTCATAACTATTCGGTTATTGCACTGCAATGCTTATAAAGCGCCTGCGAACAATTTTAATTCTTTGCCTGTATTCCTTATATATCACTCTCTTACACTCTCGTCATTGTGACGTACCATCGGTGTCATCTGGTTACTTCCTGAAATTTGCATATGATTCTTGAAGATGTGTGTAGTGATTCTGCAGGTGATATATTTATTTTAGAGTTCGATTTCCGCGTGACTCCTAATTATCCTTAATTTATGGACATGAGTGTATTTCAGCGTTTTTAAATTAGGTTTTAGAAGCCGGCTATTGAAGTTACTCTAATTCTTTCTTCTTGGCTCTCCACTAACTTCTCCAATCTTCAGTGTCCATGGTTCTTAATCTAGAGATACAATATCATAAATAACAGAAGTGTATGCAATGCAATCTGGTCATAACTTCCTTTAGCGCGAATTCATGCCCCTGTAAAGTCACTTGTTGACAAGATTTGTTAGAAAAATCGAGAAGTGGTTCAATGGTGCGATTCAAACCAGTCGAGAAGTGACTCAATTGAGTGGTTCAAGATTACAGGATTTTACTTTAATTAATTAACCAGTTAGTGTGATTTGAACCTTTAATTCTTTTTGTAGTCCTCAACACAATGCAAATCAGTTATTGCGTATTATTAAGCCAAGAGTTTGAATGTTTTAAGAGTTAGAGCTTCTGGCACCCTCAAACTTGCAGTTACGTACTATCGTCAGTTCTGCCGAAGTTATTCCGGCTTTAACATCTTACTAACGACGTTTAAAATACCAGCTGTCTATTATATTCACTCAGCTTCAGTAGTCTATTTTGAAGTTAGTCTCGGTCTACTTTACATAAATTTAACTTCATCTTACCTTACACTATATACGACTCGAAAGTAGCAGAGATTCGTTTGTGGCATAACTAGTGCCTTCTGATCAGCATAAAAAGTTAAGTAAAAGGTAACTTAAACCTTTTTACGAATTTGCTTTATAGTAAAGCGATAACTCGCTTTTCAGTCTGGTAGGGGCGGCAGGGCATTGAAATAAGCTTCTACACTAGCAAAATCCTACAAGCTACTTTAAAACAAAAATCATGTTGCCGACTTGAGTGTTCGCAATGCGAGACACTCTTCTTCGTCATCCGAGGCGTTTCTTATTTCTTTGCGAAGTAAGGCGTTCATAATGAGAAGCTTCAATGTAATATTTTAATGTTCTTACATAACTGGGGATAATTTCAGGAAGGCGTTCATAATCCGAAGTTTCACTGTAGTATTTTAATTTTCGTACATAATTGGGACTAATTTAAATATAATGCGCAATATGGTTAAAATCTTCAAGTACACTTCTAAACTAAAGCTGAAAATTTAAGAAAATAGAAAATGCCCAAAATTTGTTCAAGAACAGAACCGTTCTTGAAGTAAGACATTCGTGATCACTGTAAATAGTTTAATAACTTTGATGGTTTTACTATAAATTTTTTTAATGTTCTTACAAAACTAAGGATAATTTTAACAGAATAAGCAATAGGAGGGAAACTTTAAGTACACTTCCAAACTAAAGTCGCGGTTTAAGCATATAGAAAATGCGGAAAATCTGTTCAGGTAATTTGTTCTTGAAGTGAGACAGTCGCGATCCGAAGTTTCACTGACATTTTAATGTTCTTACAAAATTAATGATAATTTTAACACAATAAGCAATCTGAGAGAAATTTCAAGTATGCTTCAATTTAAGAACATAGAAAATGCGTAAAAAGACCCAACCGACGAGGGTGAATGTGGAAGATCTAATCACGGCTCGATCTTTCATTTAATTCCTTTTGTTTCCCAGACGCGGCTGTCCTGGCTTGAAACACGAAAGGCAGAGCGTTTAGGATGCTTGCCATTTTGTCTATTTCAAGACCCCCAGGTAACAGGTGAAGCCGAGAGACAACGTGTTCTGCTTAATTCTTCTCTCTCCCAGTCCGATCATATCGTTGACAACTGCCTGATGTGTATCAGCCACGCTATTAAGAGATGTACTTAAGCCATGATGGGCTTTTAAAAATAAACACATGCCTCCAATGTTCCAAGGAAGTTTGAAGCGAAGCAAGCTTCAGCCAAATAAGACATTCGCATAAACAATTCAGCTTTACTTAGAGAGAATTTTCTCGTTTGTTTCCCAGCCACTTGATGTATTTTAAACGGCGGTCCGCCTGAAATATTTCCGCTGAAAATGGCACAAAAAAAATTCATTACTTGAAGGCCAAACGAAATTTCTAGATGTTGATTAACAAACTATTTCGAAGAAAAAAAAAGATGTTCAGGGATAGCTGAAAGCTAAGACTCCGCTTAATGGGATCACGATTAATGTTATCATTCGGATACTGTTATCCAGTCGCCGAAATCCCGTTGTCTATATACGAAAACATGGAAAATACACTGCTTAATGAAATCAATAATTAAGTTAATATAATCAAGTATTATCGAAAATAAGGTTACTATAAGCCGCCAAATGCGACAGAAAGTTGCCAAATAGGGTAAAAACAGGTTATAAAAATTGGCAAGAATCAAGAAAATGTCGCCGAACAGCCTGTTTTCGACGTTAGTCAACCATTTAAAACTAGGTGAAAAAGTAACCTTAGTTTGGCTTAGATTTTGAACAATTCTATTTGGAGGATGATTAAACACGATTCTTCTTCAGGAGTAAAAAATTAATGCAGAATTTTTCCCCCTGGTTCTTAAAAAAATAAGAAAAGCAAAGAAAATCCACTGAAAACTTCTACACTAATTTTGGATTGCTTTTTTGCCTAGCTTAAATTTTACATTTGCATGTTCTCTTCGATTAAAAGAGGGATGGCCTAAGAGTTTTAAAATTACGGGTACGTAATAGGTCAAATCCAGAAAAGTTATGAACAATTCATAAACCAATTTTTGCATTTTCCTAATTAAAGTGTTGTGTATTTATATATTTCTTGTTGCATTCAATTTAAATTAGTTAAATTCCATTGCTGTTTTGAAGGAAATTTTTTTCTCTTCATTTAATATTATCATTCGACTAACGTTATCAAAATTGCCTTGGACAATCGAGATCATATTAAGCGGCACTTTCTCAAATCCTGTTATAACGTACTTCAAAAGGCGTGACTTTTTAGCTCGCTCTATCAGATGCGATAACAAGAAAGGATCATTTCTGTCATTAATCTTTATTTTGAAATAATGAAGAATATATGTGTATTCTTGTCCTTGCGGAAACACAGTACCCAAAGCCACCAAATTTCAAACACACCTACTCCTTCATCAAACCATATGCACAATAAATTAATTTTTGCTTCCGTGTGCTAAAGTGCTGCGATTCCACAAAGCGTCAGATATTTAATTTTCCTGTCAAATTTGATCTGTTTGTTATTGATTAACAAACTAAGCGATTGAAACGCAGTGAAAAAGCAATGCTTCATCTCTGTTCTTATGAGTTACTATTATATTGCTACGAATTTTGAATACAAGTGAATAGTTTTAGTGACATTGCATCTCTTGCATAAAAGGTCAAGCTGGCGATGGTTTCTGTGAAAAATTCTGGTCGCCAAATTTAAGAGTGGCGACATTTTGGTCCGATTTCTGAGTAACTGTAACTGTATCCGGCCTTATATAACTGTGTATGCCTTCCAGCAATTTCGAAAAATTGAAAGTATTGAGAGATCATCATTTGAGCCTCCGCTTTTGATGCGCTTTGTACTGCTTCGTGTTCGACGTTCTTAAGTAAGGATTGTTTGTGATCTGTTATATTGAAAAGAGCTGTACAAATATTTTTGCACAGAAAGTTCCAAAACCGTGAAGTATTTTTGGAAAAAATAAATTTCATCAAGCTTTCATGGGTTCTGTACTCATTAAATACATTATGAACTCGTACGCACGTAACAATATATATGTAACCGTTAAAGCGTGGAATCTATTATTTCATCAAATAAGTAGGTATTTCATGAATTACCTAATTGAATTAGTTACAGTATATAAAATTATTGGACTTTACGAATTAACTAGTTAATTTACAGGAAAAGGATTGTCTAATCGTCGAAGTAGCATTGAAGAAGCATTGAACAAGGATTTAAAAAATGTTCATGCAGTAATAAAAAGTATGACTGTTTCAAAAGTAATTTCAAGTATCATGACAGAAATCCTTTTTCTAATAAGTGATAGTAAATAAATTTAATGTATTTCATAAACTTTAAATGATATATGCTCTTTTATTTTTATTTTGAAGAAACGTTTATGCAATGTTTTTATTGAGCAACATAATTTTCCTTTACAGCATATAATTTTTTATCGTTATTATAATTATTAGCAGTAAGATTATTGCTTAACAAATGTAGCAACAATATTATATAATACATTCTATTTTCTGTATTATTTTATCAGTTAATATGTTCATAATATGAAATGTGTTTTTCGAGAAGTTGTTAACTATTTATCATAAGTTAATTTATAAAACAATGGACTTGTTTTAATGACAAAATGCTTATGTTTCTTTTTAAGCTCTCTCATTAGTTAATCGGTAGAATAACAAGGTAAGGTGTGAAATTACTAATTTATTACATACTTTAACCGATTTGGATATTAATGCCATGCGATACCTAGTTATTCTGTGAAATAACTGAACTATACGCTTTAATGGTAACATATACACTAGGTTTGCAAAATGAAGAGAATTATCAAATTATGTTAATTTTTGCAAAAAGTATTAAACCAAAGGTATTAACTATGCCGCCGAAGAATTATGCACATATTCAGAGTCGAATACATAAGCGTATTGCGTGCCTGTCTGCTGAGCTGTGATTGTGGAGAGGATATAAGCGTATGAGAGGTTTTCGGCTATTTGTCTGCTCGTACTCTTTCATTGACATTCGCCGCGTTTCTCGCAAAAGTTGGGTAAATTGTATACGGTATCTGGTAAAATGAGTAGCGACGAACATATGGATGACAGAATAGGATGGAGAATTGTCGGTTGATTAGAGTCAAGTGCAGGTGGCTACTACAGAGCTCGAAGTAACGCTTAGTGTCGTGGAAACCGTTTTAGGATACTGGATCCATACCGAGAAGATCTGGACAAGGTCGACCAAGATCCACAATGACGAATGAGGCTCGTTATTTAGCACTTTCATCGCTGCGGCATATGACTACTACAGTTTCACAGCTATCAATGTGAGCTGTATGCTGCCACTGGAACCTGAGTTTCACCGTTTATCTTTGCCCGAATGTGTAAAGGGAAAGGGCTGTGTAACAAAACGCTGCTGTTTGCGTCTCGCTCACTTAACACACGAAAGTGCACGATCAGCATTCTGCAGACAATATGCGCTTTGGACCAGACTTCAGTGAAGCACCTCTTTTTGACAGATGAGCTGAGATTCAACCTGGGCACTGATTTTAGGTGTACCTGTATCTGGAATGAGCTGGAATACGATACTGTCTCGCCCTCATCAGAGATACGGATCATTAGAGTGGAGGAGTTGGGACGAATTGGGAGGGCATTATGTTAGTCGGCGCACAATCTCTGATTGTGTTTTACAAATATTTCCCGACTGTTACGATGTACAAAGTCGATATCTTAGAGCCCTATGTTCGATTTTGCAAAGGCGCAGTTGGTTCTGGCTTCCTGTTAATAGACGACAACTTACGTCAACATAATTCTCAGCTGATCGACGATTAAATGGAAAACGAGGATATTCGCTGTATGGATTCGCCGCTCAGATCTCCTGACCTTAACCTATAAAACATGCCTAGGACACTCTTGGAGGACAATTTCATCTCGCCATCCCCCTCCGAACTCTCTACTGAAAACTGCCTTGCAGGAGTGAGATCGACTGCCACAGAGATACCTCATCTGCCTCCTGTCCGTCGCACTGCTCTGTCTGACTATGTCGTCGCATTGTTGTCTGTCTTTCTGTTAAAGTGCATGCTGTAAAGTGTGCGAATGCTGTTATAAATAAAAATTCAACCAAATTTCATTAAAATCTGTCCATTAAGTTTTCAGAAATTCAACATAGTATGCAGATTGTCCTAAATTTGTAAAAGAAGTGTATATACACATGAAGTCTGTCTATGGCAGTGATTCCGAGTCTTCCCCCCTCTTGCAGCCCTTTCAGCACTGGCCGCTCCTTTCCAAAAGTAAAAAAAATGCATAAACGTTAATTTAAATTTAGATTATTTTTTAATGTGTTTTATACATTAAACGCAAAAACGCATAGAAAATGTTTATAAATTTCAAAACTTGAATAAAAGTAGCTTTTTATATCAATAATTTAAAACTAAATACTTAAAGGTAAATAAATTAAAGGCTGACCGCATACCCCAACTGAAACTATGAAATTTCTCCCTGGTTGAGAGCCCCTGGTCTACACAATTGTCATAGAATCAATATTCTTGTAAATTTTTATAAATATTTAATTTCTATGAGTGACACAACGCATATATATATTGACAAAATAAAAAGAAATTCAAATATCATACTTTTTTCGGCTAGTTAGAAATTCCTTTATAAAACTGCAAAAACTATTGCGTCAAAAATAATACAAAAAATATCATATAGTTTGATGGGAACAGAAACAAAATATTAATCAATTCTCTATACGAAATTTAGCTACGGTTTTATACCTCGAATAATAAGATAATGTGCCGTCCTTCATAAATTTATAAAAATTAATGGCTTATATTTTCCACAATGCAATTCAATTAACAAATTTTGTTACTCAGGCGCCAACGGTTTTATTATTAGTGATGTAAAATTTTATATTAAGTTCGCACAGCGAATTACTTAGTTTTGTTCCTGTGAAAAAATGGTAAATTACTTTTTAAAGTTCATCAATTAATATGAGTTTTAAACTAAAGTTTGTTTTAAAAACACGTATTTTATTTTACCTTACTTTTTAATTCTCAGTGATACGTTATGAATCACTTTATTCAATTCAAAAATCGTTTCTCAGCAATGAATAATCACACTTCTTCCAACAATTCCGTTATGTCCAAGAAAAAATTCGGCAATTTCATCAACATATCAGAAATTACGTTCAAAATCTCATATAAACTTGGTTTAAAAGATTTTTTTTGCTCTATCTAATCGTTCGAACAGTAACATTTTAACATTTTTAGTTCATTCGTTAAACGAGGATACGCGTGAAAAATACTTTCAACAATTAAATTTCCAAAAAAATTCAATTCGAATTTTCAAAAAATCGCTTCACCACATTGCACAGTCATCTATAAACAGTGTGTGAGCGAAATTTGAAATATTCGGTTGCTTAGCAGTAATTAATTAAAAAAAATCGATAATGAAATTCTGACCATGGGTAAATTAGATAAAAAGCCATAATGTGTCACTTAAAAGCTACTAAAAACATTCTGTGTTAAGGAAATGGGAAGCCAAACGTTCTTTATATTCTGGATTTCGTTACAGACAAGATACGATATAACAGGGTCTAATTGCATTAAAGAGAATAAGGTCGAAATAATCTTCCAAAAATCAATTTTTCAATTTTGACTGCAAAAAATAGAGTATTTCTGATACGAAAAATACGTGACATGTTTAGGCTTAGTAAATTAACATACTAAACGTATTATACTAGTACTTAGCGCCAGTAATTTAAGATATAAATTAAAGCAGAGATGCAGCTTTGTTATAAAGAGAAATTAATTCTCTTGAATTAAAAAAAATTCCAGATTTTTGAGCTCTAAATGGTTGAATAGAAACAGGTTCACTTGAATTTCCGAATAAATTTGTAACTATCAAAGGAAATTCGAAATGATTATATAAAGAGCTAAATTTATATGTCTATCTAAAAATGTGATCACACCTCTGAAATCTATCATTTTATCCATCGTGAACCTTTCAAGATTTCTTCCCTACAGTAATTGAGGAAACAAAATAAACTTTTACTTTGAACTAATAAAAATTACTATAAAGTGCGGTTTCATTAAATAAAAAATTTTACTACGCAATAAATTTCCTAATAAAACAGTAGGGTTAAAAATAATGTCTGCTTTCTTTAAATAAAAACATTTTGACTATGCGATGAGTTTTCCTAGGAAAAAGGTTTATAATAATATGCGTTATTTTTAAATAAAATATTTCAGTTATGCAATGATTTTTAATAGGAAAATAGTCGGGTTAATAATAATGTATAGTTTCTTTTAGCAGAACAATTTGAGATTATGCAGGGAGCTTTCCAGAGTAATAGTTAGGTTAATAGTAACAGAAAGTTTCACAATTCTCTTGGTCGAAAATGTTTTAGTATAAATATCAGATATCGAACCCTTTGCAGTCCACACTTCTGAAATAGTATAAAAGAATTTCACTTACGGGTATACATTCGCACCTCATGCAGTACAGCATTCCGAAAGGAGGGCCGAGGTCTGGTCTCCACCTCTCTTCCAGCTCGTAGCTGTGATTTCCAAACTGGCAATCTAATTAAAAGAGAGAAAGAAAGAAAGAGTTCATCAATCATTCGAACTGACGCGCTTCGGTCTGTGCATTTCTTGAGTAAAATGGAAGGCCGAAAGCAAAATTTATATTACTCAGTCGGTTTCGAATAAGGTTACAGTATGAATCACCTAAAAGGTATCCCCGAAAAAAAAAAGTCAAAAGGTATTTTAATTGAATAATGCACATAAACATACACTGGAAATTAACATACAGAAAAAAAA
>KK121657.1:704227-718880 GCA_000611955.2 Stegodyphus mimosarum | reverse complement strand
ACATGTGCGGAATCTTCAATGTGAACGAAGCAAAACTATTTTTATATCGAATGCAGCAGTCTCTTAATTTGCAAAAATAATTATCGCAGCAGTAAAATTACACTTCAGATGACAACGACAGACAGAAATACATTACGGAAGGATAAAAGAAGAAGATATTATTCTAATATTCAGGCGTTCTTTGGAAAGATATGTACTGGCATCGTTTTTGCCAATGCACGTCTTAGAACATCACTTCAACAATCGAACATAATTTAGAAAGACAAGTCTTCAAAATATCATTTCGACATTCAAGCGTTATTTCGAAAGACGCGTCTTCGAACATTACTTAAAAAGATATGTCCTCGAATATTATTTCAGTATTCCAACATTATTTAGAAGGATATTTTTCGAACATTATAAAGACACGTCTTCGAATGTTATTTAGAAAAACATATCTTCAAATATTATTCGGCCATAATTTGGAAAGAAATGTATTTCAACATTATTTAGAAAGACATGTTTGAGAACATTATTCCAGCATTCTGTAGGGAAACACATGCACTGGCAATGCAAGATGCCAGTGGAAGTCTTCGAACTGCTGCGTGCATAGGGTTTCGTAATCGATTGAATTCACACAGAGTTGATGATAGCTTGATAACATTATATTGTCAAAAGAAACACTTCATAATTCCAGAACTTTCTATAAAAATATTCGTACAGCTCTTCACAGTATCATAGAATACAATCAATACTTAGGTGTACAATATACATACCCAATTATACAATATAAATTATTATACAATATAAACAGGGTGGTCATAAAGAGACTTTGCCAACATCTGCACTTCTAGCGTCCGTTTTGGTCAACCGATCGAGATGAGATTGCAAATATAATTATTCGGAGGTGTGCGCTAGAGATTCTGTGAACGGCAACACAGGGGCGGTCACGGCTACGGTTATAGTTACAGAAACTCGAAAATATCAAATGGCAACGCCAACGTTTTCTGGTCGCAAGATTCAGCACATGCTAAAACCCTAAATAGTTTTCGAACGGTACCGATATGTCCAAAAACGGCCGTGTTATGCATACACACAAAATAGTTCTGAAAACCGGCCAACGAAACACGATCTGGCGCACGCAGAAAATTTGCATAGGACAGAGGCAAGGTACCAGTCACAGAAAGCCGATTGCCAGATATTCAGCGTAAGAAACCGATAAAATGCCAGGTGGGTATGCGGAGTCGTCATTCGGGAACTCGCACATGGCGACGAAATTACTCTTCCTGGGAAAGTTCGCGGTGAATTGATAAAACTGTATTAACAAAATGGATGAACTCTACTTCAGGAATCGCGTAGGCGGAATGCACTCAATGATATCGTTTGGATGCAAGATAATGCACCTCCACATATAGCAAGGTTTGTTAAAGGGTCCTGGAGCAGCATTTTGGTAATCGCATCATCTCACACCATTATTCTTTTCCGTGGCCTCCGCGATCTGACATCTATGAATTTTTGGTTTTGGTGATATCTCAAACCCAGAGTTTACCTGTGCAATTTGCAAACTTTGTCGGATTTAAAGGATTCTATACGGCGTGAGATTGAAAATATTCCTCATGCCATGTTGCGTTCAGCAGTATTCTCTACGATCTCCTGATGCAATGCATACTTGCCTGTGATGGCACCAATGTGGAAAATGTGTAATCTAAATGAAGGTATTCTTTTGTCCATATGTGTTGTCATCAGTGATCGGTGTTTTGTCTCTCCCATACGCAAATTTTCTGCGTGCGCCCAGATCTAGTTTCGTTGCCCGATGACTTTCAGAACTCTTTTTTTGTGTATGCCGCCGGTTTTTCGACATATCGGTATCGTTGCAATGGTGTTTAGGGTTTTCGCACGCGCTGAACATTTTGGGAGTGAAAAACGTTGGCGTTGCCATTCGATATTTTCGAGTTTCTGTAACTATAACCTAACCGTAAGCGCCCCTGTGTTGCCATTCACCGAATCTCGAACGCATACCTCCGAATAACTACATTTGCAGTCTCATCTCGATCGGTTAACCAAAACGGACGCTAGAAGTGCAGATGTAGGCAAAGTTTCTTTATGACCACCCTGTACTTCAAACTACTAAGAACGTTTAACAAAACGCAATGCAAAGCGCATCTAAAAGGCGAAGCTCTCACGAATATCTTAATACTCAAGATTTCAGCTATAAACTAACAACTATTACTCAGAAACTGATGCTCTTCCTAGTCTAATATAGTTTTCTTCCGGCCGCTGAGGCCCACCTGCGGCCAAGCGGTAAAATCGCTGAACACTGGAAATTCTGACCTGGGTTCCAATCCAGGCGAAGTGGTTGGCTGCATGGGCGTTTCTTATGCACAACTTGTATACAAGGCAGTTCCTCTTAGAACGTCTTCCGCGAAAGCATCCCTTCCCGTACGCAGATATCCCTAGCGTGCTTTGTCATAATAAACTAAACGAAAACCCGGCAGCCGACAGATTTCCAGTACTTCTCAAAATTACTGGACGGCATATGAGGGTCGGAAACAGTTACAGCTACATACAATATCAATTACAGTTATTCAATTACAATACCAAATGCAGTTATACATGGACCGGGCCAAAATGTCGTCAAGTTTGGCTATTTTTGGAAATTTCTCGAAAAACCGTCGTCAACTTGGTGACATCTCGCTAATTTAGCCATTAAATAGATTTGCCCCTATATGCTTACTTTTTCGCAAAGTTTCGCTTCTTTAGATTTTCATATTACATTACGCAAAAATACTACAGTTTCACATATAATTTCACTAAAATTATTTAAATGTGTACAAAATTCGTTAACAGGATTCGTACAAACTTCGTTGTTCGAAAATGTACAAAATTCGTTAACAGAATATATTCTGGAAAGCATATCATTTCAACATTTAAACATTATTCCTTCAAACATCATGCGGAGAGACATATCTTCGAGAATTATATGGAAAGGACTAGCAAAAATAATGGTAAAGCATGTCTTCGAACATTTTTTCAACATCTGAACTTAATTGGAAAGAGCTGCCTTCGAACATTATGTAGAAAGACATTCACTGACAATAATAATGATAGCGCAGCCCTTCGAACATTATTTGGATAGGCTAAATTATTTAGCTGACAAAGCACATGGTGAATTCTGCTTAAGAGAACGAATGCCTTACTGAAAGACTTTCTAAGGGAAAACTGGCTCGTATTCACGTCATACTTGGGGAAAACCACGAAAGTAAACACTGCAGCCAGCCCGTTCATCTGGGGTCGAACTCGAGTCATGCTTCCAGTATTCAGTAACCTCACCACCTGGCTATTGGTGGGTCGGATATTATTTCTTCGAACATTATTAGGAAAGATATGTCTTCGAACATTATTTATAATATTCTGACATTATCATTATGCGTAAAGACATGCATTGATAATGATACCAGTCCATTTCTTCGAACACTGTTTCGACGTTTAACTATTACTACGAAAATATTCGGACATTATTTCTTCGAACAAACCTTCAAACATTATTTGGAAAAACATGTCTTCGAATATTATTCCAGATTTCGAAAACTTGTATCTATCTCTCGTAAAAGGAAAGAAAAAATCTAGCAATTAGTGACCGATCCCTCAAGATACAATTCTAGCGTTGCTGTGTTGATTTTCTTACTTATTTGCCAGCTGATATTTCGTTTGTTATTGACTATGACGTCATAAAGCATGTCCTTCAAAAACGCTTCATTAATAACTTGGTTTTTTTCTTCACTACTCTGAGCGTTTCCTCATCAAATAAAAACATGCCCTCTCGCAAGCCTCTTTCCGACTTCCTCCAAATATCGAAGAATATACTTTCGGGGGGGGGGAGTTAGGCAAAGATACGATTTACAAGAAAATTTTCAAGAATTCTAAACACCAGAAGAACCGCTTAGTGAGTTTTAATTTCTATGATTTCGTTTAAACTGTCAAAGAGTTTAGGCACTTCAGCATGATATAAAATATAGATAGCAATTGCATCCCATTAAAATATCCCCCCGGGCGTCGATTAGTGTACTGGCTAGGATCTGTGATTAGGCAGCCTCAGCAACGAAGGTACAGAAACACAAACAGGTTCTTACTGCCAGAAAGGGCAGCCTACGCTGTCCTGGATAGTAGTGGCTTCGGCCATTTGAGGAGGCACTGACGGCTAAGAACGCGGAGTTATAGTTACTGTTCGTGGTCTTTTTCATATCTAACTTTTTTAAAACTTATACTAGGTAAAAAAATGCCGTTTTTTGCATGGCGGCAAGGAACTAATAATGTGAATTTTGCCCACCTAAATTTCCAGATATTTATAATGTAAAAAACAACGCTCATTGGCATTGTAATAAAGGAACCAGTGGTGAAAGATTTTTTAATGTACCTTAATTTCCTAAAACTTATGTTGGAGAACAACGCCATCATTTGGTAATCGTGCGTTTTTTTTTTTTTTTACTTGTTTCTAATTTTATAAAAAATTTTGGGGAAATTTTTTTTACATGTATCTAAATTTACTAAAAATTCTTTTGGGGAAAAAAAACGAAATAATAATGGTAAGGATGGTTGGATAACGAAAAAGAACTAATGATACGAATTTTTACATCTAAAACTTTCTAAAATACTAATAATGGGGGGGGGGAGGTAGAAAACCATCTATAGGGATGGAAATAAAGAAACAATGATTCAATTTTTTTCAAGTACCTAAATTTCCTAAACCTTATATTTGGGGGAAAAAAAGACGTCTGTTAACAGTAAGGAACCAAAGATAAAAGTTTTCTGATATGTATTTAAATTTCCTAAAATTTATGTTGGAAAAAACGCCGTGTATTGGCATGGCGGTAAGGAACTAATGATGGGAATTTTTTTACATCTTAATTTCCTAAAACTTACGCCCACCAGCGGCCGAGCGGTAAAAACGCTGAACACTGGTAGTTCGGTCCGAGGTTCGAATCCCGCAAACGGGCTGGCTGCATGGGCGTTTTCGTGGTTTTCCCCATGTGTAACGTGTATACGAGCCAGTTTCCCTTAGAAAGTCCTCCACGAAGGCATCCCTCCCCTTAGGCAGATAGCCCTCGTGTGCTTTGCCATAATTGAATAACCTAACCTAACCTAAAACTTACCATTCTCCCTCCCCCCCCAAAAAAGAGAGATTAAGAAAACGCCGCCTAGTTGTAAAGAATCAATGAAGCGAATTAAAACTGATACTAAAAAAAAGCCTCTTGTCGGCATGCTGGTGAAGAAGACGGCTACTAGACGTAGGCCCGCTTCGAGAATGTATGATGGCATGCATGTTTGGAGTTTGCCTCCCTCATGGGCCTTGTCCATCTTTTCCCTGTGACGCATTTTGGGCAACGTTCACGGGTGACGAGAAGGATCGAACTTTTATTTTTTCCTTGTAAGAACATCCATTTTTCTTATCGACTCAAATACAACAAACCGTTCAAAAACGTTACAGGCGCAGTCCAATTGTATTAATTTGCATTAAAATGGCGCCAAACAGGATTCATACCACTTTTTTTCAAATTCCGAAATAGGCTTACCAAATGTCCCAGTTTGATGACATGATCCCGGCCAGTTTGTAATTTTGTCACGGTTATTTGGTAAAATTTTAAGTGTCGAATATGCAACTAAAACAGAGCAGCATCGACTAAAACAGTGATTTGGAAATTAAAATAGCCTTATTGTTGCCAATCTACATATTTTGTATCTAGTTTTAAGTGCTTTTAATGTCTTCTAGATGTTTTCCATTAAAATGATTTCTTACACTGAGCTATAAGAAAACAGTTTTGGTGTAGCAGAAACTTTTATTCAGATAACCAACACTGAAATAATGTGGTCTGAAACTGAAGCTTCGCAGAATTAATGAAAGAGCGCGAATAAGCTGATGAAGAAATAAAGGCAAAATCTTTCAGGTCAGCTAACTGTGAAATTTGGAAACATTTAAGTTATGAGGGAAAATGGATATACCTTTTAAGTCAGTTAAAAGAAATAAACATTGCACTGCCCAGCCTCACTCAAATAAAAGGAATAATTCTTCAGCATAGCAGGAGTCAAAAGAGGATTCTCAATAATAAATATGGTCTGAGGAACAGGTAGAATGGTCGTATCAAAGGTAAACGCTTTATAAAGCTCCAGAATTAACAATGAATTTTTCAAGGCCATTATGAGTAACAAAGAATCTTTTAAGAAAGTTCACACTAGCGATAAATGCTAGCAATATCTCAGTAGTAAGATATATTGAGTTGAGTTATGAAAACTTTCTTTTAAGTCAATGTTGTTTTCTATTAACTTTTTTATTTAGATTTTGCACTCATAGATACTTATCCTAGTAAGGTTTATTCTCTGTTGTGAGTATTTTTTCAAAATTGCCCCGATTTGAGCAAAAAATATTATGGTAAAGCTGCCTTTGAACTCTTAATATACATAATGTTACTTTTGTAGGATATTTTACATGAAATTTATACGCTTGCACTTACTTATTCACTTGAGTACAATACTAACAAGCTTAATATTTATTTTAGATGGCCATAGCAACCCGCTAAACGTGTAAATATCGGATATAACTAACTTTATGGGAATCTTACACTTATTATTTTTGAGCGAGTATTTTCCACGATTTTGTCCAACCTTTCTACCAAATTTTAACCGAAAAATTACTAATTTTAAAATTAAGCATGCTTAGGCTATTAGGACAGGGGGACAATACACCTTTCATCTGCCCCCAATTCTCTACGCATTTTAAATAAAGTTCTCTGCAATACCTAATTCTTGAAAAACCAAGACACCAAATAAGCACTTCTTAGAGCGCTATCACACACCCTCATGCTTCAGACGAACGACTGTTTCAAACAACTCTTCACCAAACGATTTTTTCCTCTCTTCCACAAAAGAGTGTAGACGTTTTCACCCATTCACCATCGAACTAAAGAACTCCAGTGGGAGCTCCTCTTTGCTGACAGTCTCTATGTTTGTAACGGAGAATTAGTTCACCCTTTACTTGGTAACCACAAAGTGATCGGTGGTGATTCGCGGCTGTATATCAAGTGACAAACCAGAAAAAGTGCATGAAACAGATGTTGTTCTAAAATGCTTTGAATGTGTGAGGAGACCGTATTTTTTCCAAGAAGAGCCAATCACTCGAATGGATCAACGCTGAGCTTGAATGGGCTGCGCTAAGCGCTTGAAAGAGTCTCCGCTGCACCAAAAATCTCGAATCGACTCTGATTCCAGTCAAGTTCGTGTAAAATTATTAATGTACACTGAAACTGAAAGAGCATGGAAATCAAACATGACAATATACCATAACAGTGCGCGTTCTACCTATTAGAGCTCCTCTGGATCTAGTAAGAAAGGCTGTAAATACGTTAATTCCTACTTAGCTTCATTTTTACTAAACTTCTGATTTTTCTTCTCTACACAACTTTGTTTCGACAGCTAAAGCTGATGTTTATTCAGAAACTTACTTAAATATCTGGTAATTAAGTTCAGTAATTCTCATCTTTCTTTAATCGACTTGTGAAAGAAAAATGCAGAAATAAAATGAAATAAATTTTGCTCTAAAAAAACTGCAGCAAGCATAGTTCATAAAATGAAACACATTGCAATAAATATTTTCCATTTCTTTCTAATTTTATTTTATTAGCCATTACAAGCGATGAAAGGAACACTGGCAAACCATTCAAATTTCGTTTACTTTTGCATCGTCATGAGAATTCGAAAGCGACTTCAAAATGAATCAATACAAAGAAAAACTGGGAAATTGTCTATCACCTCCCTTCACGAATTTGTGTATCGATTACCTCCCATCGCTCTTTTTGACTGGCTTTCCAGGTAAAAAGGAAATAAACTAGAAACGAAATACAATTCCAGAATAAACCAGTTCCTTTGACAAAAGAGCGCACAAGTACTCTGCGAACCACCTCAACCTCGCTCCCTTCAAAAGCAATTTTTTAGCCCATATGCTTACATTTTTTAAATATAATTAACTAAAATACGTATAATTTTATATTGATATTCAATAATTAAGTCAACAGAAGAAAATTTATATTTGCTTTTAATATTTCAAGTCAATTAAAATTTTGGATAATCTCTTATCTCATTAATTAAACATTAAATAAATGTCGGTACTTACATTCATGAAACGGCTGAGCCTGCCGATTCTTGCATTGCTATTGTATGTCTGAATGAATACTTGTTAAAACTAAGAGTCCTCTTTTGTTGGTAAAAGTGATAGACAATTGCAATATGTAATTTCAAAACTCTGAGATTTTTGGCTGTATGAAGTTAATATGAATTTTATTTCCGTCTTTTTTGGAAATCTAAGAGCACAAGGGAAGGCATCGAGGAACACAGACTCAGAAACGCTGCTAAAAGCAGAAACAGTGTGTTTTTGTTTTCAGTGCCAATTTAATTTACGTTAACCAAACGAACTTATTTTTCAAATCAATCTTCTTAAAAACAAAGTTAAATTATTAACTTTTCTGCTCATTTTGTTTCTCCACTGCGGTTAGCAACGATTGTATCCGATATCCCCTAAGTGCTTTATATTGACTGGCGGAGCTGAATCCCATATTCACTGTATGCTTGGCAGTGGCTAGCGAGGGTTATATCCGGCATCAATTAAACGTTTCACAACAATAGCTAGTGACCGCTATATTCGACACTCACTACAAGCTTCACATTGGATAGCGACCGTTATATCCGGCATCTATGAAATGTTTCACAGTGGCTAATGACGGTTACATCCTGCATCCACTAAATACTTAAAAAACAAAATATTTGGAAAATCCACTAAATACGATGGAAACAAAAATGGAGAAAAAACAAAAAATATCTCTCTTATAAAGTGAACGAAATAGAAAGACACATTTTCAGAACATTTTATCTACAATACTTATTTTTAAACGAAAAGCGTAACATATTATAAGAGATAAACCATACATTTAATTTACACAGTCCAGTCACATTAATGTGACCATCTGTCAAAAGCCAGAATAACCACCTTTCGCAGAGCGGACTGCTGCGAGACGTGCAGGAAGAGAGTCACATAGGTCCCTGAAGGTGGTCTCTGGGATGTTGAGCCATGCCGACTCTAATGCCGTGGCCAGCTGCGCTAGATTACGCGGTTGAGGATCCATGGCGCGAACAACTCGATCGAGATGGTCCCACAGATGCTCGATTGGGTTTAAGTCAGGTGAGTTTGCTGGCCAGGGGAGGACGGTAAACTCATCCTGGTGCTCTTCGAACCACGCACGTACACTGGCAGCTGTATGGCACCTCGCATTGTCCTGCTGGAAGATGCCATCATCCTGAGGAAAAACAATGCGCATGTAGGGGTGAACATGGTCCGCAAGGACAGATGCGTACTTGTATTGATCCATTGTGCCTTCCACAATGATCAGTGAACCTAGAGAATGCCAGGAAAACATTCCCCAGACCATAATGCTCCCGCCTCCAGCTTGGACCGTTCCGGCAATGGTTGCAGGGTGGTTCCTTTCAGAGGTTTCACGCCTTATACGCCAACGTCCATCTGTCCGATGGAGCATAAAACGCGATTCATCCGAAAACGCAACCTGTCGCCACTCAGTGGACGTCCAGCTGCTGTACTGGCGTGCAAATTCTAGCCTTCGCCGTCGATGAACAGCAGTCAGCATAGGTGCACGAACCAGGCGTCTGCTTCGGAGGCCCAGACGCAGCAATGTTCGCTGAATAGTACTTTGGGAGACACTTTTGGTAGCCCCTTGGTTCATTTTGGTGGTCAGTTGCTCAACGGTAGCCCGTCTATCTGCCCGAACGCATCTCCGCAACCGTCGTTCGCCTCTGTCATCTATGGCCCGTGGTGCACCACATTTGCCACGTCGCTGATTTTGGACAGTCCCATTTTGCCATGCACGGTACACTTTTACCACGGCGGCACGCGAACAGTTCACAAACTCAGCCGTTTCGGAAATGCTTCCACCCTTGGCCCGAAAGCCAATGATCATGCCCTTTTGGAAGTCGGATAAATCGCTTCGTTTCTGCATTACGCCAACGATTGAAATGTTTCCGAAGCCCTCACACACCCTTTATATACGCTCAACTGCACTGTGCTGCCACCTGCCTTCTGTGATTGGTTATTTAACTCTGACGTGGAAAGTACGTGGTGGTCACATTAATGTGACTGGACTGTGTATTAAGTACCAACAGACAGTGCTGATGCAGACATCTTCCCGTGGAAAATGACTTGGCAATGTTGTCTTGTAACGGCAAGGATCCAAAAACAGAATTTAAAATGACTCAATGTAACAAGAAGTCAACTTATGATGAAAACGAAATCTAAACTATTGAAATGAAACCAGAACAAAATACGACAGAACCTATCTAGCCGTCAACTGGATTAGGTATAATGAGAATACATCCTTAAACTCCCTTTATGTTCCGATTCTCACTCTTCTCTCCACCTTTTGAACAGTATTACCAACAGTGATGAACTAGTAATCAACACTCTCTTAGCTGTCAGTTTACTTAAAAACAGGGGGAACTGATACTCGTTTTGCTTAAGCGCGCGGTCATGATGGAATTTATGGAGCTAAAAGCGCAAATTTCTTAGCTAAAGATGCTTTAAATTTACCCATCAACATGAATATAAGTATTATACAGAGTTATTGGAAATCTTTTAAGAAGCTTTTATCTAAATGGAATGAAGAGTATATTTCATCTTGTTATGCTTAAGTGCACCAAAAGTATCTTTACAAAAAAAATTAAATCTAATAAAATGTAGCCTTCTATTACCCAAAGCTACATTCTGAATCGTTCGTCTTTACTAATTTTAAAAGACCTCAGTTCTTATCTGCTTTGGGAAATTTGTATTTCCCCTTGAGGTTGCGCAGTGCTGAAAAGGATAAAGTATATAATTCTGCGGTAGAGGACAAAAAATAGGTGTCCTCTCCATGCGTCTGTCATTTTGGTTATCGACGTGGCCAGTAGCCGTGATTCTCTCCAGCGTGGTGTGGCAATGTGATGCATGGGATATAACTATCCAAGATTAGAAGTAGAAATCTAGTATCAGAGACATTATTTACTACAAAGCCTGCCGACATAAATGGAATGGCCAGGTAGACTCTACTGACATAACGCAGCAGTTTATACCTGTCAACTTAATCATCTATTAACCATCATACGTTTTTCCTCACAGGTTGACATACCCTGTTCATCTGCTCAAGGAAAGCGGCCATTAAAATATTTTTTTTTCACTTATATCAAATACACTCCTTTTGAACGCAACCACTTTACATGCTATGCAAGTACTCTCAGCACCACCCAAAACCAAACAACAATCTGGTCATGGTAAATTTGCAAGTTACATGTTTCGTTTTAATCTATGAGCAAGTAACTTACGTGGCTGCTCAAAAAACGTACCTCAAAATGTGGAACATTTAAATTCTACTTAAACCATTTTCAATGGCCCTAGATCAGAGGTTCCCAACGGGGTCGGTATAAGCTTCTGGGAGTAAATGAAATTGTAAAGGGTTCGATGATGATCAAGGGGTCCATTGGGGGTCGACAGACTAAGATGCATTGACAAACCATCGGCGAAATCAAAATCCCATTCATTATAAAAAATATTTAAAAAAATTGATAAAACTGATAATTGTAATCATCAGTTTTATTGATGTAAAGCATCTTGTACAGTAAGGAGGATAACCAATGAAATAATATAAGAGAAAAATTATTTCACATATTTTCAAATCAGTATTTCTTTAAATAAATATCTATTCATTAAGTGCAATATAAAAAAGGGGAGAATACAAAGACAATAAAAGCATGAAAAGAACGCAAAAATACAACGGAAAAAAATATTTTTAAACAAGGGGATTTAAAAATTCGATAAAACACTTTTATGTCAATTACTTTAAAAATTGCATGAACACATCAAGCGTAGCCATTACGTTCATTAATGCCGGACTTATCGCGCCACTAGGAATCGACGCTTTTGTTTCTGAAACCTCGTTAGCAGTTGTAAAATTAAAAATAAAAGTAATAACATAAAAAGTATAATGAACTATTTTTTCAAAACTTTTGTTCATATTCTTGATCTAATTATTACTTTTAAGTTTATTTATGTGCAGTTACTTGTATTATGATTATGTTATATATTGTACATTATATAAAAAAGCGTAAGGGGTGGATGACGAAACCATTCCTTTGACAGCGGTCGATGCAAGAAACGTTTCGGAAACCTTGCTCTATATTATTATGCCTAAAGAGCGATTTAAAAAACTTTTGTTGTGACTTGGTCAGTGAACTTATCTGTTTTTGCGAAGTCTACGCTGCTGTTCTCTGTTTTTATTTGTTTTATTAATGCATGCAATGTTAATGATTGAATTAACGTGTTGTACACTTTTGGTGCATGGGGAGTTAGTTTTGAAAATAAAAATAGACAGATGGAAAACAAGTAAAGCAAGTACATGTACCACTTAGTGTGATTACGTTCTCCACGACTCTTTCGATAACATTAACATAATCGAATCATGAATCGATTCAACGATGAGGAAAAAAAACCTTCACAATTTCAAGGGAATATAAATATAACCAAAAATATATAAATAGGAACTTTAGCAACATTTTAACTAAGGAAAGGCAAAAATTTGTTTATGAACTGTTTGTTCACAATGTCTTTAATTCAAAACGCTCCTGGAAATTATTTGACTGATGTTCAACCCGTTAGCTCAATACTTGAAAGGCAACCTTCGTTGAAAAAGAACATGCTAATGTAATATTAAAAATTTATCTGAAAAAAGTAGTCTTAGTAGACGTTTTCATGGATTCCCGCCTCCCAAATTAGGAAAAGGGGAAGAAGTCGTCAGAAATTTTTTTCCCCTTCTTGAACAGGCAGGACCTATGTCTGACCACCCTTAAAATTGTTAATTGTTCAAAATCTACGCCAAATTAATGCTGCATTATTGCTAAGTTTAAATGGTTGTTTAAAATGGGAAACAACACATTTGGTGACCTATTCCCTTACTTGATGACATTTCTCTGTCAGTTGGCAATTTTTATAACCTACTTTGATCTTATTTGGCAACTTTACGTCAGTTTAAAAAATTATTCTACACTAATTTGATAGTACTAATAGAATTGTTGATTCTAATAAGCGAATTATTTTCCATATTTTCGTATACAAACGGGCAGGTGTTCGGCAGTTCGGTAACAATATCCGACTAATAGTATTAACCGCGGCGTCAACTGTAGACTGTTCTATAGCCTGCTTGTAGAAAGAAAGACTAAATGTATTCGGTTCCTTTCAAACTTGAAAAATCCTTCAATGAAATGCTACATTACTATGAAACTACAGCTGCCGCGGCCACGAATGCCGTCCTGAAGATCTGTTCCATAAGCGAGATTTTATTACCCCGGTGTGATTAAGTCGATTATATAACGATAAATCAAAAGAACATCGATTAACTTCAGAGCGACGGCGACTATGCAAACTAGATGAGAAGAACAGATGCCTCGGCGAGCGTCAATCTGTTTCGTACATCATTAACAAATGCAGCCTCGGCTATTATTTAATGAGCTCTTACAAAAGACCTCGAAGGCTCGACGACACTCGAATTACAAATTTGCTGCCGGAATTGGGTACACCGTAAACTAACTTTTTTCGTGTACAGCAACAAGGAAAATGGTAATTGCGAAAAGCTTCTCCTAAATTTGGCTTCAATAGACTTAACATGGCGCTAATTTTCAAGACAGATTTCTCTCAGGAAACCAGTGGCTCACATTTGTTTTCGGACACGCGAATTTTGAAATTTATTTTCATACATCTAGTGCTAAGTATTGAAACATACATTTAAAGATTTCCTCATGCATTATTTTTCCTCTATTTAAGTTGTTTGCTTGTTGTAAAATAAATATCATCAAAACATTCTTTGTAATAAAATAATTTGTTCAAAGAGTGTTAATCAGTAACTCACATAATAATTCAGACCTCGAATATTTTGTTGAAATGTTTTGTTTAGAAAATGATTCGCGTTATTATTTTTTGTTTAAAATAAAAATACATCTTAAGAACTATCGTCTGAGTTTGGGAATTTTTACTTGTTTAGCAAAACATATTAACAGTTCCATACCTGAAGTGAACGCGGCAAGAAGCTACAAACTAAGGACCGGTTCTGTTAAGAAATTTAAAAATTCATCTTTTTAAAGATGAAAATGCACAGATTCTTGTGCATTTTCTACAGTCCAAGCTAACACCATGGAATTGCATATTCATTCCAAGCTAACACCATGAAATGGCGTATTTATTCTAAAAAAAAAACATTTAAAAATTAGTACTGTAAAATGCCCAGCAGATTTAAAAGAACCGTTTGCAATAAAAGTTAAGTTTGAGTCATTTAGGGCATATGAGTGATCAGCAAGAAGGAAATACGTCAATAAAGAAACACAAGGAATGTAACTCTAGTGTTCGCAAAATCCATGATAAGCAAAGTTGTATTATTTTGGATTAAAGTTATATTTGCAGAAAAGTCAAAATTTAATTTATTTGGGTTCGGTGGATGAATGAACAGATGACAAAACCTAAATTAAGGACTGAATTAGTGAACTGTTACTAAAAGAAATTCTTACGCAGGTTTGGTTTATTTAATTTCGGCAAAGCACTCGAGGG
>KK121657.1:677359-704194 GCA_000611955.2 Stegodyphus mimosarum | reverse complement strand
GGGATGCTTCCCTCTAAGGGAGACTGACACGTATGCATGTTACACACATGGAAAAACACGAAAACGCCTATGCAGCCAAGCCGTTAGCCGCGATTCGATTTCCGGACACATATAAGCAAAATGTACAGTGCTAGGATAACGGCTTGAATTTGGCCAATGACAATCCAGATGACCATCAGCATTAACTCCGCCTACGATGATGATGTCACAAGGCTTGTTTTTTTATATAAAGTTTGCAGTATGACCTCTATTTTGAAAATTACTGCCACTGAACTTCCTGACTCATTTGAAAGTAAGATAGAGGAATCATTATATAACACTGTTACAATAAGAAGTAATTTGAAAAATATGGAAGATATCAACAAATGGATACAAGAATTTGCTCAGGAATCAAATACTCAATGGAATACAGACTTCAAATTCAAATTCTGAACATCTTATTTGTTCTTACGTACATAATCGTTATTTATTCATTTCCTTAGTTTCATGAGTTTAAGCACGCCTAAATCATTATGCTAAGGATACAAAATATATTGTAACTTCGCACAATTATACAAACATTATGATTATATATAATCGTAATATATTGGATTAAGATATGATTAAGTAATTTAGCAATAAACATATTAGATTTTAATTTTATTTAAATATTAATATAATATAAATAAGTATGATATATATATGTAACTGATAACTTATAATTAATGTACATATTACAACTATTTTTGTTTATTATATTAATGGTTGTTAATAATAATTTATAATAATTATATATATTAATATTTATCTTCAATAAATTAATATAAAATCTGTATTTTTTCTTTAACATTACTGATCACTGGGAATTACAGAAAATGAAGATATTTATACTGATAATCCCAATATTTTCAGAAAGCAATTTGTATACCATCATACTTCTCACAGTAAAGTTGGTAGAAAAATAAGCGGAAACAGTGCCTCAAAAAATGCAGATTATAAAGCTTTTGTGAAAATAATTGTTAAGAAAGATGCAAGGATGAATATGTCAAAGTAAGTTACGTGTTGATTTAAAATTGCTTACGTAAGCATAAAAGTAGTGTTTGTTAATATGAAGTTTCCATCATTTACAGCCAACTAACAAATGAAAAACTATGAAAACATAAGTATAATAATTAAAATCAAGCAAAAAAATTTCTTTCATTTGACATAATTTTTTAATAAAACTACTGCAAGAGCACTAGACAGTCTTGTATTTTCTAGGAGCAAAAGAATTTTGCTTCTGAAAACGTCTTCCTGTTTACACTGCCATGTTTCTGTTCCATTTGATATAGTAAGTTACATAAGCATACTTAAATTTATATTAACCTACTTTATCTTACTGTAGTTTTATGCACATAAAAATCAGTTGTTTCATTATTTGTGTTTTCCTTACTGGTATAATGTATGCATATAGTATGTGTGTGTATCAGCTTATGTATATGTGTATTAAGTACATATCTATTGCAATAACATTTACTCAATCATCTGCCAAGAAAAACCTAAACCTGTTTGGGAAACAAAGCGGTGTTAATTAGGTGCTGTATTTCACCATACATAGTCCATTCTCACCATCTGACTTGATCTAATTTTATATAGGAACAGTACAGTAATCCTTAATATTCTGAAACAAACAATAAATCGTTATATACAGATATATAAAAACTTTGATTCTAAGTAATGAGCTAAATGTACATTCAAAAAACGCACCTCGCAACGGCAGAATGTAAACAAACGTCAGTAATGTGACATCATTCAGGTGGGCTAAGTTAATGGTGACCTTCATGGCCCTCATCTGGACTGTCATTGGCCAAGTTCAAGCCGTTGTCAAAGCAGTGTATACATTTTGCTTATATGCGTCACGGACCGAGCTACTAGTATTCAGCGACTTTACCGTTCGGCCGCTGGTGAGCCTGATTTTTAAGTAGGAATAGAGCAAATAATAATTTTACAGGTAAATATTAGCTGAATCCATGCTAAAGCGTATGAAAAGTGTAATCTTATTTAGAGAGGTTAATCGTAACTTATTTTACTATTTAAAAGACATTGGTGTTTATCACCTCATCTAAACTGATTTTAACTTTGTGTGTTAGTTTCAACACTTGTGATTTTAGCTGATTTTATGTAACCTCATCCCTTGGATTTTGTACATTTCTTTAACTACTTTTTAATTCATAGGTACTTTAATTTCACTGTGTTATGTATAACTTTATATCTCATCCCCTTGTTCATGAGGGTATCTGAAGAAATATTGAATGCCTCGTTATGGTCATATTTTTATTAAAACAAATTGTTTAGTGAACGTGTTCGAATATTTATGCGAGTTCATTTTGAGAACGTTTTGAATACATTTTTTTTTCTTATTAACCAAACATGTTTTGAATATTTTTTTCAAAACAAGTTAGTTTTAAAATAGATGATCGACAGTTCAAGAGAAAGAAAAACGAAGTGATTTTACTAATATTTAGAAACTGATATTTGCAAATAAAACTGAAAAACACAAGTATCCGCAAACAAGCCACTTTTTTAGTCTGAAAACCTGTACAGAAGCACTCTTCCATCACCGCGACTCATTCGTTAAAGGACATACCACGAATGCAGCGCAGTGGCCTAGCTAGAGCTTTCACCTCTTTGAATTTGCCACCCCTCTTGATATAAGCAAATAACTTGTCTAAATAAAATGATTTTTATATATAAAACTCTTATTACCATTATCAATACTTACAACAATTGTGAGAAAAATTCGTAATAGTATTACATTATTTGGAGCTTTGTTCTGAAGATTGCATTTTATATTAAATTGCAAAACTTGAATAGAACCGCCTTTTCACGTTCCTGTTTCATTTTTTCTAGCAATAACAAAATAAAACTCTGAAACACTTATCACGTAAAGAAGCATTCTTCCTTCTTAATGTCACCTTGAATCAACTAAATAAATTATGATCATAATTTAGTTGATTCAAGTTTCGAAGGAATAAAAAGGGCATAATAAGAATAGGGAGTTCTTAAAATATCCTGCTGATTTCTTTGAATACATCATGTGCAGAAAAAACTACTTTTATTATTAATTCCATACTGCAATTCAGAATTTCATTATTCCTTATCTGCCTCTATGATCTGCATAACTAACCTCTATAAATATTATTTCACGTGAAAATGCAGCCTCCAAAAATGGGCTGCCCTAGAGGTGCAGCGTAGAACAAGATATCCGTACAACATATATAAATCCGTTGAAGTTTAAAGGATCAATCTGGCACTGTGAGACATTATCAATATTGTTACCAATTTCGTACACAGATAGATGATTTTACTGCAGTTATATGTGAATTATTGTATCTCTGTAATGTGGCAAGAAAAATCGAGAGAGACAAGTTATGCCAGAAAAGTAAGAATACAGAAGCAAGTTTGTTTAACAGAGTGGTTCTGGCGAATACTACGGTTCTGGCGAATAATTTTTGCCGCCAAACTTCGCGAAAATTTGGCGACATTTTAGTCCGTTTCCTATATCCCGTTAATAGGTATTGTAATTGAATAAACGTAATTGATCTCTATATTAGTTGTAACCGTAATTCGACCCTCATATTGCCTTTCAGTAATTTCAAGAAGCAGAAAAGTACTAGAAATATTTCGGCGGTGGTGTGAAAACTATATAAAGCCGGTGAGAGCATCTGCTCTCAGTTGTAGTTGTTAACTGTTGTCAACGTAAGCTGTCGTCCGGTTTAGCTTCGCTCTTTAGCAGCGCTTTTGCATTACGCTGTATTTAACGTTTATAGTAGTTTGAAGTGTAAGTACTGATTGTTCTCTGTGATACTGTGAAAAGTTGTAGGACTATTTTTGTGAAAAGTTCCAGACCTCTAAAGTGTTTCTTTTGATAAAATAAATTTTATCAACTTAACATCAGAGTTGTGTACGTTCAATCTGTTACGAACCCATAATAGAATATATCGTTTCTCAAAACATTTTTCATATGAGGACTACCCTTTTATATTTATTTTCTGACCTGAAATTTAAAGTTTGGTACCCGTAAAAAATGTTTGTTAGTTACATTTCGTAATTCAAATACACTGACAGCCATAAATTAAATTCTTAGCCTGAAAATTCTTTCAAATGATTCTAATATGTTTCATTACTACTAAAATAACTTACTTTAATTTAAACTAAATATAAACAAAACATGAAAACTTTCCCAGAAAATTTACCAGTTGGGACAAACTTAGAAATAAATAATAAAAATAATTTTATTCTATGCATAAATAAATATATATAAGTCTGCAGGTAAATAATTTCTTACTATAGCTTGATATTCAATTACGATTCGGTTCTCATAATTCAGTTACGTTTGGTTCTCGGCCAGAAATTACTAGGATTATCTTCATCATCGGCTACAGATGCTCACCAGTAAATCGCGTTCTTTTATTATTCATTTTCAATGGCGGAAAAAAAGGCTGTTATAAATCGATTCCGAAACTAAGCAATTATTCTTCGAGCAAAAATTCGTAAATGAGCTTTAGTTTATAAGAAGTACAAATAAAAATTAATCAAATCTGTAATCTTCATATGATTGAGTGAAATTTATATCACATCGTAAATTAATTAGCTTCATTTATCGATTCTCTGGTGTGTTTTATTCATGTTTATTATAAACGGAAATGAAAATATGAACTCGGACATATAAGTAAAATTTTGAAAATCTTTACAACAAATACATAGTTGAAAAGTCTTTGCGAGCCGCACAGAGTTTAAATTCCTTCGGGGGCCATGACCATTGCTCTACATTTCATAAATGTTATTACAATAATGAAAAATTTACTCTGAAATATTTTCGCTTCAGGGAATACGAGGCTATTCCTCTACTTACTTACGCCTATTTAATACATTACTCTATTACCTATTTACTATACTACTTTTAGTAGTAAATTACTCTACACTATTACCACTATTACTCTATTGGCTACTATATACTTAATTGAATACTATGCTCTGTTTACTGCTATTTATTATACTACTTATTATTATATTAATCTATTCACTATATTACTACTATTACTATATTTAATATTTAGTATAGTTTGAATACTATACTCTATTCACTATTATACTACTAATATATTTACAATTGTTACGAATGTCGTATATGTGTCAATAACTTTCCTGAAGTTATATATAAAATCGTACTATGTCTAGTATAATGTAACATCTACTATGTCGGAAAAATGAGATTACATGGGTAGGTCTATTTAACATCGAGGTAATTGGCTATCTTGGCGATATAGCGCGATATATCTTGGCGGTATAGTGCCAAGCTGGCGATGGTTTTGGTGATTATTTTTTGTCGTCAAATCTCGCGAGAAATCACAGAAGTCACCGAACTTGGCGGCCATTTATGAAACTCTTACTGTACATGCTTTCCAGCAATTTCGAGAAATCGAAGGTCCTGCAAATTTCTCAGCGGCCGAGGGATAACTATGTAAGACCGAACAGAGCATCAAATCACACTACTGAGAGAGCTTAGCACTTGATGCTTTTGTTAATGTTATTTTGAGTTTTAACGTTTTTAGTAATCTGAAATAATAATTACCGACTGTTCTCTGGAGAACAGCTGTGTTTTAAAACTATAAAGTGCTTCTTTAGCGAAAATAAATTATGTAAAGTTATCATCGATTACGTACGCATTCAATCTATTACGTACCCCGTACGCGCGTAACACAATTATTAATCTATTTAGTATACAGCTGTTTCTCAATTTACTATTATTTATACTAGCAATCTACTTTCTATATTACTGCCGGTGTGTCGTTGTTGTTGTAGTGTCCATATTACATAGAATAATGGTTGCCGCAGCCTACTCCAAAGAGAGGTTCGACTTCTATTTTTTAGCCCAATTTTGGAAAGAAGCACCCTCTCTCCTTCCACCAACCCACACAAGAGGACTTTCGGCTCGTAGCGTATTGAGAATGATCCCATGGTGCACGGACACTATACATTTACAAACATCTATGTCTTATCTGGGATTCGAACTCGGGCCCTTCGGTACCGCAATAGGCTTATCTAACCACTATAATGTCTGGGAGACATTTCTGCTAGTACTCTTTTTAACTTCAGAAACACAGGTGGAATCTAAAGCTTATGCTTAAAAGCTAACGACATGCCATTCGTTCGCAAACTGATTCAAATAATCTATTTACTCACTGCTAAAAAAAATCAGTGCAGGAAACTCGCAGTTTGACTGTCTCGATTCTTTTGATCCTACACTATTTACTACTATTAATGTTACCACTATTACTCTCTTTATTATTACTATACTATGATTACTATATAGCCATATTTACAATATTATTGTGTTACTACACTCCTGCTTGAACAATAAGCAACAAAAGCAAAACATGGAGTAAAACGAAAGCTATTTAATACATATGCATGACATTGATCCTAAGGTTCGTGTAGCATTACCCAGACCACATAACAAACACAAAAGACGAAATGGGTCAGGAAAATGCGCAAAGGAAACATCACGCTAATAATGGGTATGATACCCTCTATCTAAAATGCATGCTTTACAACGACGAAGAAAGCTAGCAATAGTGTCGTTCATCGCCTTTTGTGGCTGTAATGTCCATCCCTGTAGTAATGTATGTCGTGGAGGGTCGCGAATACGAAGAGTAACATACGAAGAGCAGCTATTCGACTTTCTTACACATACTGTATAGGATTCAAGGCCGCTGATTCAGCAGGCCACGGCAGATTTGGAATAGTTTCACTCTCCATATAACTCGACACCACTCGAGCTTTAGGCGGGCGTTATCGTCCATAAATATCGTGTCGGTACCCATTGCAAGCACAAAAGAACGCACAAGAGGTTGCAGAATCTCGTAGTGATATCGGACGGCTGTGACGGAACCACCAGGAATCATGCAGAGGTCGATGCGGCCATTTGTTGCTATCCCAGCCCATATAAGTAAACCTCCTTTTCTGGAATGGTCTCTTTCGATGATGTTTGGTGCCCGACGACGTGCCCCAGGCCTTCGCCGTATCAATGCCCTTCGAGAATCGTTATGGATGTTAAATCGAGAGTCGTAAGTTTACGTGGCCTCACTGCTCTGGTATCAAACTGCGATGTTAACGGGCCTAACTCAATCGCGCAGCGACATACGGTGGGGACAAAGGTACACAAACCATAGGTCGTCCGGCGTACAGTAGTCCGCCTTCATGCAGTCGTCGCGACATAGTTTGGCGTGATATGGGCTGCCCTGCAGCAGCAGAGAGATGAGACGCCAGTTGTCATGATGTTAGTGATCCACTGCGTCTTGCGCATAACAACAGAAGGGATCGTCTGCCGTAGTGGTAATAATCCGGCGTCCAGACCCACGTCTTCTAAGAAATATTTTGATCCATTTGCTAATGATTCCACAGCCTATTGATGACTCTACGATGCACATTCAGCTCTCTCACAACAGCGAATTGTCTTGCACCAGTTTGCATCATCCCGGCAGCCCTCTGACGCATTTCATCGCGTAAAATGGTGTCTTCGGCTATCTAGGATTATATGAAACTATCTCTACTTGCGAACTGACGCACAGGTCCGGAATGCCCCTTTTTGAAGGCGTTGTAGTGTGACTGCGGGATTGCGTTTTATGCTAATTCTGGTAGCCTAATTGTATTTGGCGATGCAATCTCTACCTCATATGTAAACTTTATGTTTTAATTCCTCTTTTCACACCTTTTTTCGTACCTTTTATTTTAACGTTTGTCGCTTATTTTTTTAGCACGAGTGTATTACTACTATACTATATTTACTACTGGTTACAGTATTTTGAATACTACACTCTTATTTACTGCTATTACTGTATTAATTTATTTACTCTATTGTTACTATCATTCTACTGTCTTCTGTTTGCTACATTTTGAATACTATACTCTATTTACTACCTACGATAGTACTATTAATGTATTTAGTATATTACTATTATTACTCTATTTACTATTGCATATACTCTCAAACTAACTCCTATGTTACTGAATATTAGTTCTAATTACTACATTTCGAAAATTCTACTCTACTTACTACATTTAATGTACTCTTATCTTACTGTTAGTATTTACTATGTTACTTTATTACTATTACTCTACTTAGTGTATTTTGAATTATATACTCTGTTTACTATATTGTTACTTCTAGTAATTTACTATATTACTGAGTATACTATACCAATTTATTATATTCACTACACTACTAGTACAATATTAACATTTACTGTATTATTATCATTACTACCATTGCTCTATTTGCTGTTTACTATACTTTGAATATCATTCTCTATTTAATATTATTATTTATTCTATTACTATTACTGTATGAATCTGTTTTCTAAATTACTATTGTTATTCTATATACACTGTTTACTACATTTTGAGTAGTATATTTTATTTACTATTAATGTGTTTACTATTATTAATCTGTTTAATATTTTACTATTACTCTATTTACTATTATCTATACTATTAACTATAATTTACACAATTTGACTATTATATTACTGCTGTTACACTATTATTTACTACACTACTATCACAATATTACTCAATTATTATTACTCTGTTACTATTATTATATTATTCTATTATCAATACTACTATATTTGCTAGTGTTTATTCTATTTCGAATAAGATTTCAGTACTGATCGACTAAACATTCGGATACCGTTCGAATTTTGCAGAAAGTCCCTCCTTCCACATATCGTATGCTTGGGAGTGCCGTGGTGATGACAGGGCTGTGCGCCGCCACCCAGAGGCGGCATCCTTTGGCTCCCCAAAAAAATTCAATAAAATAGCAATCCTCGTCGCAACTACTACTGGTCTTATAACAAAAATATCACCCCTTAATAAGACAGTGATCAAAAGAACTCTGAACCAATAATAATAAATAAAAGATATCCAGCGTTTGAATGGAGGATGAATTAATGGTCCCTTAGTAGGGCACGCTCACCGTGGCTGTTGAACCGACGGTTCTCGCTCAGAAGTAGACATCTATTAATGTTGCCGACCGAGGAAGGGAAGGTTTAAAAAACACCTCAGGCAGGACAGCGCCTTTTTAAAGTGACGATCTCATCTGCTGCGCGATGAGTCACGCCCACAGTTGGCCCGAGGAAGTCCACAGAACTTGTTAGTGGCTGCATCACACGATTGAGCCCGTTCCCAAAACAGCCTTAACAGTTTTGTTCCTATTTCAGCCTCAGAGAGGAGGATTCAGTAATTTAATTCCCAAACGAGCATCCCCTTGTTTCACATGTAACACAGTCTGTGGTGTTTTTGCACCACCGTTTATAAATAAGAGAATGTAAACAGCATAACACTTTTTTATCACGATTTATCTTATTGCGACATGATTATATATTAAAATAATATTGCATAAATATCATAGTTTATTTTGTGCATCATTTTAGTGGAAAGCTTTAAACCTATTTTATACGCGTATCGTCGGAAAGGCAGTTAATGCTTCCTAGCATCTTCTAAAACAAGTCATTTTATGTTTCTGTACTTCAATTTTTGTTTCATCTCTAGTATCTGCCAGACTTATCTGGTCAAAAACTTTCTCGTCTGTACTTATCGGAATATATCATTTGTTAGATCAGTAAATACAATGTCTATGTCATGCAACTATTTCAATCTAAAATCATGCCATCATAAATTAGGACTTTTTGGCCCTTCTCCCATTTTTGTACGACCTTGTCAAAAAAAGTCCGGATGTAACCTGTACAACACAGCGTGACATGCTCACAAAAGAGAAAAAAAAGAAAATTGTAGCAGTTTTTTTTCCATTTCTTTACTTGAGAAGAAAACTCAAATGCGAGGATAGGCTTAATACAAACCTTACGGCTGTTCTGGTATAAGGAACGGATTCTGAAGTGTCCAAGCCAAGAGACTGCTGCTTAATTAAGCATCAGGACCACCTGTTTTGGTCGAAATTTACAAATTACTTTTGATTACCATAGGGCAAAAGAGACTAACAGAAGTAACGGCTTTACATAAAGCCGTTCTCATACAATGAAGATCGACATGTCATAAATTCACCGGCCTTTACGTTTATAACAGGGGATATCTAATATGCCAAACAAAGGCTAATATCGGAACGACGGTCAAAAGTTACTTCTGGTTTGGCCTAAATCGAGAATGAAATCGTACGGCTGTTTTGGTGATAAGGCTATTTCGGATACATCACTGTTTCACAATACTACATACAGTCAAACCGCACTACAACCAACTACAAGTATAGTGCATTATATCCGGTAATTTGCCATAGCGGGCAGGAGGGTTTGACTACAGAGACGTTTCTTAATGTGACAGCGGTTAATGTTATCATTCGGATATTGTTATCGAATTGCCCAAGTCATGCCCGTTTGTACACACACACACACAAAAAATACTTCGTTTATTACGATTAGCAATCTGGTTAACATGACTAAAATGTAATTGAATAAATTTTTCAAACTGAACTAAAGTTGCCAAGTTAATACAAAATTGATAGTAAATAAAAGTTCCCAACGTGACAGAAAAATGTCACCAAGTAAGTGATCAAGTCACTAAACAATCAAGCTCCACTAGGATGAAAAGTCTGACGCGTTTTTATCCAGCAGTTCGCTATAGCGGGTTTTGATTAATGTAAAGTGCAGGGGAAATTGAACGGGACATCCAGCATTTTGCTATAAACCGCAATCCCTGTCACCGGCTCGTCTGTAATAAGAAATAATTCGAAGTTGCTGTTTTTCGCCTTAAACATCATTCAATGAATATTTTTTTTTGTTACTTACTACAGTAAACGCTGCTTAATCTGACAATAAAGCTATCATTCAGATACTGCTATCCAATTACTGAAGTCTCGCGCCGTTTTATGCGAAAACTCGGAAAATACATTTCTTATTGGTATCAACAATACAGTTAATGTGGCCATTCATTCAATGCGTCATTCACCACCCTCAAATACGCAGATATGTGAAAAAGTGATTAAAAATTTAACCGAAAAGTGCGGTGCTAGAAAGCAAGTCGTGGAGAACATTATATTTCATTTTTAAATCGGAAAGCCTTTCAAGTGCTTAAAAATGTTTTCCATTTTCTAAAAATAAAATATTTCATTGGGCATATTACGTTCGGGGCTTTTGTCGGAACACCCTTCATATATACTACAGTAGACGCCAGTTACAAAGTTATCGCGGTTAATATTATCATTATGGCCGAAGCCCCGCCCATTTGTCTACAAAAACATGGAAAATACATCGCTTACTTATTACGATAAAAAATTCGGTTAATGCGATCAAACTATTACAGAACAACTTTTTTAAACTGAAGTCATCGCGAAATATATGTCGAAATAGAGTACATAAATTGCTAAATGAGAGAAACTTGTCGTCAAGTGAGGCATCAGGTCGCAAAATTGCATCAAGTCGCCAAATCTTATAAAATTGATTTAAGGCAATATTGCAAGTCTCGGAAAAAAAGGAATAAGAACTGATTTAAGCATGCCAACTTTACAAATGATGAAATCAAAGAAGCTGAAGAACTTAAAACCTTTCCAACTAACATAAATTTTAATGCTTGAGTGTTTACAGATAAGTTGTATTACCTACATTTTAATTTAGAATAATATATATAAAAAAAATTACCAAGGTCTTTTTTCACTGTGCCATTGCTTTACACTATAAAACTATACCACTTTAACAAACTAAATGCATGATAATAAATCTTATGCGTTTAGCTTGGTAAAATGTTAGCTATATTTACGAGTTAGTTCAAAATTTTGAATTTTTTAAATCGCAAAAATCAAGCAGCGTAACATACGAGAGTAAGTTTTATGCAAATAAATAAATAAGGAATTGAGAAAAGAATTAAATAATCGGCTTAGGAATGAATATATAAGTTTGATTATATTTAGAGCTATTAGGAATGCCTTCCAGTCGTCAGCAGTTTTCTATTAGTATATTGCATATTATAGTATTTTATGTGCCGTATGTGTATTTGGTGAGTGTTCTGGTCCATTCAAATGTCTTTCTAAATCAAGAAGCCCGTTAGATTTAACTTCTGCCACCCACATGGACTCTATAAGCTATCAGAATTGGGATTACAAAGCAAGAAGATATTTTATTTCGTTCAATTAAAGCAGCAAATTTCTATCTTCACAATAAAATGATGTCAGATCACAAGACGAACGAAATGGAGAAGCAAAGAAACAAAATCTGTTTTTCAAATTACAAGAAAGAAAAACGGCTTAAACAATAAACTAATTGTACTTCAATATTTTGATTATCCAGAAGCTTTGATTGATTGATTTTACGCAACTAAAACCAACGTTTCATTAAATAAAAAAGGTGAACTTTTTAGGTAAGTACGCATTAGTTTGATAAAATGTCTGCTAAAACAGAAGGTATTCTGACTCTGGAAAATTAGTTATAAATGTATTTTGTACAAGAACTATTAAACTTTTATACTCTGCAATATTCGAAGAAGGTGATTAAGAAGCAATTACATAGTTTTAGTGGGTTTGGTTAATATAGAAAATTCTAAAGACGTCAAAATAATGTTGAAACTGCAAAGCATATGGATGTAAAGTATTATGAAGTACTGCGAATTTACTGGAAAGCATAAAAACGTAGATTGTTCTGAAATACAAAAACTTAAAATAGCTCTGCAACATAAAGACTTGAAATTTCTTAGGTACTAAATATATCCCATTCAAGCTAAAATATGGATGATAACGATAAAGGTGTAACCGGTATAGATACTAATGACGACGAAGATGGAGACAGAGACTGAATGAACGATGAGAACTATTAAGCTAGACATTATACGAATGGTAATGACTATGAGATGGATATTATATGAATGATAATGACGATGAGACGGAGATTATGAATTTTATGAATGAAGATAACGATAAAATTGTACGGATACTGATTAGGATGAAGACACTATGGATGCTGATGACGACAAAGCGAAGAACTATGAAGCAGGTAAAGAATTTTCTCCTCTTGTTACATGAAGCCGTTATTCAGTTTGAGGAAAAGGCCGAATCTTTTTGAGAGAAAGAATATGGCCAAATGCAGGAAATATAAATTAAATAAACGGTTTAGCAATAAATCAGAGTAATATTAGTTTGATTATGTTTAGAGTTATTAGGAATGCTTTCTTAAATGCTAGCAACAAGAATTAAAATTAAAAATTAGATGTAAGACATCAGCCGTTTTCTACTGGTATTTTGCATATTTGTATTTTACGTGCTGAATGTGTATTTGGTTTGCGTTTTGGTCCATTACAATGTCTTTCTAAATCAAGAAACCCTGTAGATTTAACTTCTACCGCTGACATGAACCACGTGTAGTGTCTATATGGGCTTTAGACCGAAGAAGAACCAAAGAAGGAGAATCAGTAGCAATTCGAATAGTACATTTCGATGTTGACTTTGATTTACCTTCGAATTTCTAGTTGCAACAATCATTCCGCTCCACTTAAATTCAAGTAATCGATCGAAATTTTAGAATATATATTCGCAGTATAACAATTAAATAATCAGAATGTATTTAAAAGACAGAAACGTTGCAGAATTTAGACTGATGCTATTTTTTTTTTTTTTTTTTTTTTTTGTCCTGCTACAAATACGACAGGTAATTAAAGAGATGGCTTGTAGAGTCTCGGAGTAGAATGTCGCATTCCTTTTATCTCTTGTATCACAGGGAAAACTTTCCTCTGAAAGGGCATTTGAGTTTTGTGAAGCGAAAATAATCGCAAGAAGACAAATTTAGAGAATATGCGGGATAACTAAGTACACATATTTTCCCTTCAGGACAGAGCGGTTGTACGAAGTGGTTACTGACCGGTGGGAAAATTGATTATTGCATAATATAACGATTTCCGAATGAACAAAATAAGATTAAAAATTGTTTGCTTAATTCTCAGCTAATTAAATTAAACACTGAAAATTGCAGCATTATGTTTTGACAGCTCAGCTTGTAAAATGTCACTTAAACCTTATGTCACTTAATCTTAACACTAGTTTAATTTTCTAATGTCGTTTAATCTAAACACTTGTTCAATAAGGCAGGGAGATAATCGTCTCATCTTTAAGCTTGGATTCGAAAAACATAAAGTGAATACAATAATATCAAATTTAACTTAACGTCCATTTGCATTGTGGCTTGCTAATTTAAAAACTAACGCGTTAACAAAACGCTGCTGTTTGTGTCTGCGGATATAATGATATTTTAATATTTGCAAATTAAATAGTAAATTATAATCTATATCTGTAAATTGGAGTTCTGCAGACCTTACTAGACACATAGGGAATCATCGCTATGTCTTGAACCACTCACACAATACACACGAAGGTTTATAACCTTTTTTTTTATTTTACTCTCAGTTTGAACATAAAGGCATATATTGTGCTACAGATAAAATTTCCACAACTTGTGGATATTATAAATTAACAGATCAGATAAATTCAAATGTGGTTAACGTAGTCTAAGACTACACATTAAATAGAATAAGGTGGTTCATCTATTTTACCGGCGCGTATTTAAAGCATCGGTTAGAAAGCCGGAATATAATTTTTAAACAGAGCTGGCTAAAATAAATTAACAGCAAGCAGCGATTGCCAGAAGCTCTCTGAACTAAAGGGTCAAAACCCTCAGCTTAAATACACACGAAGATGGTCTGCGTTCTGGTGTGGAATACTGAAAGAAGTTACAGTAAAGACTTTATAGAGTCTCGTATTCTTGAATAGCATAAACTAACGAGACCTAAAAGAATGTGTGAGGAATTATCCTCATCTTAAGTCACGATAAAAGGTCAGAAGATGGGTGTGAAGAACTCTTTTTCACTCAATATAATTTCTCAGATGGCCCCACTTGGGTGTACGCAAAGCCAACGTTTCTAGTTTAACTCAAAGCACGTAACGATGAACTTAAAATTAAAATGTAATGAGTTTAGTCTAACGGCTCCACACGATAATTTAACGCGCACGATGTTTCTTACTCGCAGGAATCAGCGCAAACAAGCCTAATGGCTAGAAGTGCTCAACGTCAAAGAAATTCCGTTATGTTCACTGCTGTTCGCCGCGCTTAAGCGCTAGTAATTCAAGACTGCAATATGGCCTTCAAGCTGGCATAACACCCTCTAATAGCACTTCTTAAAATACTACTTCTTTTAAACTCATTTGAATACACGCGCGATAGCTTATTAACACTCTGGCGACAAAGCGTTGGTGAAAATGAGAAGGTAAGGAAAGAAAAAATAAAAATGTACTGTTAGCTAAATTAAATAAATCTCCACAACTTAAATCATAATAATTAATTAACATGAGATAGAGTACAAAATCGAGGTATAGTACAAACTTCGCTTTTGACTTAAGCGGTCTCACTAGTGGCCGAGTGGTTGAAGACTGCTGATAGCTTTGTCCCGGAAACCAACCAGACACGAACGTATTGGATGCATGGTTTTCGTGATTTTCCCCATGTGCAGCTTGAATACGACCCAGTCCTTCATAAAGTCATATACTTTGCCATATTTCAATTACCAAATAATTTATGTCCGATTTCTACAAGCATGCTAGGAAAGGAAGAAACTCACCGAAGCTTAATGTACACTGCTGGCCACCATAAATGCAACACCCTGAAGAAAGCATGCAAATAACATGAAATTTTTACAACATGCATAAGCGGAGGAGAGGTATGCAAATGATTAGAATTTCAACGCAGAAGCGCATCACGCGCGCCTGTGGCGCCACTTCACAGCGCTACTTAAGGCTTGGAGTTTTCGACGATTTCAAGTTCGGCAATTGTGTTTTTCTTGTAGTTTTTTTAAAAAAAACTATCCATTATGCCTCGTAGTAAACACGATCATCGTTTGATCAAGTATCCAAGTTCGACAGAAGAAGGATAGTGGCCTACCGAGAGTGTGGATTACACGGAAAATCGGTAGTCGTGTTGGACGAAACCAAACAACTGGAATGCGGATATGTAACCGTTGGTTGCAGGAGGGTACGACGGACCGACGTGTTCGATCGCATTCACCTCAGTGCACCACTTCACGTGATGACAAGAACATTGTGCGTATGGCAGTGACGGATCGCTCAGTCACATCACGAACCACAGCACATCACATTCAGTCTGTAACGCATCATCCAGTGTCTGCGCGTACCATTCGACGCCGTTAACAGCAGAGTCGTCTGTCCGCAAGACGTCTATTGCTTCGTCTACCCTTGACGCAGAACCACAGAAGTCTCTGCCGCCAATGGTGCAATGAAAGAAGGATGTGGACGGCAGAGCGGAATGAAATTGTCTTTGTTGACGAGTCACGCTTCTGTCTGCAACACCACGATGGTAGGATTCGAGTCTGGAGACGCCGTGGAGAGAGGATGCTGAACAGCTGCGTTATGCACCGCCACACTGATCCTGCACCGGGTATTATGGTATGGGGCGGTATTGGACATCACTCTGGCACTCCTCTAGTACGCATTGCCGGTACTTTAAACAGCCAGCGCTACATCTCCGAGGTGTTGGAGCCACTTGTCCTTCCTTACCTTCATGGCTTGCCCACAGCCATATTTCAACAGGATAATGCGCGACCACACGTGGCATGCATTGTCCAAGGGTTCTTCGTCAATCGCCAGATTGAATTGCTTCCCTGGCCGCTCGCTCTCCGGATCTTTCGCTGATAGAAAACATGTGGTCCATGGTTGTTGAACAATTGACCCAGATTACATCCCAAGCTGCCACACCAGATCAATTTTGGCAACGTGTTTGCAGAAGTTGCTTGGTCTGCTGTAACCCAAGAATACATCCAAAGTATCTTTGAATCAGTGCCGAGGCGTGTGGCAGGGGTGATCTCCAACAATGGCGGCTACTCTGGCTACTGATTCTGGAAGGAACCACATTTCACAGAAGTCTATAAATTTAGTCATTTGATACTTGGACAACATGTTATTTACTAAATAAATTTTGTTGTGATATCTCTTGTCTTTCTTGGTGTTGCAATTTGGGTGGCCAGCAGTGTAGTTAAGTAGGGAGGAATATAATGGACACAGTGCCAAGGGTTGAATTGCCAATGCCATTCACTTAATTTGCATTTTTAGCTGAGTTGACAGAAGAAGTAGAAGTTCAGGTGTTAAAATTTTGATTGATACAAAATTAGTAATATTTTCACAACGAAGAATCTCTTAAATTTTGAAATCATTTTACGAAAAGTATATTAATAGATTCTAATATAACAGAAAATGTAACTGAAAAAATAATGTGAAAATTAATGTAACAATAATTTACTATATTACCAATGATTAGAATTCATGTTTGACAAATCATAATTTAACTTTTAAAAATGTGTTTATTCTAAATCTTGTTTACATAAAAACATATTTTGCTTATAATTATGGGTCTTTTCAAACGCAAACAGCACTTTGTTTATGAAATTTACTATCCACTAAAGGCCACGAAATATCTTTGGACATAAAACATGTTCAAAGTCGTTTCTATTCTAAGCTGCACAAATAAAGACGACAAAAATCTTACATTCTAGTAAATTTTGCCACTGTTAAATATTTCTGTAGTAGAAGACGGCATGTTTGTATTTTTTATGCATTGTTTGACGTACTCACAAGTATTGAATACGTATAAGAGGTACATTTTGAAACCAGTAAAATAAATTTCGTTGCATATAAAAAGAAGTTAAGTACAACAGCAGACAATGAAATGGTGAAAGTAAAAATTTAACCCTTACGAAAGCAAAAATTCTCTAAAATATATATAAAATTTAAAAAATACTTTTTCATAATTTTCAATAAAGATTTATTAGGCACTACTAATTAAAATGAAACTAAAAAATTCCTCAATAAAAGTTTATTTGGAAATTTAAAGTTCAAAGTAACTGTTGCACTTCATTGAAGATTGTAACAAAGTGCGTAAACCTAATTTGGCATTATTATTGCTTAAAACATATACGCCAAATTTCAACACGCGCCAATATATAAATTCACGTATTTCTTGAGAAATATTTGAAAAAAACTAATTTCCTCCAGGTATTCCTAGACAAACATTAATTTAGGATCATTGTAAAAGTGTTATACATTTCAATCAGGACCCATCAATGGATCCAATAGAACGGGAAAAATAGAAATGTCCTTTTTTAGGGGGGGAACCGGTGTATATTAAACTGCTATATGAGGAACCTTTCGGTTTATTAACATTCCGAATGAAAAGCATCCTTCAGGAACGAATTACGTTCGTGAACCGAGGCTTTACTGCAACCAGAGGTTATCTATTTCAAAGGTCTGTCAAGGAGCAAGAATAAGAGCTTAAATTTTTTAAAATGATTGCATAATTTCCCCTTCCTCTATTATACACTGTTTTTTCTCTTGAAGACTAGTTCAGATGTAAATTGTATTTCCTTGATTACTTTTATTTAGTTTGTATTAGGATTTCACTCGTTTTATTTTCCTTTGCACTTATTTGAAACGTATTTTTGACAGATTTTTCATATTGCTTCCCAGACATTACAGGCGTTCTAACACTCAAACTTCCTGAACTTCTGATTTCCCTATACTTCTGTTATTTACATTTCATCTCACTGTAACCTTATCTACTGCCGATGTGCTCTACCTTTTCGAAATCAGAGTCTTTTTGCTCGCCTCCATTCTCCATCGTTCCTTCAATGTCCCTATTCGGAACTACGGCCCAGGTTCATTCATGTGAAGTGCTCCTAAGGCTTTTCTGTCAGATATCGACTCAATATCTACGAGATATTGTAACGTTAATATTTCTATGTATTTTTATTGGAATGTAGGTTTATTTACAGAAATAATATTATGATTAAGAATTACATTACATCGGTTGTCTGTAGGGTATAACTATGATAGACATTCGCTTTCTCGATTTGCAGAATGTTTTGCTACTGATGAAGGGGGACTCGTTTTGCCCTCGAAATCGATTGGGATTTTACAAAATTTACGTCGAATACAAGCTTGTCGATTTGCCTGTTCTAATATTATGATAATTACCAGTAGTTTGTCCATAACTCCTTTTTATTTGTTATGTTCTTACTGTAACCATGTCCTTCATAAATAAATGATTCGCGTGATTTTCGGACGATAAATTAATTAACGAAGGGTATACGCGAAGACACACGGTATACAGATAAATTAACGAAGGGTATACGCGAGGAAACACGGTATACAATAAATACCTAAAAAATGTATACATCTCGTGGAAACTGCTAAATGATTGTAAAAATTTCGCCTTTCCAGTATTAGCATGGTAAACTTTTACGGAATGACAAAAAATTACGGAAGCGTCAATACAAAACCCATCATGATGTAAACAAAGATCGTACGCGCCCTCTGGTGTTTTCAGACGATGAGAATTTCAACACTGAAGGCCGAAACCTGTCTGCAGAATGAAATAAAACCCTCTGGGAAATGATATCACGTTTGCTGAGTAATCGTATTTTCTTAACGTAAAGATTACGAGTCTCTTTTCCGCGCTTAAAGCCAGTCATAAGAAGAAAAAATTACCTTAGTGTGTATCCATGTTTTGAATTCGGTATGACGACATACAGCTCAGTTTTGCTTTACCTTGATATGAATGGCAATACCAACCAGTTTGAAAGCGGTAGTGCTCCCTCCCATTGGCGGATAATAAGTTCCACAAACAACAGTGAACGGTATATAAATCAAGATATTCGTGACAATATACATAAATATACATAAATACAGTCAAGTTTAATTTCTAATAAGTTATCATTTCATCAGAAATGTCACCAACTCGGAAGAAACTGCTACCCAGTAAAGCGTAAATATTTATGTTTCAAATTCAATCAGAAAAGTAAGGGAGTTAAAAGAAATGCGCTTCCTCTTTCAAAGCGAATTTTCTTTTAAATTTAGAAGAAACGCTTGCCGCTGATCAAAATGAAATATTTTAATCTATTTTTTGCTACTTCGCTGACATTAGATATTTCAGATTGAATTTACATGTCATTGATTAGCAAAATAAACGATTTAAAAGCAATAAACAAAGTTCTCTCTATTATTATTAATTAATAACCGTAACCGTGAAATTAAATTAGCTGGAGTCTCTAAAAACATTCAATATTTTCTTCTTGTTATGAAAAGCTCTGGTATATTTAGAAAAGAAAGCAGACCTTTATACAAGGATTTCCATAACAAATCATATACAGTGCACTCTCGATTATCTGGGAAGGATAACTGAAAAACACGGATAACCTAAACTATCAATTTTCATACATATTTCTTAGAAAAAAAAAAGAAAACCTGAAAGGCTTCAGATTTTAAATTACATCCAAAGGGGCGTTTTTGTTAACATTTTGTGTGTTACCTTTATTTATTAAATATCATAGTCTTCGCACTTCAACCATAAAATTCAATTCAAGAGCAATATCACAAAATAATTTTAAATTGAGCATATCTTTAGAATTTCCGATACACAGTCTCGCACGCATGACAAAAATGTTTTTTCGGTACAACGTTGCCACTGCTCGCTTTGAAATCCTTGAGTTTGTTAATCAAAAATTCGTTTAACACTGAACTAACTATTTTATAAAAAGTTTTATAAAATAGGAAATCTATGATACAACAAATTCCAAATTTGGGCTTCCAGATGCCCATATTCGCAGTAAGATTACGTTATTCAAAACTGAATGGCTCTAGGTACCGTTGTTTTATTCCAATGCGAGAAACATGTATACATTTATGCAGATTCTTCATTATTTAATTTCTTCAAATATAATACAGGGCGATAATATTTGGTGGCGACAATTTGAAAAGTGAAACGGACATTCAGAGTAATTCGACGCAAAATCGCAAAACGAAAACAATAGTCCTTCAGGGACAAAGCCCCTTTGGACTAAAAAAAGATCATTTTACTTTGTTCTCGAGAACATTTAAACATTTGTAGAATTTCACCGCTTATTCTTCGAAGTTCTATTTTGTAACGATATTCCAATTTCTTTGGATGTTCGCTACAACCAAATAAAATAATTAAAGAGAGCTAGGGGCTAGTTGTAACAGGAGTGAACTGTTAAAACTATTTAATGCGGACAGGCATTAAATAGTGACAAGCAAGTTATGCAGTAGTTTTTTACAATTTTTTATCAGAATTTTCATGAAACAAGATTTTTATGTTAATGGAATAAGAAATATTACGTTAATTTTGATTTTAAATAAGTTAATTCATCTTTTTTTAATGGTTTTATCTATCTACTTTGACTTCGTTTGGTTTATCTGACTATCATAAAGGAATCGAGGGCTATCTGCCTAAAAGAACGGATGCCTTCATTGAAGGCTTTCTAAGGGAAACTGGTTCTACACACTTTACACACAGAGGAAACCACGAAAGCGCAGCCAACTCTTTCTCCGGAATTAGAACCTCAGACCAAACTACTAGTGTTCAGAGACTTTACCGCTCAGCCGCTGGAGGGCTCCTATATATTTTATATGTATTAAATTTTAAAACGCCACTTATTTTTTTTACTAATCGCAATATTTATTTTTTTATTTTATTTTTTAATAAATCAACAAAAATATCCGAAGCCATACGATGGGGCAAAGTTGTAACGTGTTACATCTTGCTCCAAGATTTTGATTCATGTAGTTAAGAATTTCTTCTTAAAATGTTACATGCAAATTACTTTATTTTATCTATTTTCCTTTCTCCAAATAGAAAAACTGATTTTTCACTTTCAAAGATTGGACCTCTCCTTAAGGTTTTACCTCGGAAGCGGTAAAATAGATGTTGATGCAAAAGGAAATCTGCCTTTCTAACTGACACACCCGAAAGCAGAGCATTGGAAAAAGAACGAAAAGAAAAAACAAATGGAGGAATAGCTACAAAAAAAAATCCACAATTAAAACAAAGAGATAAAATTGGGAAAGTAGAGGATTTTGAACTCGGACACAGATTCTGAAACAGAAATGCAGTTGTGCTTGATTTGTGGAGATGCTTCATGAAGAAGAATGCTTTATTTGCGAATGTGGGCACATGTTAATACGTGAGATGAAACAATCTATCACTGCAGTTTTGATGATTTTATAGTCCAAAGGGACAATTTGCCCAGAAAACTATTAATTTCTTCTTCGCATTTTGCGTTGTTTCACTAAAAGCGTTGTTTCACTTTTCAAATTGTTGCCACGAAATATTATCGCCCGGTTTTATATTTGAAGAAATTAAATAACGAAGAAGCTGCATAAATGTATATATGTTTCTCGCACTGTCATAAAACAAGGGTACCTACAGCCATCAAATTTTGAATATTGAACGTTTCCACCCGAATATGGGCATCTGGAAGCCCAAATTTGAAATTTGTTTTATTATCGATTTCATATTTTGCAAAACTTTAATGAATTTTCGATTAACAAACTCAAGGATTTCAAAGCGAGCAATGTCAACTTTGTATAAAAAAAATTTTTTTATCTCCAGACTGTGCATCGGAAATTCTAAAGATATGCTCGTTTTAAAATTATTTTGCGATATTGCACTTGAGCTGAATTTTATGGTTAAAGTGCGAAGACCATGATATTTAATAAATAAAGGTAATACACAAAATGTTAAAAAAAAACGCCCCTTTGGAAGTAATTTAAAATATGAAACCTTTCAGAATTTTTTTTGTTGTTGTTGTTGATTGGTTAAATAATTTAATTTTTCTTTCAGTACAAACCACTGGATATCATTCATTATCACTATACCAAGTAATAACAATCCTCAAATGTTGTGTTAAATACTGTCGTTTTTATTGTTATTATTTGCCCATGGTCTATTACAATTTACCCCAAGTCCAGGGCAAAATGTAATAAATGAATAAATTTGAAAGAATATTTGTTGGGCTAATTTCAACGAGTTTCTTTTGTACATATGACGAGTGAATACTTATCACATAAAAACAGCAGGGATCGTAAATATATTTAAAAATGTAACATTTTCTCAAAAATTGTTACAATTAGCCTCTATTCGCCTGCATGGAAAAGTGAAACTGTGTTTCTTTACATTCGAAGGTTCGCTATAAATATATAAAGGAGAAACTCACCAACTGATAGACATATCGTTCACACCGGACATCAACGGAAGAGATTTAGATCGGTCGGCTGTTTCTTCAGCTTCGTAATTAAAATATTTCGATGGAAACAATAGAAATATACGGCAGATACTAACAATTTCACAGCGTATTTTTCGAATAGTTGATTTATCACTATATTCGAATCCTCTTGGATCGATGTCACCTCTGTCTCGAGGTTAATGCAATTATCAGGGATTGTTGGTAAGTCCAATAATTAAAATGTATTAAATAGCTTACCTTGAATTTTCATCGACTTATAGTCACCAGGATGTACTTGAAATTGACACAGTAAAAAGACTAAAAAATTGAATAAGATTTTGACTTTATGAGCTATCAGAAATGCTTACATGTTTTCATTCTTTTTTAGCATCGAATACTAGTCGTTTCGTTTTTATTATCTGTTGCCACAAGCACAAGACAAAATTAAAAAATACATTAGGAATCAAACCTCTGGCGCGAGGGCAGCGCCATCTATAGAGAAGGATAAAATAAGGTATAAACATTTTTAAAACTTAACAATCAGTATCTTGTTCGCTCGTATTTTCAGTATCACTCTCTGCCTCTTCTTAAGATATTTGATAAGCTTTTGTTTTAATATTGCTTAATATTTGTAATGTGTTCTTTATTAGTCCAAAGGGATTTAGTCCCGAAGGACTATTACTTTCGTTTTGCGATTTTGCGTTGAATCACTCTGAATGCCCGTTTCACTTTTCAAATTGTTGCCACTAAATGTTATCGCTCTGCATTAAATTTTAAAAAATGAAAAATCTCCATAAATGTATGCATGTTTCTCGCCTTGTGATAAAACCTAGAGCCATCGAATTTTGAATGACGTAATCCTACTGCGAATATGGGCATCTGGAAGCCCTAATTTTGAATTTGAAATTTGCTTTATTATCGATTTTATGTTTTGTAACATTTCAACGAATTTCTGATTAACAAACTAAATGATTTCAAAGCGAGCAATGGCAACACTGTACGGAAAAAAAAAAACATTTTTATCTCCAGCGCACGAGACTTACGGAAATTCTAAAGATATGTTCATTTTAAAATGATTTTGCGATATTGATTTTGAACTGAATTTTATGGTTTGAGTACGTAGTACATGATATTTAATAAAAAAAGGTAGCACACGAAACGTTAAAAAAACGCGCCTTTGGACGTAATTTAAAATCTGAAATCTTTCAGATTTTTTTTTTCATTTTTCAGTTCTAAAATGTTAAGTCAGTTTTTTTGCACGAAAATACGTATATAGAAAAAATATATATATTGTTCATCGACTGATTCTGGATACAGAAAGGCAAGGATTTTTGTAGAAGATAGATTTCAATGTTCCTTCTCGCTGATGAAGTAGCATTGAAATTGATTAAATTCCTCTTCTGTTTTTGTTCATTTTTCTTTAAATTTCATTAATTTTTTTAATTGGGGTATTGCTTGTTTGAAAAGTTTTGGTTTTAACATTTTTACATTCTTTGTAACATTTAATGTGTTATCAGAAATTTATTAACTATGAATTTCAATTTTGTCTTTGTGAAAAATTAGTTCTAATTTTCTTACTTTATGAATTTAATTATATATAAGCTCAACAGATAGTAGGTAAAGTAATAATAATTATATATAATCTGAAAGTTTTTCTGATTTTATATTACGCCTACAGGGGCGTTTTTTTAACATTTTGTGTGTTACCTTTATTTATTAAGCATCATGTTCTTCGCACTTAAACCATAAAATTAAATTCAACAGCAATATCACAAAGTATTTAAAAAAGCATATTTTTAGAATTTCCGGTACACAGTCTCGCGCGCTTGAGATAATTTTTTTTCTTCATGAAGTGTTGTAATTGCTTGCTTTGAAATCGTTGAGTTTCGTAATCAAAAACTCATAAATGCTTTACAAAATATGAAACAGATAATAAAACAAATTCCAAATTTGGGTTTCCAGATGCCCATATATTCGGGTGAAGACGTACATTATTCAAAATTTGATGGCTATAGGTACCACTGTTTTATCACAATGCGAGAAACATACATACATTTATGCAGATATGCACATTTATGCAGGATAATCCGCAAACCGGATAATCGAGAGTAACTGTATTGACTACTTATGTAGTCTAATGAACTATTTTAATACAATTGCGAGAACAAACATTATAAATAGTTTCAGAGCAATTTAATTAAGAAAATGCAAAAGTTTATTCATGAATTTCCCATTACGCTACTGGAAATAATTTGACCCATACTGTACCTTTAATCTTAATACTCAACATACAATCCTCATTGGAAGATAACATGCTAATGTAAAATTTAAAGTCTGGTAAAAATCCAGAATTTCTTTGAGGAAGAACGGCCTGTGTCTTATCGCCCTGAAATCCATAAAGTTACTCAAAATCTAAGTCAAATTAAGGACTCCCCCCCCTTATTTAAATGATCGACTAAATCGAAACTAAGCTGTTTGGTGACGCAATTTTGAGGCAATATTTCTTTGTCACCTGAAAATTTTTAAAATCCATTTTCACATTGGTGATTTTATTTCTGACTGAAATTATTCTGATCGTATTAACCGAATTATTGACCACAATTAGCGATGCGATTTCTGTGTTTCCGTACAAAAGCGGATGAGACTTGGGCCATTCGATAACAATATTAGAATGACAATAGTAAGCAACGTTATTCGTATCTAATTCCATGTCTATCGCCATAAACTAACTTGTAATAATAAAATACAGCCAAATAAAATCCAACCATTGGAATTAAACTCCAGTGAGCCATTAAATTCCGCACTTTAGGGATGAAAACATTTCAAATATTCCATCCCAATGTGAATCAACAAGGACGGAATTCACTTGTCACTGCGTGAGGCGAGCCAACTGTGCCACGAGGTCGTGCTCGTCGAATCATAGTATCGCTTAATGTTATCATATTTGTCCACGTCTATTTGGAAACAATAAGGGATAACATAACCTGCAAAACAGGTCATTTAATATAACTAGAAACAGATAAACACTTTCGCATCGTTTCAATTAGGGAAATACAAAAATTTGTTTATGAACCGTTCGTTCACTGTCTTTATACCAGAATTACAACACTGGTCGTACAAGTTTAGTTCTGCCTGACTCGCATTCATACCATTTCTGAAATTCATTGGCCCTATTCTTTACCCCTAACCTTAGTACCTGGATGGCATCTCTAAAAGGAGATAACGGCCAAAGTAAATTTACGCAGAAAAGCAATTTTAGTTTGGTAGCGTTATTTGCAGAATTAAAAATAAATATATTAAAAAAAATCTGAAATGTTTCAAATTTTAACGGTTGCCCAAAACGGTTTGTGAAAAATTTTTTTCACTCTCGCTGAGTTCGTACTCTACAAGTCTGCTATTACACTCCCTCCTACTTACTCCCCCCTTTTTTTATTAAGCATCGTTTTTTTCGCACTTATGCCGCATACACTATAACAACGAAATTTTTAATAAGCAGCATATATTTAGAATTCCCGATACAGTGTCGGCAAACATTTTTGCACTTTTTCAGTTTTTTTCTCAGCTCATCATATCAATATTCAGTTCTTCTTAGAAAGATAGCTAAAAAAATTTTTCTTGTCTTTTAATTATCAACTTTTCATGTGTTAACTTTATTTATTAAATATCGCGTTCTTCGAACTTACGTCATATAACACAATTCAACAGCGTGATCACTAAATAATTTAAAAACAGCAGACCTTTAGA
>KK121657.1:591505-677313 GCA_000611955.2 Stegodyphus mimosarum | reverse complement strand
GTTTTAAAAGCTGACATCCATATTTTTATATTCGCTACACTATTTCTTTAAAAACTAGCCGCATCATAAAAACGGAAAAGTATATAATGATTTTATTTGAGTCCAGCCGGTACAATTTTATAAAAATACTGAATATTTCTTATTAAAAATCTCATGATTTTAATAGATGTTTATTAAATCAATCGCATTAAAACGGAGGAAAAATAATACTCTTAAAAATTCTTAATAATATCTTAGGTTTTACTGAATGGCAACATGGAGATGCGTGAATGATAAAAGCATTTTATTTCCGGCCACGGTAAGACAATCATGGAGCCGAGTTTGGTAATTTAAAGTGAAAGATAAATATCTGCATTTTTCTAAATGGCAACAGTTTCCCACGCTCGATATAAAAGTTTTTTTATTTCGAACAGTGTTGCCACTTCTCGCTTTCAGATCATTGAGTTTGTTAATCAAAAATTAGTTAATGTTTCAGAAAATATGAAAAAATGATCAAGCAAATTCGAAATTCGGGCTTCCAGGGATGGAGAACTACGTTGTTCAAAACTAAATAGCTCTAGGTACCGTCGTTTTTTCACAATGCGAGGAACATACATACACACACACATGCAGATTCTTCATTATTTAATTTCTTTAAAAGTAATATAGGGCGGTAATATTTGGTGGCAATTGTTTGGAAAGTGATACGCTAGTAGTATGAAACGGCCGGTTCAGCGCCAGGATCGCAAACTCGCAGGCGGTGCGCGGTGCAAGTCGGGAGGCGGTGCAAGGCCAGAGGCGGATTGCGGATGAGCAAACTAATTGATAAGGAGGAGGGTTGTAGGAGTCTGAATTTAGTTGATAAGGTGTCGTCACACTTTGATAAGAGATTATCTTTTGTTGATTTTCCAGGGGTAATTTCTAATTTTAGGATTTTTTTTCCTTTGTATTATTCTTAGTCTTTACTAGGCATATAATGGTTATTTCCTATGTTCTCTAAACGCCTGGAATTTAATGACTGGCAGGTAGATGTAAATTTTTAATTTTTGTGCTATATTTCCAGAATTATAATGTCCTATGCACTCTTAGTTTTAACGTATGCCTTACAATTTTTTATTTCGTCAGAGCATATTAATTTTCCTTTATCTTAATTACATTACTCATTTTACACAGGACGTTCTTCATATCTTTTAACCATATACTCGTAATTTTATTTCACTTATTAAATTTTAGGAGTGTAATTATTCAGATATACATTTTAATTTATCATATGATTTTAATTTTAGATCCAATTTTAACTTTTTTCCTTCTTTCTAACCTTCGTAATGTTTAATGTACTCCAATTTATAACTTATTTGCTATATTTTACGAGCGTAATTATTGAAATATATGTTTCTATTTATTATATCATTTAATTTTATATATAATTTCAATCTTTTTTTCATACTTTCTAACATTTGCGATCTTCACCATATTATATATTTTAACTTATTTCTGATATTTTCTGATCGTTTACATGACCTTCACTTAATTTAGATGTAAAATTTTTAATTTATTTCGTAAATCTTCGTAAATCTTAAGCTTATTTATTACACAGTCCAGTCACATTAATGTGACCACCACGTACTTTCCATGTCAGAGTTAAATAACCAATCACAGAAGGCAGGTGGCAGCACAGTGCAGTTGAGCGTATATAAAGGGTGTGTGAGGGCTTCGGAAAACATTTCAATCGTTGGCGTAATGCAGAAACGAAGCGATTTATCCGACTTCCAAAAGGGCATGATCATTGGCTTTCGGGCCAAGGGTGGAAGCATTTCCGAAACGGCTGAGTTTGTGAACTGTTCGCGTGCCGCCGTGGTAAAAGTGTACCGTGCATGGCAAAATGGGACTGTCCAAAATCAGCGACGTGGCAAATGTGGTGCACCACGGGCCATAGATGACAGAGGCGAACGACGGTTGCGGAGATGCGTTCGGGCAGATAGACGGGCTACCGTTGAGCAACTGACCACCAAAATGAACCAAGGGGCTACCAAAAGTGTCTCCCAAAGTACTATTCAGCGAACATTGCTGCGTCTGGGCCTCCGAAGCAGACGCCTGGTTCGTGCACCTATGCTGACTGCTGTTCATCGACGGCGAAGGCTAGAATTTGCACGCCAGTACAGCAGCTGGACGTCCACTGAGTGGCGACAGGTTGCGTTTTCGGATGAATCGCGTTTTATGCTCCATCGGACAGATGGACGTTGGCGTATAAGGCGTGAAACCTCTGAAAGGAACCACCCTGCAACCATTGCCGGAACGGTCCAAGCTGGAGGCGGGAGCATTATGGTCTGGGGAATGTTTTCCTGGCATTCTCTAGGTTCACTGATCATTGTGGAAGGCACAATGGATCAATACAAGTACGCATCTGTCCTTGCGGACCATGTTCACCCCTACATGCGCATTGTTTTTCCTCAGGATGATGGCATCTTCCAGCAGGACAATGCGAGCTGCCATACAGCTGCCAGTGTACGTGCGTGGTTCGAAGAGCACCAGGATGAGTTTACCGTCCTCCCCTGGCCAGCAAACTCACCTGACTTAAACCCAATCGAGCATCTGTGGGACCATCTCGATCGAGTTGTTCGCGCCATGGATCCTCAACCGCGTAATCTAGCGCAGCTGGCCACGGCATTAGAGTCGGCATGGCTCAACATCCCAGAGAACACCTTCAGGGACCTATGTGACTCTCTTCCTGCACGTCTCGCAGCAGTCCGCTCTGCGAAAGGTGGTTATTCTGGCTTTTGACAGATGGTCACATTAATGTGACTGGACTGTGTATATTATCACACTATACACACTGACTTTTATTTAATTTTAGATGTAATCTTTTAACCTTCTTTCCTATTTTTAATGTTTTTACTTCCCAACATACTCTAAGGTTTAACTAATTTGCTATATTTTCCTATAATATACATCTCATTTGTAACTACTTTCATACATTTTAACTTTCATAATTTCCAGTATAGTCCTAACATAACAACACATTTTGAAAGCCTGTAACTAATTTTTCCCAAAACGCTTGCGCTCTTGCTTTCAAATCATTAAGCTTAGTAATAAAACATTCATTAAAATCGTACAAAATATGAAATAAATGAAATCAAGTACGATTTTCATACTTCGAGGTGAAGGACTATATGTGTTCAAACCGTGGTGGCTCTAAGTGCCGCAGTTTTATCCACATAGCGAATTAAATACATGATTTAATAATAAGAAATAAAATTTTAATTTGAGGATTTCACACGGCAATAAAGTCTCATACATATGCTCTTATCAACGGCAAAAAAGTGTGAAAAATAAAATATCAAATAATACATAACCTATAACATACATAACACACATCGACCCTCTTACATTTTTCTCGATAATATACAGCATACAACATAATTATAATACAAATAAGAACAAAAGTTTTGAAGAAAATGGTTATTAGATTTATTTATTAAATATTATTATTTTTGGTACTTCCGGAAAATCCTGTCGACCATTTTTCCCAATTAAAGAAAAGACGCCAAACTACGCGATTTTTCGCCAAAAATTAAAATGTCTTCTTCAAATACGCTGTGTTTAGGGTAACCTTGATTACACGTGTTAGTTATTATTCTCCAGTAAAAGACTCTCCTTTTTTTAACTCTATCACGCATTTTTGGGGAAAAAAAAAACGATTAAAATTTGGGACCTGCCTACTACAGAAGAGGAAGCTGTTGAATATTTCCAAAGTTATAGAATCTTGCCGGCCTCATGAAGTGTTAATGGCTACGATATGGCGATACTATGCAAAAAATAATGGAACTTTTTAATGAAGAATTTAATGTAAATAAATTTGAAAGAAAAATAAGAATAGAACGTTTTTTCTTGTATTTAGTAAATTGGTTTTTTTTGGTTTGACGCGAATGGCGCCGTCTCTTGTGGTCGACGGGATTTTTCTAAATAGAAAAAGAGTTTGCAGAAAGAAAATCAGATTCTAACAGCACAACATTTCGATTTTCCTTTATGTAATAGCTTGCGCTTGAGGTATTGATGCAGAGTGTTTTTAATAATTGGCTCTTAAAATTGCTAAAATCAATTCTTAAATGCCCTCTCTCAAAAATTTAATTCGTTCTTGTTTCACGCATTAAATTATTGATTTGGCTAAAAAGTAACAAGACGGGAAAAGACAATATTGTTCGGTAACAGTTTTTATTTTGGGACAGATTTCTGGGATGACTTTTATATTCCAAAACTTATTCAAAACACATGGGTGCGCTACGATATGCGCTTGAACGTATTTTTTTAATGCAATGAAATGTTCTATAATAATAGAATTAAGATTAGATAGTCGCAATTCAGTGGTTCTATAAGCCAAATTTTCGATGCTTTGGGAAGCATTTTTGTCACATTTTAATTTTTGCAAGGGGCTTGTACGTAAGACAAAATTTTCTAAGGATACACAATAATTGCCAAGAACGAACAGTTGCACGAGGTTATCAAAATAATTGAATTTTCTTCGAATCAGTGTCGATACAGGTAAGTCAATTTTAGAACGAAAACCAAATATAAACCTTCTACATTCAATGAGATTGACGTCTGTTCCTTGTTGTGTACCTTTCGCGACAACGAACAATGAATATATATCAGATAAGGAGATTATATATTTTTTCAGATTTTATCAACTGTGTCACAAAAGGGCTATCAACTCCAAAGAAACTTCAGCAGCTTCAAAGGAAATTTCTATCGTGGTATTAAAAATATCTCTAAAACGCTGCTAACAAATCATTCTTGGAGATCAATTGCTGGTGAATACTCGGCTATCGAGTCCTTGATCTTCAGTGACCTTTAAAATTTTATCGACCCCCAGGACGAGGTCAATACCGACCCAGTCTGGTACCCTGATATCAACATGTTCTAAGCATTTTTAGGTTAAGTGTATTTGTAAGAAGGCGCAACTGAGACGCGCTTTTATGTTTTCCGCCTGTTGAATGAAATGTTTGTTGACACCGTTCACATCCGAAGGTTTTACGTCATAGGAGGAGGAAGTGACGGCGACTTTTTTTATGAGGAGCATTTAACAGTTCGTAACAACATTATTAGCTTTCATTTTTCTCTGTGCTCGGAAGATGCTTTGCAATATTATTCGCACACACCGAGACTCACAAAAAGGTACTAAAGCTACGAAAAATTCAGCTATTATTCCAAGCCTAAATACATTTTTATCGTTTTCTGCATTTTATATCATGCTAGTTCTATTTACGGTAAATAAAAGTAAATAAATGAGATATTTTAAATTTCTCGACATTTTTCAATAAAATGCGAAATGAAGCTAAATTTGTACACCGCAAAAGCGATACGACGCAAAAGTAAGGATAAGTTTATAAGCACCATATGCGTTATAACCTTTATAAAAATAAGTTGTACGCACTATAATAATCATTCATAGGATTTTAAATTTATAATAATATCGATTGTACAACACAGGGGTAGCTAATTTCTATATGTGTATCGACTTTTAATTTAAAATGTGAGAATCGAGAGTACGAGCCCCCCAAAAGTTCTCGGATATTGCAGTACAAATATTACAGGCACAAGACCAGGAAGAAGGATTTTAAAACTGGAACAATAATGTTGTTAACATGTACTGGTATTTCTTTCGACGTCCACGAACTTATATGATCTGGGAGAAAAATAGCTGACACATAGAAAGTAAAAAAGAATTGCTCTGTTCATAAAATAAATTCGAAACGCCGTAAAAGAAATGTCATGAAATGACGAATAAAGCGTACTGAAAGCAATGAGGAGTTAATCACAGAAACGGTTAGGTTTGGTTTGGTTTTTTTAATTATGGCAAAGCACTCGAGGAATATTTGCCTAAAGGAAGGGATGGCTTTAAGGAGGGCATTCTAATTCATTCTTGCTCGTTTGCACGTTACACACGAGGAAAACCTCAAAAATGCCCATGCAACCAGCCCGTTCACGGGATTCGACTCGGACCGAACTACCAGTGTTTAGCGACTTTACACTCGGGCGCTGGTGAGCCTTCGGATTATCGAATTGCCGAAGTCCCACGCATTTGTATACGAAAACATGGAAAACACACCGCCTAAAGGAATCCGCAAATTTGGTTAATAGAATCAAAATATTAGAGAATGAATTTTTCAAGTAAAATCGTCAAATAAAAGTTAAAATCTCCGAAAAAGATTGCTTAGGGGAGTAAAACTTTTTTTTTTGGCTTACAAAAAATCGATTTTTCACTTTTAATTTCTAAAAATAGAATTAACTTTCTGATTCCAAAAAGAAATGGCGTGTTTAGGTTGGAAGTACTAGGCGCTTGTAAATTAACACATACATGCCCCTTTTTTGAAAAATAATTTTTAAGAAGAGTCTTCAAATAGCTTTTAACTGAGACTTAGCAATATTTTTTCTAATTATTAATTTTCTATTTATCAGTAATTTTTTAAATTATTATGCATAAGCATTTCTGTTCGGAATTATGCTTTAATGCAAAATAAATAAATAAATAAATCAAAAGATCCGAGTTTGAAGAATAATTAACTTCAGCATTCCATGGATCGAAGCTTTGAAAAGTAGGTTTGTTGGTGTAAAATCGATAAAATTAGAGAGGAGGATTCTCTCTAGAAGAACTTCTATTTTGAACTGACGTGTTGAAAATTTCAAAGATAAATATAAATGCACATATATAAGAGAATTACAAATACTGATAAGATCGATTTAGCTACTCAGCTGGGTTGGCTTGCGCCAGTTCTGGTATTCTGTTAGGAATTGCCGTGTGAAGCGGACTATACACAACAGCGTGTGAGAGACATTACCAGACCAATAAGATCCATTCTTTAGAGTTGAAAGAATGATTTATAAAATCACTCAAACGATAATCTTTAAAAGACAAAATAAAAAGAAACTTACGAAGCTGCACAGCTGTCAATACAACACAACTGCGCGAAAAGTTAAAAAAGTCAGAAGAAAATATATTGATAAAACGATTTTTTTCCCGTCTTTTACGTTTTCCTCAAAAGAAATTTTCCAGTATTTAAGTACATATGTCAAAAATTCTATCCATAAAATAAACGTTAAATTTTATTTCTTAATGTTACGTCCTTGAATGAACTGAGGCTAACGGCCGAACTGAACCAGCGGCTGAGCGGTAAAGTCACTGAACACTGGTAGTTTGGTCCAGAGTTCCAATCCCGGAGAACGGGCCGGCCGGCTACACAAGAGTTTTCGTGACTTTTCTTGTGTGCAATGTGTATACCAGCTTGTTTTCCTTAGAAAATTTTCCACGAAGGCATCCCTTTCCCTAGGCAGACAGATCTTGTGCGCTTTGCCATAACCACATAAACCAAACTTAAATATTTTGAGTGAACCTATTTTAATTCATCTCCAACAAAAAAAAAATGAAACTCAGATTTTGCTTAAAAATATGCCACATTTTATAAGAAGTCAAATTTTCTTGAATTAAAATGTTTTACGAATTTTTTTCTCTACATGTTAGAATAAAAATAAATTCATTTAAACTTCTGAACTTATTTGCAAATATCGATGCAATTTCCAAGTGTTTCTATGCATTTTCATGTGTACGTAAGGTACGATCCTGTATTTGAAACCTGTCATTTCAAAGACCAGACACGATTATTTTCCAAAAACATCATATTGGAGATAAAAAATAAAGTTTTTCTTTAGCATAATAATAGTAATATAATTTCTTTAAATAAAATATTTTGAATCTGCACTGAGTTTAAGGCAAAGGAAACGTTTAAGTAATTAAGAAAAAGTTTCACGTATTTCACTGTCGAAAAAGTCTTACTCCCCTTAAATAACAAAGACATGTCTTCAACAAATGGATTAAAAGTCGCTTTAGGTAACTGAGAGAAATTGACACTCGGGCAAATATTGATGGAAAGAAAAAGTTGCAGCATCTATGATAAACTGCCAGTGGCTTTCTAAAATAAACCCAAGCATATTATGTGATAAACTTTCTGAAGACGATGTGATGATGAAATTTGAAAATTTCCTACAAATACTGATACAGACTGACAAAGTAGACAGATGTCTTGTTTTGCACCCGCTAAGTCTTTCTGCACTGATGGACGACGTGGGATGACCATGGGTTACGGGTACAGACAGCATGGTTCGAATAATTTCCAGAAATATTAGGAAAATCAACAATTTATAAGCGAACTTTAACATAACATTTGCAGACAATCAAACACTAATGACTTTTTTACTAATTAAAATGTTGTGAAAGTATTTAGATGTTTCTAGGTGTATTTACGCTAAACTCCTTTGATATTTTGAAGGATACTTTTCTCATCGCTTAATGTTACCAAAATACAGTCACCAACAAACGTGATCACATTTGGCAGTGCCTATTGTAGCTAATATGAAAACCGAAACTAACTCATTTTTACTAACGGTAAAAAAATGTCGTTACCTTAGTCTAAAAAATCATAATTCGCCAGTATTCGGTTTATTTTAATCCAAGAAAAACCACATGATTATATTAATAAACGCACAGTTATATAAATAAGTGCATATAAACAGAGCACGTTTAAAAACTAAGCTTACAGATTTCCTTCATTCTATATGCATTAGCAAAATAAATTGGAATGGATTTTATTTTCTTAAATTATTATATAAATAACACTTAAGAAAACAGAAATTCTACTCCATAATTGGTATGTGCTACAGTAAATAATTTTTCATTTCGTAAATAAATTATAAGTTTTTTAATTGAATTAATAAATGAAAAAGGTATCAATAGTTTTTAATTTTCTTTAACTATAATATAACTGACATTTTACCGTTCGTTAAGTCAAATCGAAATAATAGTCGTAAACAAAACTCCAGCACGTTGAGAGATTATCACAGTTAAAAACCAAACTGGAAATAACTCAGGGGCTAAAAGCGATAAAATAAAACAAATCTGAATGTTTAGAGATATTATTTTAATTCCAAGTATTCTGTTTTCGCTCTAATTTCCACAGCCAACCTCTATGAATCGGCGAAAAGAAAAATTGCATTTATAACGTACCTACAACGTTCGTATAACACACGGAATCCCAGCTGGATAGGGATTGACTTCACCAAGGGGTCGATGAAATTTTAATGAAGTTCAACGATAGTTATGGTGTCGATACCAAATATGTACGAATAATAAAAATTCCACTGATTACAAAAAAAAGTATGAATACAAATAAATATAAATGGTAAACACAAAAAAAAATTAGTTTATTTTTCTAAACAATTAAAATTTTTAAAAATATATCTTACCGGCAATGTATGAAACGCCGCCATTCTGTAGAATGCCTGAGGTTTTCAGGCAAATTATGAATTATGAGAATTATTATATACTTTTTCTAGGCATCGTACATAATACTAAGCATTCTATAGAATGATAAACGACGTCAGTTAAGAAAAAATGTTAAAAAAAAAAAAAAAAAAAAAAATTAGAGTGCCATTAAAACTTTATCTTACAAACAGAAATAAAAGTTTTACGAAACAAAATTGAGGCCTCTCTTATTAAAGAAAATAATGTATGAAAATATATGGAGTTATTAAATATATGGATTATTTATAAATGTTATGTATGGATATTCGCAACGAATCAGATATGTATTTCATAATTCACCGGTGTGTCATTTGGCATAGAATGCCTAGAAAATGTACGCAATGTTAATCATTTCTATTCTAGACAATGTCGACTCGGGCTTTTATACTACTCGGGCAAGATACATAATCTTTTTTTATACAAAAAGTGCAATAAAAAAAAAAGAAAATCCTTAACACAACAAAACACAACCAAAAAATACGAAGAACGCAAGATGTAATATTTCTAATCGCTTATAAAATTATAAAAAATATTTTGTTGTTTCTTTCATAAGCAAATGTCTTGTTCAAAACACATGTGTACACTAAGTTTTAGAATTTGTCTTCGAGAGAAATATCTTAAAATAAAAACTGCTACCGAATCGACATTACCGACTTTTCCCTCTTTTAGTAGAAGCAGGCTTTAGTACAGTCTATTGCCTACAGAAAACAAGAAACGATTTTACTCCAAATATTTAAAAAAAAAAAAATTTTTTTTTTTTTAATTGCACCGATACATCAAACACAGCAACCCATTCCTTAAAATCGAACTTTTGTGCTATTAGAATCGGTGATTTTGTTTCTGAAAACGTGCTTATATTTGAAAATTAATAATGCAAAAAATAATGAGATATAAATCTGATAAACCATTTTTCTTTCCAAAATTTTCGTTCCTATTCTTAGACTAATTGTTATCTTTAAATTATTTATATGCAATTATTTGTGTTATGATCCTGTTGTATGTAAGGGTTCGATGAAGAAAACCATTCTTTTAAATGGGGTCGAGACAAAAAAAAAAGATTTGAGAATCCTTGCATACCCTACAATATAACCAATTACGCTTAGGCTACTCGCGGACGGGGTAGAGCCTAGTGCTCAGGCACCCGGGTGTAGCAAATACCGTTCCACAGGCGAAGTCATATAACTAGAGGAGGGGGGGAGAGGTGCGGTCCGTCCGGGCGGTAAATTTGGGGTGGCGTTTCTTATGTGAAAAATTATTTTATAGGGGTTAGTTAGGTTGATCGTCGAGGCAGGTGAAGAATTTATTTAGATTTAGAAGATTTAGATTTCCAAATTGTTATAATTAAATAGAGAAGATTTACTTTGGAAAAAGAAATCAGCACGTGATTTCAACAATTACGACTATACTTTCTTTACCCCGTCGGAACTTCTGAATAAAAATTATGAATATCCATTAAACTATAATCGCGATAACATTCATAAGGAAAAATTCCTCGTTAAGAAAGAAAAATTTCAGAGTTTAATTTCCGTTATATTTAGAGAAAACGAAACAGGAAAGTCAAGGGTAGTCCTTTCAAATTTTTGCAAAATATTCTAAAATACGATCTCTAGAACAAAGTGGTGTGGTAATACTTATTGTGCTACCGGTGCGAACTTTTCCTCTAAATTGCTAATAAGTCTTGCTAGATATGAGAAGCGTTTCCTAAGTAAAAATACTTTAAGATGTCTTGAAGAACTACAAATATGTATTTTAGATTATAGCAATCTTTCTTTACTATCTAGGTAACAGCAAGAGCAAGCAAATGGATCTTTACAATGTCGACGATAGTTCGTGAATGACGTTTTTGCGAATAAACAAAAAAAGCAAAAAAACAATGATATAATTTTACAATATTGGAATTAATTTTTTCTTTCACCAAAAACAAACATACAGTTTTCTTTATTTCCTTATAATTTTACAATATTGGAATTAATTTTTTCTTTCACCAAAAACAAACATACAGTTTTACTTTATTTCCCTACATGCCATTCTGATATTCTTATAATTATTTGTTTGTATATTATCAGGGGTGGCAAATTCAGTGACCGCCCCGGGCGGCGAAAGTTCCAGCTACGCCACTGCTCGCGGACATATTACATCAATGCATGACATCGCGCGTGATAATCTTTAACACAAATAAATACAATAAATAAATGGTCACGAACGAAAAAAGAGGTTAAAAAACAAAAACCAGGAAAAAAACTTACGTGTTTGTTTTTGTAGTTTTCGCCTTCCCTCTTCTTCCACGAGGGGAGGTCGAACCCTCTTCCTATCACCTGTCGTAGCAGACACAGTCAAATTGATCGCCAAAGACACTGCAATCGCTATTAACAAGTGGGAAATCTCCATGATGAACTGTTTTATTGTTATATTTTTTTAAGACACCAAACGATTTTAAAGCGATTCCTAGAAGCGATCGCTATTTATTCACTCATTTATTGAATCCTCAAGAGATTTTTGATGAGATTTAATTCTTCGCATCACTCCCAAAAATCATTTTTATTTTCCGCCAGCCATATTTTCATGCTTCCTGGAAATAAACAAATACACCAATTTTATCAGAGTCTCACCGCGCTTAAATTAGCAGCATTTGGAAAGAAATTAGTATGCCATCAACAAATCGAAACCTAGTTAACGCGACAGATGCTGGGAACTAACAGTTCAGCTCGCGGCGAAACACGGAATAAACTCTCTACCACGGCTAAGTATGGAGTCAGACCGTATGAGTGACGTCACAGAATAAATGGGCGCCACCAGTGTTTCGCACATTGGCGCTAGTTGATTATTTTATCGCTGCATTTGGCGATTCCGCGTGAATGAAAATAATACGATGTTGGTCCATTCATTGTAAAAATATTTAATAATGAAGAATTCGTATGAATGTATATATATATATGTTGCATATAAATTATTACATTTGTTTTTGGGCACTTGCGTTTTTCAGTTTTATTTGCAAATATCAGTTACTAAATCCGTGATTCTCAATTTTTTTCTCGTCACGGCACACTTTTAATAATTTAAAAATCTGGCAGCACGCTAACAATAAGATAAATTTTCAAGAATTTTACTTGGTTAATTGTTTGAGGTACCTGTAATAGATAATAGCATACTATAAGAATTTTCAATGGAATATGAAATAATATTGCATTACAAGGTAAACAAAATACTTATTGATTGATAAATTACAAAATACATTTAAAAAGAAATTTAAGATTGCTGTTTTCTGATAACTTCATTTATATACGTATTTTGGGAATAAAATTGATAATGCAACTAACTCTCTTTTGTGATTTTAAAAGTCTGGATTATGTTGGTCAAACCCAAAAATTCGAATTCGAGCAAATAAGATGTGGAAAACTGTTAATAATACACTTATAACTTTTTGTGATATTGATCCGATAATATTTTTTACAATAAAATCCCGGTTATTACACATTACATTAAATTTCTTCTTCTTCTTCTCTGAATGTTTATTCATACACCGACATATTGTTTATCATAAATGGGTTTCGAATCCAATCATTTTTTTTTATTTTTAAATTTGGAAAATAATAAACAATTCAAACAATTCAGTTTCTCTTCAGTAGTAATGTCGAATGATCAATTACTGTTTTATGAATTATTTTATAACCGATTGTTTAAATAAGTTAGAAGCTTGAACTACTTGCCTGACGTCGCTCATGTATGGCGCTTCGTGATATTTAAGGTGTAGGCAAATTATACATGCAGCGTATAAGGGAAAAAATGAATTGCATGAGAACTGCCACACTATGTATAAGTACATATAAAATAAGATTTACTGTACGATTTCGTAAAATGTGGCGGTACGTTTCAAGAATCTCGTGGCACAGTGGTTGAGAATCACTGTACGAAATATTAGCGAAATCACTTTCAGTTTTGTGTGTTCTATTGATCACCTTTTTAAAACTTGCTTGTTTTGAAAACTGACTGTATGAAACATTAGCGAAATCACTTTTGAGTATTCTATTGATCACCTTTTTAAAACTTGCTTATTTTGAAAACTGACTACGAAATATTAGCGAAATCACTTTCAGTTTTGTGTATTCTATTGATCACCTTTTTAAAACTTGCTTGTTTTGAAAACTGACTGTACGAAATATTAGCGAAATCACTTTTACTTTTGAGTATGCTATTGATCACTTTTTTAAAATGTGCTTGTTTTGAAAACTGACTGTACGAAATATTAGCGAAATCACTTTCAGTTTTGTGTATTCTATTGATCACCTTTTTAAAACTTGCTTGTTTTGAAAAATGTTATTCAAAATCTTTTTAGTTAAAAAAAAACTTTATTAGAAAAGTTCTGAAATCCAACTCACCTAAGTATTCGGATACTTTGAACAAACAATTTATATTAAATAAAAATATGAAAATAATGGAGTATTCAGTATTTCGTTGGGCATCTTTATCTAAAATGATACTTTTCGTGCGCTTTGGCACGAGTTCAATTAATATTGTTGTGTAAGAATGTTTCATTCTATTTCGATCCTGCATAGGAACTGCTTTTAGAACAGCTTTTAGAACAGCTTTTGAAGGAATGTCATGTTTACTTATTCTTTTCTCCAGCTCACTCCATACATGTTCGTAAGGACTTAAGTCCGGAGAATATAGAGAACTTCTGATAACTTCGGGCCAGTTGTATAATAACCGCAGGCAAACATTTAGGGCTCTACGTCTAGGATCGTTATCCTCATAGAACTTGGATGCATTTTATATCGAAGTTTTCTTGCAGTTGCTCTAAAAATATATTTACATATTTATAATAATCCATATTATTTTTTGTAAGAATAAATTTCACATCCCAAAGGCAGCGAAACGTCTCCAAACCATTACGCTTTCACTTTCACACTTAACAGTACGTGATAGGATTTGCGGATTCAATTCTTCATTTGCCTTTCGCCTCATAACAATTCGCCTGTCGCATCCAAATATATGAAATTTTGACTCGTCTGTAATTATAACATTATTTCAGTAAGATAAACCTTTGGTTACCATGGATTTTGCGAAACCCAGGCACTTTTTCATTTATTTCGTACTGACGAAGAATTTTTTTCTTGCTGATAGCCCATTGTATCCATGTGCCCCAATGATTCTTTTAACAGTTTCAGGGTTAACTTTTATTTTAAGCCCTTCTTCTAAATCCGCAAGTTTTACGGACTAGTTTCTAGGTTTTGTCTGATTTTTCGTCGGCTAAATCTTAGATTTCTTGCTGATAGCTTAGAATGCTGTCCAGATTTCGGTGCATTATGAACGGTTCAAAGCAATTTCCATTCTTTTAATACATAATAGATTACTGATCGGTTTGTATCAATGGTTTTTTATGCTAAAGAACGCTATCCCAGAAGAGCTATTGGTCTCGAAACAGCATTTTTCGTCGGTTCTCTATAAATGGCCTATCGCTTTTTAAATTGTTGCCACCAAATATTGTCGCCCCGTGTTATATTTAAAGAAATTAAATAATGAAGAATCTTCATGAATGTTTGTATGTTTCTTGCAGTGTGAAGTCAACGACGGTACCTAGAACCATCCAATTTTGAATAACGCAATCCACTCGAACATGGGTACCTGGAAGCCCGAATTATGAATTTCGAATTTTATTTTCTGTTTCAAATTTTGTAAAATTTTAACTAATTTTGATTAATACAAGCAACGATTTCAAAGCGAGCAATGGCAAAACTGTACGGAAAAAGACATTTTTGTCTCGAAGACACAAGACTGTTTATCGAAAGTTCTAAAGATATTGGATATTGCTGTTTTTAAATATTTTGTTATATTGAATTTTATTAAGTGCGAAAAGCATAAGTATTTAATAAATAAAGGTAACAAGTAAAACGTTAACAAAAGACCTCTTTGAGCGTAATATAAAATCTGAAAGCTTCCAGATTTTTTTTTGTTATTTTTTAATATTTTGAATAATTTTATCATCTTTGAAATCGTTAATAATGAAATTTCCAACAAAACGTGTAGTTAATTTGTAGCGTCTTGCTGTATTCCCTTCCGATATGGAACTGTTAATATATTTTGCTAAATAAGTAATAATTTCCAAATAGAGAGAGACGATAATTCTTGTGATGTATTTTCATGGAAAACAAAAAATTGAAAATAAACGTCGTCTTCCAAAATATTTCAACAAAACTTTTGAGTGCCAATTATTATGTGAGCTACTGATTAATATTCTTGGAATATATCATTTTGTCGCAAAAAATATTTTGATGATTTTTTTAAAGCAAGCAAGTCTTAATAAACAGAGAAAACATAATAATGCTAAGAAAAAGTATGGATCCCCACATTTCTATATTTAATACAAGTTCTATGCAAATAAATTTAAAAAATACAAGTGTCCGAAATAAAATGTATTTCTCTTCCTCGCGATACACAACGGCCACCAAATTTTGAACACACGTAATCTTCCCGAAGAAGCTCGGATAGTAATAATGGTAAACAGAGAAATAATAATACACTAAACAGTCTAATTATGCGTAAAAATAGTAATAGAGTAATAGTAGTAATATAGTAAATAAATTGATGCAATAAATGGTAGTACAATAAATACTAGTAAGCAGAGTATTCAAAATAATAGCTAAAAGCTGTAAATACAGTAAGAGTAGCAAGAATAATAGAATGATATAGTAAATGGTAATATAGTAATAATATAATAGTGAACAATAGCACAATAAATAACAAGAAATAGAGATAGTTTGGTAATATTACTAGAATAATTTAGTAAATAGTAATATAATAATAACAGTATAGTGAATAATTACAGTATTATATGTATTATAGTAATAAGTAGAGTAATAACAGTAATATGGTAGTTAAATTAACAGTATGAATAATATTAAATATAGTAGTAATACATTAAATAGATTAATAGTAGTAAATGCATTGATAGCAGTAAGGTAAATATTAATAAATTAAGTATACTTTTCCAAAATATAGTAAACAGTGATAACAGTAATAGTGTAATATCGTAAATGTTAATATAGTAATAGTAGCATAGTGAACAGTATTAAACAGAGTAATAGAAGTAACATAGCAAATAGATTAAATATTTGTATAGTATATAATAGTAAAGTAATAGTAGTATAAAAGTAGCAGTAAGTAGAATAATAGTAATGATGGTAATAGAATTTGTTAGCCAATTCACTAGCTGACGTTAAAAGCGTCATTAAAATATTGAGCCAGCCTAAATAAGCCGATTTGTGTAGTCTCTAAGCATGATATTTTTTAATGGAATATTTAAACTCTTTGTGCACTAAATAGCATTATACAACACTTACAGAGGTAAGGAAAAAACAGAACAGAACAAAAGGAAATAAAATACTGTTATGAAACTCACAGATGAAACATGAGAAATAAATGCACAAAAAGAACAGAATGTCATTTTTGTAACAAACACATGGAGAGGTGGAGGAAACGCAATGTTTAAAGGATTTAACAGGGAAATGAATTCTTTTCTTCTTCCATAAACTCTGAAGAATAGAACTAGAGATGTTTGACATTTTGTAGAACCCACGTCCTTATGAGATATAAACAGAAATGATTCCCAGTTAGAAATTTTGTGATTTCCAATTTCAGGAAAAAATTAATAATTTAATCAGAGACGCAGTGGGAAAATTCGTTCAACTTGAAAATGTTTTACCCCAGCTTTGTTTCTTGAGAATGTTTTAGGCAGTTTCTTTATGGTTTGTAGCTTGTTTTGCCGCCAATTAGCCCTTTCATTTTGATTAGCCCTTTCCTAGATCAATCAATTCAATTAGCCCTTTCCTGGATTGCCAGTGCATGAAAGAAGACAACATCAACACATTTATTACTAATAACTTTAAGAATCGAATGAGATGTAATAATTAATTTATTACAGGAGAAGATATTCATAAGAGAATATAAAAATGGAAGACATTTAGCGGAAAGCAGTAAGTTACAACTAAATCGAACAATGATTAGAGGCTGACAACTGATTCGCTAACGATGACGAAAAGATGAATTTTTAAATATGCAGGCATTTTGTTCCGAAGCGTAGATAAAATATAAAAGGAAATTGCAAATGTTTGCAAGACAGATTTGAGAAGCCTGGTACCTTTAAAAATAGATCATAAAATCGAATGTTTTTAATGTTTCTATAATAAAATTTATTTTCTTAAAGTTCGATCTAATAAGTCATAGTTTTTTAAACATTTTGTGTGTTACTTTTATTTATTAAATATCATGTTCTTCGCACTTAAACCATAAAATTCAGTTCAAGAACAATATCGCAAAATAATTTTAAACTGAGCATATCTTTAGAATTTCCTATACACAGACTCATGCGCTGGAGATAAAAATGTTTTTTCTGTACAACGTCGCCATTGCTCTCTTTGAAAATCTTTGAAATTGTTAATCAAAAATTCGTTACAAAACAAAAGTGTTACAAAACATGAAATCGATAATAAAACAAATTTCAAATTTCAAATTTGGGTTTCCAGATGCCCATATTAGCAGCAGGATTACGTCATTCAAAGTTCGATGTATCTAGGTACCTTCGTTTTATCACAATGCGAGAAACATACGTACATTTATGCACATTCTTCATTATTTAATTTCTTTAAATATAATACAGGGCTGCAATACTTGGTGGCAACAGTTTGAAAAGTGAACCGACGTTTAATGTTCCCGACGCATAATCGCGAAACGAAATCAATAGTCCTTCAGGGACAAAGCCCCTTTGGACTCATAAATATAAAAAAAAAAAAAAAAAAAAAAAAAAAAAAAAAAAAAAAAACCTGAAAGCTTTCAAATTTTATATTACGCCTAAAAGAGCGTTTTTTAACGTTTTGGGTGTTACCTTTATTTAAATATCATGCTCTTCGCACTTAAATCATCAAATTCAGTTCAACAGCAATATCGCAAAATAATTTTTAAATGAGCGTATCTTTAGAATTTCCGATACACAGTCTCACGCACTGGAGATAAAAATGTTTTTTTCCGTACGTTGTTGCCATTGCTCGCTTTAAAATCGTTGGATCGTTGCTCGCTTTAAAATCAAAAATTGATTAAAATTTAACAAAAGATGAAATACATAATGAAACAAATTCCAAATTTGGGCTTCCAGATAACCATATTCGGGTGGAAACGTGCCTTATTCAAAATTGAATGGCTCTAGGTACCGTTGTTTTACCACAGTGCGAGAAATATACATACATTTATGCAAATTCCTCATTATTGAATTTCTTTAACTATAATACAGGGTTGTAATATTTGGGGCAAAAATTTGAAAATAAAACAAATTCCAAATACCGACATTTAAAGTTTTTAACGCAAAATACCAAATAGAAATCAACAGCCCTTCTGGGCTAACGCCCTTTGGGCTAATAAATATAAATAATTATTATTAAAATTCAATAAAAATATAAAGACAAATAAAAATTTAGTTAATTATTAAAATAATGACGAATAGCTAAATAACAAAATAAAATACCAGACATCGTTTTGTCTGGGGGCTGACGCTGAAATTGCAGTTTGTTAAGAACTAAGACAAGCATTAGTTAAATTTAGGCCATGGAACCAAAGTTATAGTAATATAATAGTGTTGTTGTGACTAAACTTACTTGTCTGACCTAATCAGAACAAACCCACGAACTTTTATTGTGGCAAAGTATAACACTGTGTTTGTTGTTGGCAAGATCCTTGAGCACCCTACAGGTTAAGTTCGATTTCGCTCAATTCTGCTCCATTTTGAAGGAGAGCACCGGATCGGAGGGTCTCCCACCCCTCTTCTTCAACCACGAACCTCCCAAGAAGACTTTCAGCTCGCCGTATGTTTTCAATGCCCCTATGTCGTACAAATACTATACATTTACAAACAACCATGCCTTCTCCGGAATTCAAACCGCGGCAATCATTCGGCACGGTATTCATCGTCACTAACCACTTTCCAGTCTGAACGAGTAAAAAAAGTAGTTCTAACCTTTTGCCATTTAAGAAGCCAAGCATTTAACAAATGTTTCATATGAAAGTCCTTGAACTATATAAAATGTTTCTTCGTGAAATTTTATACATTATCTAATTAAACGTGATAAAAGAGTTGACTTATTAGCGTAATTTTCTGTATATTTACGAACTTTAAGACAGTAATGTGCTTACAGGATTTCAAGATAATTTCGCTTCCGAATTAAGATTTTACAAAAACGGGATTTTCCTGCTTGAGTGCATTATTCCTGTAGTTTAGAATTTCGAGAAATTTTGATTAATAGTTTGAACATTGTATCTGTATAAAAACACTAATTATTATGCTTCCGACCTAAATTCTTTTAGAACTATAATAAAATTTGAAATCATAAGAAAATTTCTACTTCTCACTTTCCGTTGTCTCACTTAAATTTATCATAATTAAGCAAAGAAAACTGTTTAAATACGTAACTGTGCATACTTACAAACTTTAATTTATAAGCGCATTTTTAGATTTTTTTTTATTAAGAAACTATGCATTTACAGGATTTGAAGATAATTATAGGATGAAGTTAAGATTTCTCATAAACAAATTTTCCTGTTTTCGTGCACAATATTTAGAAATTACGGTTGAAATTTCTAAAAATTTGACCAACTGTATAAGCTCGAAGCAAGTTTAGAATGAACAGCTGCTATGCTTCTCGCCTACAAAGTTTAGAAATTTCCTTTAATATATTAATTATATCTTTAATAAATAAACTGTAGAAATTAGATATGATCTTCGATAAATTGGTCATATTTCTGTTAAAAAAATAATAATTCTGGAGCTACGGAAATTTAAAAAAAATTGTGAATGTTATTTTTTAAGAAAACGTAATTCTATCGTTTTTAACGTAAGCCATTTTGATTGTGCATTATTTTTATATTTTAATTTTAAAAAGCAAAAAACAGTGATTTATTATATACAATCATGCGCGCAATATATATTACAACACTACATGGATGACAAAAAAATATTTTATTTAAAATATTTTAATATTTGGAACACAAAATAAAAGTAGCAAATACATTATCAAGGATATCGAAATCCATATACAAAAACTACTTCCAAAGATTTTGATCGTTAAAATTCCTTATATTTTAGGAATATTTTGATATTTTAAAGGTTTTTCAAGTATTTATTATTCTTTCCACGTTAGCACATCCTAATATACGCTCTAATCTGAGACATTTTCCCCCGATATTATTTATATAACTCCCATTGCATTTATCGAGATTTTATCAAAATATAACACCTAATGTAAAACGTCTTAGTTAACTATTTTTTCAACTGATCGATATTTCAGGCTTTTGATGTAAATATTACTGCTTCTGTATTTCACCTCGAAGGCATGCAGAAACTAGGGAGAAAATACCTTATAATGTTTTCTTTTTACTAATGTAATCTTCTTAGTTTATTTCCTTTGTTACTATTGTAACTAGATTACCTTATCATTTTTGAAGTTTTCTATATTATGTGGTAGCTTTTTTTTTTCAATTTTCACTCGTTTAATATACACTCTTTTGCAAAAAAAATCGAAGCATCATGAAGGAAGTGGTTGTTTTTGATTAAATTGAATATGCGTATAGCTCATACGCAGATAATAAAATGATTAAAAAATCAAGGTACCTGTTCACGGCTCACAATCACCCATTGAGTGTTCAAATTAGTAGTTGGTCGAACCGCCCCTGGGGGCAACGCATGCTTGAATTCGTCGAGGCAAGGAGTGGTAGAGGTTCCTAATGTCATCCTGCGACACATTCTACTAGGCAGTCAACAGTTGTAGCTCCAGATCTGCGATATTTTGTGGTGCCCGAATCTGGTGGCCTGCCATGTCACAGACATGCTCGATTGGTGAAAGGTCTGGTGACCTTGCTAGCCAAGAAAGAGTATCTATCGCACGAAGACAGTCCAGAGATATGCAACCGGTATGTGGCCTGGCATTATCTTGTTGGAAAATGGCCCCAGGTTGACGTGCCATGAAGGGTAATGCAGCCGGCCGCAGGATGGTATCAACATATCGTTGAGCTGTTAAAAATGTACAGATGATGACTAATGACGTCCTGCTGTAAGAAATAGCGTCCTACACCATCGCACCAGGGGTTATGGCTATATGCCTTTGTAAAACAAAGGCTTGGGACTGTTGGCCACGTCCTCTCAAGGCATGACCACGGTGATCATTTGCTTCAAGAGTGAAGCGGAATTCATCGCAGAACACTATACAATGCCAGTCTGATGGCAGCCATGATGATCGGCTGCGACACCACTCCACACGACTCCGCCGATGTTGTGGGGTCAAAGGCAAACGTCTTAAAGGCCTCTGTGAGCGTAGCCCCGCATCCGACAAGCGCCGTAAGATGGTGTTCCTAACCACGGGAGGTATGGACGTAGCTGTAATGCGTTGAATAGTCGACAATGATAACGTTGGGGCGGTTCGGGTCTGACGAACAGTCATCCTATCTTGCCTAGTTGTGCTCCTTGGTCTTCCAGAGACTTCATTTCGTCGGCAATTTCATCGTAGCAACCATTTCTGCCAACATCTTTGCATAGCAGTATCTGTACGCTACAGGTGGCGGCCTATTGCTCAGTATGACCACTCAGCTTCACGCAACCCTGCAATGCGACCACGTTCGAAGTTGTTCAGTTGTCTATAAGGTCTTCGATACCATCTTAATGGCATCTTTAGTTGCTTGTTAACGGAATTACAATGGCAGCAACAAAAAAAGTTAAAATTTCCGCCTCTGTTACTGATTTTACTGTTACTGGTACTTTACGAATTTCGCACTAGAAATGCGCGCTATGATCGCAATTCCTGTTCATTTGCCTTGAAACTTTGATCATTTGCATGTTCGATCAAGATGTTTTTGGATACCAAATTTCGTCACGATCGCAAAAGTCCTTCTTGGTGCTTTGATATTTTTGCCAAAGAGTGTATATACCAGAAATTTTGTTCATAGGATTTTACATCTTTTCTTGTTTTCACGCGAACCTATTTTATGTTATTTTTCCAGATGAAATGTGCATCCGAGCCTATCCGTTATACTAAAAAATGCTGCATATAATTTATTTTCATGCTGCATGCTTGATGACTGAAATGTTTGATCAATTAATCTTGTCCTACTTTAAATATAATCATGCCAAATAAAAGCAAGATTTAATCTTTACGACATTGTGTACAAATCCCTCCCAACCCTTAAAACTGAGCAGGAGTACATTCCAGCTCGGCTTTTCTGCGCCTTCCGGGACGATGATGGACTCATTTACAGATTTTTGGGGACGCTCGTTCGCCGCCTAGCTCTGGATTCCTACGCTGCAGCAAATTAAATGTGAAATGGAAGCACTCACCCTGCAAAAATGTAATTACGTTCTACTCAACAACCGTTCACAGAGCCGATAAAAGCTCCCTACAACCTTCGTGCTGCATTTCCACACTTACTTATGTGCTGTGTACAAGAGAGAATTATATAACTCACAATCTGACACTGTAATAGGGATCACTACTAGTGATGAAACTCCCTACAACCGTAGTCTGGAAACAGAGGCTCCCATCCCAACCCGAAGCAAAGTCAACTCGAATAAGTTTGGCATTTAGAAAAATTATATCTTCGCAAGTGAAGCGTTCGCCTGAGAAATGGACTTTGGTTATTACGACGACAAAAATCAACTCCATAACCCAAAGGCCGTATATGAATAAAAGGACGTTTTCGCGCAGGAAAGCACGTTTAGAAGATGAGGTACTCGAGATACCCTAGAATGACTGGTTTAGTGAGTAAAACTAGTCATCACAAAATTATGATGAAATGATCAATTACTGGTCATTGGGACAGACATACTGTATTTCCAGCCTTGTGAGTAAAAATAATAGCTTTCGAATTCATACACAGAACTTCGCAGAGTACTTTCAGCTTCAGATTTTCCCCGGGGGGCTGTGACTATGAGCCCTGCGACGTGGTATGATTTCATGAACAAATTACCAAACTTTAATTTCAAGTATTCATATGCATCTTTCACAGCCAACAATTAAGTGGCAGTATTTTGCGCAAACGCGCAACAATGTTTTTTTAAAACAATTTTTAAAATACGGTGGCTTTCCCCTTGTATCAGACTATTTTGAATTAGACTCATATCAAATTGATAAGCTTTCTATGCAAAATTAATAACGGGATTTATGAGGAGTATTTGATCAGTTTCGATAATGTCTCGATAAGGAGTGTCGAACCAATTTCAATAAGGAGTATTTAGCCAGTCTCGATGTGTGAGGGATCTGCAGTCAGTCATCCGACCAGCGTTGACAACCTTGCATAATGGGGACGAGAAAAAGCTATTAAATACTAACAAACAACATTATCAGTGAGTTTTAATAGACTTTGCAAAAATATTTATGTAGGCTAGTGTTATTATAATGGCGCCTTTTATAGAAAATATTTCATTGCCATTATACGAGACCAATAGAAAGATTCTGAACATTATTGAAAAACCCAAAATAATTAAAATCTGAAAGCTTGCAGATTTTATATTTTGCCCAAATGGACGGTTTTTTCCCCATTTACAGACAATACACGTTTCGAGAGCATTTGGGCTAATACCATTTTGGGCCAAAAGCATTTAAAAACAGTGTATCTTTAGAATTTCCGATTGATAGTCTCGTGGACTTGAAATAAAAATTTTTTTTCCGTACACTGCTATACTGAGTGTTGCCACTGCTGGCTTTGACATTGTTGAGTTTTTTAATCAAAAATTCCTTAAAATTTTACAAAATAAGAAACAGAAAATGAAACAAATTCCAAATTCGGGCTTCCAGGTGCCCATGTTCCTGAAACTATGTTATTAAAAATGTTACGACTCTAGATAACGTTGTTTTTTCACAATGCGACAAACATACGTATATTCATGCAGATTTCTACATTATTTAGTTTCTTTAAATATAATATAGGGCGGTAATATTTGGTGGCAACAATTTGAAAAGTGAAACATCGCATTTAAGTTTTTCGAAGCATATAAGTGATATAAAATTGAATAATATTAATCTTGATAAGTTATTAACAAAAATACTCTTTTTTTTACCTTACACTGCTTATAGGGAATGATTTGTTACTTAAGTTTTGTACAAATGCATTACAAGATTTTACATTTCATCCAAAAAAAAAAGTTTTACTATTCCTAGCGAGTGGTATTTTCTTAGCGTGTATTTTAGTATTTAATTAAATTTCTCCCTAATAACGCTTGGGACTAATCTAATAATATGTAACATAAGTAAAAATCTTATAATTTTAATTAAAAGTTAATCGAAGCAGTATTAAGTGTATCTAAATTGCTGATTCTTCTACAAAACTAATTCGGGGTTTTGGTGCGCCTGTAGAGTCATTAGGTTATTTAGAAACAGGAGATGTGAATAATGAGCCATGCCCTTGCCGGGACTCGCACCACGGACCTCTCGAATTCGCACCGAGCGTGCTGACCACTACACCACTGAGGCATACTAAGAAGGCAGGAGTAATGCCTTATATGCTTACTGATAAAAGGTTGGATTAAAGTGTACATCACGTTTTCCCACTCATAGTAAATCTGAAGCCGGCAAGACTCATTTTTATATAAATATAATTGCTTTCTATAGCACCTTTTCCAAAACTTGTTGGGAATTCTGAATAAATAACTTCAATCCGGTACAGGTTCCATACTTCTTTGGGTAAAACACTAAACATTCTGTAGTGGAAAATACTTATTTAGTATTTAGTTCTTAAATAGTTCTAAGATGAGTATCCTATATTAAGATAAATGTAGGAAAATCTGAATCACTTTTCGGAATTTTCGTATTGGAAAAGGTAACATTTAGCAATGTTAATTAAGTTAAAATTCTCGAAAATGCATTGAAGTTTTCTATAATGCAATCTTATGCTTACAATTATAAGAAAATGGGATAGTATTTCAGCATAATTTTGTACTGGAAAAGGATTATTCCTATAATAAATTACTTAAATATGGCTTTAATTATCACCACTATCTTTCGGGTAGCTTTATTAGGAGAATGAAAATCTTTTTAATGAATAGACACAAGTCCGTATCAACATGCACGGGATAATTGTTTGCCGAGATAAAGATTTGATTCGTATGGATAATCTTCAGGTGATTTCCCTTTCTAAATCATTTAACAGAAAAATATTCATTTATAAAGTTGAAGTGTGGTAATAATTGCAGCTATATTTCAGTAATTCATTACAGGAATAGCTCTTTTCCAATACAAAATTATACCCAAATCATATTCCATTTTCTTATAATTGTATATATAAGGTTACACTACAGAAAACTTGAGTGGCTTTTCGAGAATTTATAACTTAATTAAAATTGCTAAATGTTTACTTTTTTCCCATACGAAAACTCCGAAGATGATTCAAATTTTCCTATAGTATATACTACTTTAATATAGAATACACATCTTAGAACTATTTTCTTAACATATTATGAAGAACTAAGTACGAAATAAGCAGGCGTCACTACACAATATTTAGTGTTTTACCCAAAGAAGTATGGAACCTTTACCAGATTGAAGTTATTTACTCAGAATTCCTAACAAGTTTTAGAAAATGTGCTATAGAAAGCAATTATATTTACATAAAAATGACTTTTGTAGGCTTCAGATTTACTATGAGTGGAAAAACCTAATGTTGTCTTTATCCAGCCTTATCAGAATGCACAAAAAATTGCGAAACACTTTTAGAGAACAATCAGCAATTTAGATACATTTAATACTGTCTCGACTAACTTTAATTAACTTTTAATTAAAATTTTAAGAATTATGAAAGATAATCATATTTGTGCTTTTATCATTAGATTAGTCCCAAACGTTAATGGCGAGGAATGCAAATAAATATTTAATAACCCAAATACACACCTAAGAAAATCCCACTCATGAGGGACAGTTAAAACTTTGCCCATTTTTCGATGAAATGTAAACTCTCATAATGTATTAGTACAAAACTTAAATAACAAATCATTCCCTATAAGCAGTGTAAGGTAAAGAAGGAGAATTCTTTTGATAACTTTTCTAGCCTTGGGAAGTAAAAGAAGAAGTGAGAAAGTGAGGAGATATTCATTCATAGAATTCATATTAAAACCTAATTAGAAACAGTCAACAGCTAAATAAAAATACGTTTCAATATAAATAAAAGCTTTTATTAAAATATATACTTATTAGCCGTTAGCCCAGAAGGGCTATTGGTCTTGAAACGGCATTTTGCCTCGAATCAGTTAAATGCGAACTATTACTTTTCAACGAACTTTCACTTTTTTGCCACGATATATTATCGCCTGTATTATATTAAAAGAAAATAATTAATGAAGAACCTGCATGAATGTATGTATGTTTCTCGCATTGTGAAAAAAGAGCGGTACTTACAGTCATCAAATTTTGAATAACATAGTCCTCCACCCGAACATGGGCACCTGGAAGCCCGAATTTGGAATTTGTTTTATTATATATTTCACATCTTGTAAAACTTTAACGAATTTTTGATTAAAAAACTGAAATATTTCAAAGCGAGTAGTTGCAACACTGTGCGGAAAATACATTTTTATCTTCAGCGAGTAAGACTGTTGATCGGAAATTCTAAAGGTATCAAAAGATATCCAAATGCTTTCGACCGTATTTGTGTGTGTAAAAATGAAAAAAAAACACCTCTTTGGGCGTAACATAAAATCAATGTAAAATAAATTTTATTTTTTAATTTCTAAAATATTTTTTTTTCAGGAATTTCCTATTTAGTCTCGTATAGCGGCAATGAAATAGAAAGTCTTTAAACGTTCATTGATACTATTGTTTTGTCAATATCATTAATAGCTTTTTGTCGTCTCCATTAATGAAAGGGGAACAACGCTGGCTCGTATGATTGACTGCAGATCCCTCACAGAGCGACACTGGTTAAATACTCCTTATTGAAACTGCTTAAACACTCCTTATCAAGACCTTATCGAAACTGGTTACATACTCTTCGTAAATATGTTCCATCGTAAATATGTTGTTATAAATGTTCCATCTGTTGACATCTCGATCGTCGTTTTCTTATCTGTTGCGGTAAAACATTTTGGAATAGAAAAGTTGGATAGTCTGTGTTATTTCACTATATAAATATAAAAGCGAGTCGATTTCATATGAATTTAATTCAAAATGATCGGACACGAGGCGAAAACTACCCTAGGTGCTTTTAAAATTCGCTTAAGGAAACAATGTTATGCGTTTGGACAAAATACTGCCAATTGATTGTTGGCCATGAAGGATGCTTACGAAGATCAGAGTCACAGAACCCAGAGAAGATCTGCTGGTGAAATTATTCTTTTCTACAAAATTCTGTATATGAATTCGAAATTTGTTATTCTTAATGGCAACCATGGAAAGACAAAATGTCTGTTCCAACGACCACCTTCATAATGAATTTGAGATGATTGTTAACGTCAGCCAATCGCCCTCGACTATCTCGACCTCATGTTTTAAACGGGCTTTCCTCAGCAGAGAAGTCTTTTTATTCATACACGGTCTTTGGAGTTTGTGGGGTTTTACTTATTTAATTCAGTGTTCAATCCTTGAACCTCACAAATACTAATAAGCGAATAATCGCTTAAATGTGTGAATAAAGACGTAAGACTTAAAATGGATTCACTACCCTTTATTTCTCACAATAAATATGATACAATGAACTCCTAACTCGGAGTGTACAGCAAAGCCTCCACTTGGGCTTGAACTTAAATGAATATGAAATTCAACTTAACTAAGCTTAAATAAAGCTAACTGAACGATATGGCCGAAGCTATCAAGATTCGAAGTGGTTGGCCCCTAAATCTTAATTAAGTCGACGAAGCCAAACAAGGGCCTAAAGTACGGCCGAGCGTAGCAATAGCTTAGAGAGACAGAGCCAAAAGACAAACGCACGCTAGTCAGGAACTCAGACTCCCTCAAGTCGGTGAAACATCGACTTAAATACTACTCTTTACTCAACTGCATTAACTGCGTTTCTGAAATTACATTCTGGTAGGAAATTGTAAGCTGAAACTAGAAAGACAGGAAAGATGCCTAAACTTAAAATAACTGTTAATAAAATTAGTATAAACCTTACAAGTTGATTATGTCGTCTTGATAACCAAAGTCCATTCCGTTTAGCGAATACTTCACTTTCGGAGGTATAATTTTTCTAAGCGTCAAACTTATTCGAGTATTCTTTATTCGGTTCAGACAGGATTTCTACTCTGTTTCCAGATTACAGATTTGTAGGGGGTTTCATCACTAAAAGCGATCCGAGTTCCAGACTCCGATTATGAATTATACTCGTATATTTCTTTCTCGTAAAATGCTTCATCCGCGTCACATCGTAACTTAGTATGGAAATGTAGCACGAAGATTTTAGGGAGCTTTAATGGTGTCTGTGTGCAGAGATCTTAGCTTCTTCGTCAGAGTATTTGTTACGCAAAACGTAATTATATTGTTCGAGGGTGAGTGCTTCCATTTCGTTTTTAATTTGCTGCAGCGTAGGAAGTGGTGGGCGGTGCCCCGGCGTCCCCGAAAAACTGTAGGTGTGTTTTCATCGTCCCTAAACGTGCAGAAAAGCCGAGCTGAAGTACATTCCCTCCCATAAATATTCACTTTTAAGGTTTGGGAGGGATAAGTATACAATTCCGTAAAGACGGAATCTGCCTTTTGTTTGTCATGAAAATCTTTAAAATTGGAGAGTATTAACTGATGATTAAATAGTTCAGTCATCGTGAGCATGGTAAGAATTAAGAGTCACTGAGTCTTGATTCAAAACAGGAAGAGCGAAGCATACAACAGGATGAGAATTGATGGAAAACGGTGCAGCATCTCTCTGTATAAGCATAGCCTCAGATGCAAATTCCATCTGAGAAAAATAATATAAAATTAATACTCATAGAAACATATTAACGAGGAGATGTAAGATCTTCTTATGAACACAATTTCGGGTATAGATACTAAACGAAAGAAAAACGCTACCACATAATACTCAAAATTTTAAAAATTATGAGGTAATCAATCTACTTACAACCGTAAAAAGAAAATAAATTAGCGAAGAAGATTTATATTAGTAAAAAGAAAACATATTACAGGTATTTTAAGAAATGCGAAATTGTCAATATTTTCATTAAAACATGAAATATTGATAAATTGAAAAAAAAATTAGCTAAAAGTATTTATATAAGTAAAAAGAAAACATGCTACACATAATTTAAGAAATCCACAATCGGTAATATTTACACTAAAATATGAAACATCGATTAATTGAAAAATAATCAACTAAAAGAATTTACATTAGGCACTATATTTTGCTAAAATCTTGATAAATGCAGTCCACAAATAACGTTAAAAAAACCTTATAGTAGGGTACAAAACCAATTACATTCTAACGAATAAATTCCACGAAATGGTGACTTGTAAAGAATTTAAAACCAAAATAAAGAAGAAAACTATAAAAACAATGCAGGAAATGCACGATTTTCCTACTGAAACTAAAGGATAACGTGGAATCGGTAAGTAGAAACACGAAAATTCTCTATGAAAAAAAAAAAAACATAAACACATACTTCGAATAACACATCTTGTTTCAAAACAGTAAGGGTGAAAAGAACACTGAAGTATACAGCACCAACAGGAATTATAAGAACATACCGTTCCCGTTATTTGAGTGGTAGGACAGGTATACAACCGTGCTGGTTTTAACATGTAGTTGGATGGCTCGAGGTAATGTCAGATATTTAAAAAGATTTGCTCAGAGCGCCACCGTTATATGGCTAAAAAATTTGTTCCAGCTGTAAAAACTGCGGCAAACGGAACTGAAAATAGGATGAAGTAGCACCAATAACAGGCAGTAGTCTTCACGGGAGATGATAGTTCTTGAAAACGCAGCGAACAGGCCTGTAGTTGAACAGTGCTTAGCACCAGGTGCATGGGCGCGAGACCTTAACTCAAATCGAACAAAATTAATTTTTTTAAGTAGATTTCTCGCAATAACTGGTCCAATGGAGAATAAATTTTTAAAATTTTTATTTTTCTTCATAATAATATTTCAAGGTAAGGTATGAATCTAGAAAGCTGTTCGGCTGGTGACTAATCCATAAATACATAAAGAAAGCACGAATTACTTGATGCCAAAGAAAATAAGTAACATTTACAGAATATACAGTATAATACAGTCAGATAAATTTACAAGACAGTAAATAAAAGATACATCAATCCTCCAAAATTACACTAGGGCAATGTAGAACATGGTCCAGCGTCTCTCTGTTATATAAGGCTTCTCCTTAATCCATGCAGGATCCAGGAGACCCAATTACAAGACGCAAAGACGACATAGAACCTTTTTCATACAGAATGAAACATGTGCGTGACTCTTCGTGTAGCAATTCAGGATGATGTCACGAAGAGGAGGAAACAAGTTGCAATGCATCCTCGATAATTCAGCAGCAGTACGCTCCCCTTAGCAAAGTTCTTTAATACAAGAATGGTAAGAGGACATCATTAAGGTTAGGCCAGACCGATGTCGTTGTCACATTGCGTTGGTTAACGCGTCTACTGATTTTGGTGATGGAAAGAAATGTAAACTAAAACAAAATTATCATTTTATAAATAATAGATATAAAAGCATACCGGAAATACCAAGTATTTACTTTCCAATTAAGTATTTTGTTAGAGCAAATAGTTAAACTGAGAATTCGTAGGAATGCTAAAATAACTGTAAACGTTACCTCCATTTCATACAGGAAATCATTAGAATGACATTTCAGTTTATTAAGGAAACTAACTATTGTAAAACAAGATATTTTTCAGTAATTTTACGTTGTACCATCTGCAATGAAAGCAAATAAATCTTGTTGACGCTCATGAAGACAGAAAACCATGATAATAACATAATCACATGAAGACAGAACTGCTAAAATCATGCTAATAACATAATCAAAAAGTGTTTTCCTAGGGTTTCATTGCTCATACATTTTTTTAATACAAATAAATTTAATATTTCATGGGAAATACATGATCGTGATTTTCAGTTTAAATTACAGATATCGAACAAAATCCAAAATCATGTCCGATTTCTGCTAATGATAGTATTATCTCTTTCAATATTTCTGAAGTCATTTATGCATCAAATATAAGTCAAAATATATTGGCTGCTTCTAACTAGCAAGATATCCTTGTACCATTATTACTTGAACATTTCTGTGTAGACCAACAATCTTATCCTCTGCTTGGTTATAATAGATTCTGATATCAACTTTCATTTCATCGAATGAAAAAGAACACACATACGTTATTAGTTTGTCATCTTTAATGCCCCAAAGAGCATAGCCTGAAGCATATCATGTAGCAAAATAGGAGAACAGCGAAACGAAATGGAAACCCACCTCTTCTAAGTCGAAATGATAGGAAACAATAAATCCCATTTTTTCTCTGAGATAGTTGTAGCTCCAGCAGTATACTGCCCTCAATGATGCAGATTTGCAAATGTTGTCTGCATTCCTCCACTTAATAATTTTTTTTATTTAACATCAGAAAAGAAATTTGGTTATCTGTGAAAATTGTCCCAATTTTTTTTAATTCACTGTGTACTTGCTTGTTTATCACTTCTTCCTCATTTTCTGAAAGCTGCGTAATTTTTTACTAGAAGCAGCAAGTTCAGTAAAAATTATTTCTTTTGACTTTTCAATTGACAACAGAATATATTTAATCTTTTATTTTCCTTTTCTAACATTTTTACACTTTGAGCTAATTCAGATGTTACACTGGATGTATACTGAGTTATACAATCTATCTTATTACCCTGAAACCTTTCCTTTTGGAGGGAAAGAAAAGCTAAATTTTCCAAAGCTCCTTTCAGTTGTTTCCCAAGACAAACACCTGCATGATATATCCTTTTCAGCATAAATCTGAATGAATCCTTATAGTCAGAATTCTTTCTCATCAGATTGGCTTCAGTTTTTCAGGTACAACGTATTTAATTTATTTCGTTTTACGAATTATTTTCACACGATGATGATGATAGAAGATATAAAGTGGGAAGCTCATTGGCTTTCGGCATCTTTTTAGGAAGTGAACCAAGCAACTCTGCCTTTAGATCTTGTATGCAGTCATCAAATGTAAAATGAAGAGCGCATATTCTTGCATTTTCAATGTTGAAATTATCTGCTCTTTTGCAGCGAATAATCCGTAACATACTAAGTTTTGAATCCCATGAAAAACGATGGTATGTGATGCTCTGACTTTTAGTTTTCCTTCTATAACTCTGACACACGCTACAGCACAATTTGCTAATTCCGACACGTATAATAGAAAAGCAACATAAATCAAAGCAAACTACAAATGAAACAAATATAAACAACCGCTAAGAACTAACTACTGTCACACACATGACGTCATGAGAACGCGGCACAATTTTCTCCGTGAACTGCGCATCACTCTTGGGTACGCGACAGAATTTTCTCTCTGGACTGAGCCTCACTCTTGAGTCACCCCTGCCCCCGAGCGCCTCAGTTCCATCCTCTGTGCGCCACAGGTTTCTATGAACCTCAGAGCCTCATGTTCCAGAAGTGGTATTTATGCCCCATTTACATTAAATAATTTTTTTCTGTATTGCGACCTCGTATTTATTTCATATGATTTCTTCCTTACTATAATACGGCTTAAGTCAGTAACAATTAATTTTTCAATATATAATTTCAATATTATCTGCATATGAGTTTGTATGCACGTAATAGTTTTAATGATGACAGCTAGAACCGATGATAGTTTTATAATTTTTTTCTCTCGAAAGAAACACTTTGCAGTTTTGGAACTTTTCACAAAAGTACTAGTACAGCTTTTAGTTTCACAAAAGTTCTTCCGGTATGACAGAACGTAATCAGTAGAGGCTTCTTCAAGCTGCTAATAATATTAAACATAACATACCAAAAAAAAAAAAAGGAGCGAAATGCGAAGCTCACACAGTTATCTCTCAGTATTTTTAACACTGTCTAAACTCTGAACTGAACTGAAAACTGATGCTCTAGCCGATCTTATATAGTTTTTCCCTGGCCGCCGAGAACTTGCGAGTACCTTGGGTTTCTAGAAATTGCTGGAAGGCATATACAATTACATACAGTTACACGTATCCGGCCCTGTATGTAATTGTATATACCTCTAGGGATTAAACCAGGTATAATTATGCAGGGATTGGACCAAAATGTCGCCAAATGTTAGCCAAGTTGGGCGACATCCGGCGATTTCTCGTCCGATTTGGCGACAAAAATTAGTTGCCAAAATCATAGCCATTGACGAAATAGGCATTACCTCAATATTAAATGGACTTACCAAAGTAACTTTATTATTCACATTCTTAAGGCCTTTCATGTTACATTTTATAAGAGATATTATAATTTCCTTAAAATTATCTGCCTATATACAAAATTCGTGGCAATATTAATATATCTTGTAATCAATAGATATATTTGTCATTCTATAGATTCAGTTCTTACTTCGCGGCAAGGAAAAAGGTACATAAAAACTCTAAACGTCTTCAATAAAAATTGTAAAATACAGAAAAAACTAAAACACCAAATAGAGTTAAAAAACGTTAAAAAACAGTTTTTACAATTAAGATTAAATTTAAATTAATTAAAATTAAGCAGAAAGACATATTTTTGGTGTGCAAAACTTTCGACCCCACACGGCAAAAAGACAATAAAGTTGGTACAGAAACTGATTTAATTCTCTATGCTACTAAGTTTAAAATATGAACAAATGGCGGCGGCGTTAAGCTTAGTGGAACTTAAACAACTTTTAAATTGTTGATAATTCTACAACTATTGCATGTAGATTAACTAAAGGCATAAAAATCTTAACCGGAAAATAAGAGCAATACAATGCAATCACTTTTAAAGCAAAAAATGCACAATTTACCAATAAATAAGAATAAAAACACTTAGCTCACCGAGTCGAGTAACAGAGTGAGTATATATATATATATAATAAGTTATAATAAAAAAACTTTCCATATACCATCTCCAAGGAACAAAAATTCAAATAGAACCATTAATAATGAATTATGATAAGAAAAAATTTAATCAGTAGTTTAATTAGTATTTAAATTAGCATTTTCTAGACCTCATTTGCTTTAAAAACATAAAAATTTGTAAAGAAAAATCCTTAATCTTAAAAATACTAAAATCAAAACTAAAAATTTGAAGTATTGAAAAAGTAGCTATTGTCATTGATCGCAGATTAATCGACTTTTGAAGGGGAATAAACCAATTTACTATCAATCAACAACAACTAAATTAAGTAAAAGCGTTTCTTCTTTCTTTCAAGTAAGGATCAAATTATATTTCTGCAAGAGCTAAATCATAATTCACTGAACAATACTTAATCAATAGAAATACGTTAATCCATTAGCCAAAAGAACCTTCATATACTTTTCGCGCGGCCGATCCCAACCAAAAAGTGAGGTGCAAATCTACATGTTACAGCACTCCCGTGTACAACGTTCCGAGGCTACTCATTTTTGAGTTATGCGTGATATACATATATACATACGTACGTACAGATGTCAATCCGTTTTAAATACATTTCACAATCCATTTGGCGAAAACGTGTCCTTTATTCTGTCCTTACGTACAGATGTGACGCAAAAACGTCGTTCAAATGGAATCGAGTGTTGTCAAAATGGATATTTTCGTTGAAATACGGTACCCGAAATTTTTCGTAATTACAATATTTCTTTACTTCGTACAAGAAAGTGAAAAAGAAGAAAAAAGAAAACAAAAGAGGGTAATGTTAAAGCTTTTATGCTCTTGCTAAGCTCGCAGTTTAGCTGTCTGCTTTCAGACTTGCAGGGCTCTGATGTATGAATGTCCTGCAGACTGAAAGCGAATTATCGCGTTAGTCTGGAACAAATCGCATGTCTTAAGAAGGTTAGAACTTCTATTGTTTAACTCTTAAATGAACAGAAAGGCGGAGCAGACGAAACTCAGCTTCTTGGGATATTTAAATTAACATAAGATAACGTTAAATTCAAATGTAGATAACGTAGTCTGAGATTACAACACATAATAGACTACTTAAGCTAGCTCAAGACAATTATCGCGCGTATATTAAGCGTTGGATAGCAAGATACTAAATATGGAAATAAACTTTGGCAGAGCTAGCGATTGCGCGTAACAGCAAGACGTGGCTGCCAGAAGCTCTAACACTAAAGCATTCAAACCCTTGGCTTAAATATCCAAACAATTCGTATTACAATGAATGAGGATTACGAAAAGAAAAAAACTATAGAAAACGTTCAATGTCTAATATCTGGTTAATTAACAAGTGCTTTATAGATTCACTTCTACTAACATAACTTTTTTTTTGTCTTTTTAACTTTATTCATTAAACAACACTTACGTCACATCAAATCTCGAAATAATTAAAAACAGCCTACCTTTGGAATTCCCGATAGAATGTTAAATATTGCATCACAATTTTTTTATGTTTTATATATTATTTCTTTAAAAATGGAGATAACATATTATGGAAACATACTTAAAAAAAATAAAAAAAAAGAAAAACTTGATACGAAAAAAGTGAAATTTCAGAGGGGAAAAAAGCGAGGTTTGATACTAATCGCATTTCTAGTAAGAAAACAAAATGAAGAAAATAAATAAAAAATAATAAATTGCCTTTATTAAAATGCAAAATATTATGCTATCTTTATTGATTTGGAGTTCAAAAATAAACCTTCGTAATTAGTAAAAATTCCCGTTGAAGTCTCAGATAAATTTTAGCTTCACTGAAACATTTTCAAAAAATTCTGAGAAATGTATTTTAAATGCAAATAAATCTTTTACTTAATTAAAAAATCTGATGTATGTGCCACACGACTTCCTTGTACGGAATATTAAATTATGCGCATTTTTTCCTGCCTTGCATTTAAACTTATTTCCTCGAATTTCATTAGAGATTAAGTATAATTTAATTCGCAATAATAAAAGAAGACTTTACTTTGCTCTTGCAAAGCTTAGTTACTCTAGATTGGCAACAAATCCACTATTCTGTTAAGTTTCAAATGTAAGCAAGTGTGGCTGCTATGGTAAAAAAAATTAGGCTTAGCCCCCCTTAAACAACTTTTAAATTGTTGATAATTCAACAATTTAATATTGCGTGGAAGCTAATTAAAGGTATAAAAACCTTAACTGGAAGATAAGAACAACATAATTAAATCATTTGTAAAGCAAAAAATACACAGTTTACAAACATATAAGAATAAAGAAACTGAGCTCACTGAGCCGAGTAACAGAGTGGATGTATATATGCATATATTTATATACTTTTGTTGCAGGCGATTAAGATACTCATTTTTGAGATGTGTGAGTTTGAGATTTATACATGCGTACGTACGCACAGACGCTACAAAAAAAATCTCCTTAGAATGCATTTTAAATCAGTTTTATAATTTTTTGTGGCAAAAGAGTCCTTTATTCTGTCCTTACGTACAGATGTTTTGAAAAACGTCGTTAAATTGCATTCGATAGCGGTTAAAAAATGGATATTTTTGTTGAAATATGATACCCGAAATTTTTCGTGATTACAAAATTTCCTTTTTACTTCGTACAAGGAAGTGAAAAGGAACAACTATTAATGTGCATACAGATCTTAGTTTTTATAACCTGAAAATGCAGCGAAGGTTATAATTTTAAAAATTAAATTTTACCTCGTCTCATAAGTCAGTGATCTCAAACACAAACTGCATGCGCGCTGAATGCACGATCTGACGGGCCAGAATTTTTTTTAACAAAATAAAAATTATGTAAAATAAATTTTACATTTCGCTTACTGCCTATTTATCAAAACATACGTTAAACAATAATAAAAATCTAGCAAAGGAAAAAATTCCAATTTACACTATTTTCTGATTATTTTGAAATCTACAGTTTGGTATTTGCAAGACATTTCTGTTGGTTACACTCCGAAATTTAAATATACTGAACTAAATATTAAATTCTTAGACTGACTTCTTTCAAATAAATTTAACATTAATTAATTATTAAATTATTTACTTTAGTTTAAATCTGAAATAAACATATTCTAACCCTTCAGAAGAAATTTACCAAGGTTGGGCAATAGTTGAGAATAAATAATAGCAATTTAGTCTCTTTCTCATATTTATTACATTTTTCTTTGATGCATAAATAAAAATACATATGTTTGTGTGTAAACAATTTACAAATATGGCCTTTCGATTCTGATTTTTCTTAAAGCGTTTTTATTCTGGTAAAGTCACACCCATCCTTAGACAGAAACACAAGAAATTACCTTCATCCCGGACTGTAGATGCTCATCGATCAATCGGTTCTTTTTTATTAATTATCCGCTATGTAAAAAGCTGTTCACACATAAATGCATTCTCAAATAAAGCCATTATTCTTAGTGCAAAAATTCGAAAGTAAGCTTATTTATTTTTTTGACAAGTTAATCAAATTTCTATCTTCAAATCTTATGATAAGATTTATATCAGAATTTAAATTAATTAGCTCCATACATAGATTTTCTGGTTTATGTCAGTTATTTATGGAAAGGCAAGTAATGTAAACTTCACGTAACTAAAATCTTGAAACCTTTCCAATGCCGTATTCGCAACAAATAAACATAGTTGAAATGCCTTCGGAGGCCGTTATGCGGTTAACAGGCTGCCAGTTGGAGAATAACGTTATAAGTAGATTTTCGAAACCATAAAAAACGCTGTTATTTTGCATCTTACAATTTCAATTTGTGGAAGTTTTTCAGCTTTGAGAAACTGCAACTTGATTGCCAATGAATCTCAAGAGTTGAAACTGCGATGAACGCCATTAAAGCGAGCTCCGTTGGGATTTCAGCTCTCATTTCCTCCTCTTCTGAAGATAAGGGGAGGGGAGAATAAAACAAAGAAAAAGAAAAAAAAAAGAAAAGGGGAAAAGAAAGAAAAGGAAAAGAAAAGAGAAAGAAAAAGAAAGAAAAGGGAAAGAAAAGAGAAAGAAAAAGAAAGAAAAGGGAAAAAGAAGTCAAAAGGAAATGAAGAAAATAATCGCTCTAAACACAGGACTCCCACCTCATTCTTCGGGAATAAGAAAATAGGGTTTGCTTTATGCGATGGAGCAGCGATTGTGAGGAATTTTTCATTCTTTTCACCCATCCATTAAATAAATGAGACTTCTGAACATTTCAGAAGAAATTCACGCAACGGTAAGATTCCCTTCTTTATTTTAACGGATTTAACAAAATACTCAACAGTTGATTTTAATCTCTCAGAACTTTTGTTTGTTTGTGAAAAATGTTTTTAAAAACGCAAAATTTCATGTTTGACATGAAATTGCTTAATTTCAATTCTTAAAAATCCCCTTCCGGTTCCAAAAGCGGTTCCTTTGTTTTACATTCATTAAAAAATTAATTTTTTATTTTTTATTTCTTCTAAAGTAGATCATTTCATTTCAATCAAAGAAATATCTAAACTGAACCTACTTTGTCTTTCCAAAGTGACTGCTTCTTGTGTGTTGAGTTGCTAACTTAGAATTCAACGCAAGTAATCCACAAATAAAAAGGCCACATGTTAGATAAACACTAAATATATTAAGCATTAACATTACTAATTAATTTACAAAATTATGCGTAACATTGAGTACATAAAGTACACTCTTGTGTAAAAATTAAGAGTGTTTGCCTGTTATGTCGAATTTCTGAAAAACTAATGGGCATATTTTAATGAAATTTGGTATGAATGCGCATTTATAACAGAGAAAGAGATGAACCATTCAAAAGTCATTATATGTGTACATGATTATCAATAAAATTCATAGCGCAGAGATGTCCAAAATTCGCGTTGTGATACTGAACTGAAAATGAGTAGCATCTTCCTCTCTCACAGTAAGAGCACCCACGCAACGTAACGTCATAATGGATAGGACAGACGATCTAGCACTGGAAAACGATGGTATTAAAGTAATAATAAAATGGATAAAAGGCCATGCTGGCCAAGCATATAATGAAAAAGAAGATGCTCTTGCCAAAGACGCAGCAGAGAATGAATCATTGCCTACATTAGAAATACTACTTCCAAGAGTACATATCAAGAACTTCTTAAAAAAACACTTGAAATACGAGAAAAAAGAATGGAATGAAGCATAAGAAGGAAGAAGAGTTTATAACATGTATAAATCGCTCTCGTACGATCATATTTCATATAATTTCTTAATAAATCTCTTCATTATGGGACATGGCCCTTTTCCCACATACTATTTTGCTCGAAATCTAAGCGAAACAGATATATGCATATGCGGGTAAGAAGCGACCCGAGCATTATGTATTTAGCTGTCAGCTCACAAAAGAAAATCATTGCAAAACCAGGCAGCCAATCACGCCAGAAGATATCCTATATGTTCTGAGTGTGAAGCAATCAAAACAAAAGCATCTGGAATATTATGATGCAGCTCATAACATATGACAGTACAGAAATATGCCAAAACTAATGAAATGAAATGCGTTCAACAGGATCCCCTAAAAAACGAAAAAAAAAATATACGTGTAAACAACGAAATATAAAACGACACCAAGCATTATCAAAATATCAATTGGTATTTCAAAATAAAATAATTAGAATTGTATATAATGAAATACAAAATGCGCGACGGAGACCGGCAACATGGAGGAGCCGCCCAGCAGGAGAAAGGTGAGAACGTTTCATATTGTGTAGTGGATTTCTTGCTGAATTGGATCCCGTGGCGAGGCGCAGTATGCCCTATGACGGATGTTGTGCTAAAACAATAGTGCGATGGAGCGAAACCTGTAAAATCGTAGGTGAATTTCTTGCGCTCCGTCCGCTTTTTTCTGTCTTTGGATAGAAGGTAGTTGAGAAGTCCTTGTGGCACAGCATCCCACTCCCGCTGCAAGGCAGTTTTCAACTCCGGGATGATGCTCAGAGAGGAAAAGCAAGATGAAATTGTCCTCCCAAGAGGGTCCTAGACATGCTTAATATCTTTAGAGAACATGGTTGCCCAGTTCATGCGGCGAATATCTTCACTTTCCAGGTAATTGTCGACCAGCTGAGAACTATGTGGACAGCTGAGAACTATGTCGATATAACTACTTTATCAATGTTGATAATTTTCTTTTTTTACAAGAAGGTTTTTTAAAATCGTTTTTTTTTTTGTTTACAATAGTTATTTAGCATTGTGTTTGTATAGTAGGATTTGATTATGTTTTCAGCTATGAGATCAAAGGAATGGCCTTTTACACATGGTTCAGTATCCAAATCATCATTTGATATCAAAGCATTCGGAGTTAAATTTACAGCTAAATTTCTTTGGGCAGGGTGTTTTAAGAACTTACTTTCAAACTCTTGAGATACAAGTTTTTGTACTGTAATAAAATTATATAAAACAACATTTAAAACATGAGGCATAGGATACAAAAGGCCACCCCTATCTAATTTTCTGATCAAATTAAACTCCGAAGGGATATTGAGTTCTCTATAAATAACACAACTTATTTTACAAAATTCGCATGGATATTTTTTAAAGGTAGAATAAAAGCAATAACCAGCTATATAGTTAATATGGGAACATATGGCTGAAATTCTATTATGTCATTTTCAGATACTACAACAGAAAAAGTTACCACAAGGGATAAATCAATGAAATCAATGTTTTCCTCCTCACAATCATTCCTTTCATTTATTTCAATAGCAATATTTCCAAAAGTACTTGAATTAAGCTTTAAAGGTAACAAGCTTTGCATTCGCAATTTTGACTCAGATTCATAAACCTCTTTAATGGAAATACAGTACTGCGAACCGGAAAGTTGGCGATACTTGCCGAAACGATCTTCTAACAAATCCGTTTGTATTTTACCAGGTAAAAAATAATTCATGCCTAGCTCTTTGATGCAATACTTGCCCAATTTAATAAGTGCATATGCTGTGTTCCTCAGAGTATCATGAGTTTCTTTTGACAAGCAACCAGTAGTGCATTTTGCATTTTTTCATTTGTCCAACCAGTTTACAAAGTTATTTAAATACTCAACATTTGAGTCTACATTTGAAAACGCTAGTGGTTCTTGAAAAGAACGTTTCAGTCGTTTGCCTTTAAGAGTTGTTTTAGTATTTACTATACACCAGCATTTATAAATTATATCTATATAATTAGCTGTTGTTTCATAACTATCCAAATTGTGTTTATTACCTAGTTCTGTTAAGGCTGTGATTACCCAGCTATTAAACGCTTGTAAAACTAATTTAACATTCTGCCTTTCAAGATTTGAGGGCCATAAAGCTTTAAGAGTTAAACCATACCCATATTTAATTAAACTATCAAATTCAAGATCATGTAGTTTTCTTAAAGTATTAAAGGAAGCTCCATTAAATGCTTCACTGCCAACAGCATAAAATTTAGGAAAATACATAAACAAGCCGTCATTTTTTTGGCCAATCCAATTGTTGGGAATACATTTTAACAAATGAACAGGATCAATGACAAAAAAAAAGCGGTATGAGTGGTTCATATGGATTTTGGTCCATAATCTTAATTTCATGCTTCTCACTAAAGAAGGACATGGCTTTCCTGTTAATGCTATTATTATCACTAACCACACAAATTACCTTAAGACTAATCTTTTCAAGACCTACAATTACATGTCTTAAAATTTCAAACAATCTTTCTGCACTAAATGATTTTATTGGCAGGATGGGAGCAACATATTTGTAAGATGATAATAAGCTTCTAATCATAAATGTATATGCTGAAGAAGCAGCAAATGCACTGTCATACGCCGAACCAACAATATTGCCACCTTTAAAATCATAAAAAGGTTTTAGATGAATTTCATCCATCATTAATACTATATTGTGCTCACATTCTTTTAAAGTTTTGTTTAATATACTTTAAAAAATTAGAGTGCTGCTGCTCTTCAGACGCACTGACATTTAGATTAGAACATACGCTTCGTAGAGTAACAGTGTGAGGCAAATTCCCAGAATTTCGCATAAATTTATATGCATGGGGTGAAATCGAATTTAAAATACAAGCAAAAATTAAGAAATGGGGGGAATATCTTAAACGTTGTTTTGGAAGGCACAGTAAATTCAGGTGCTCTTTCAAAAATGTTAAAACACATTTTTTATCATCTAAAACAGCGGCCTCCAGTTTATCCATTAATATATTTATAAAATTAATTATATTTACAATACTTTCTGGAGCTCCTGCTTCTAGAAGTTCCAGTGCATTTAAAATATTATTAATTTCATGAATACTTTTAACATGCATGGGTACTTAATATCATTTAACACTTTTAGTTCTGCAGATTGGTGAAATGCAGATAACTGCATACTATTATTGATAGAAATACAGTATTTAAATACTGGAGGACTTACTTCAAAAACTCCATTAACAATTGTATTTGATCTCATGGCAACAGTAAATTTTTGATTGAATTTGTTGTAATTTAAACAGTTCTGTAATTCACTGAATTTTGTAAACACTGATTTTGAATCCTCAGATTTTTTTGACATAATGCTTTTGGAAATAGCCATTTGTAGTTGTCGGTTTTCACGGATTGTTTGTCGTTCTTTAACTCTTTCTCTTATGGATACATCAGTGGATAAATATGATGGGACACCAGAAAGTTTTTTGGAACTGCATCTTTCCTTAGTCTTGGAATTTTTAATGGAGCTGATAATGTTTCACCAGTTTCTTCGAGATACATATAAGTCTCCTTTTCAATATCGCAAGGGTTAAAATGAAGTTCGCACACCTGTAAAAAAATTAATTTTCACTTAAAAATCTGTTTATAATTATACATAAACGTACATTTTACAAGATTGAAATTAGTTTAAAACCAATTTATAACTGTATTTTGAAACTTATAAAACTGAACTTTCAGAATAACTTTTTTTTAAAATTTGGATGCTAATACTAATTCAATACCTGAATTTAACCTGTTATGCACAAAACAACCAGATACAATTACAGTTTTAAACCCAGAAAATCTAGTTTTTTGCCCAAAGACAAATGTTTTTAGCAAAGAATTAAGGTGATAAAATATTTATGAATTCAAGAAATGAGTTTATAATGTATCACAATTTCTCCTTACGGAAGAAAAAAGAACCTCACCAAACTGAGAATCGAAGTACATTATAACACAGTTTGCAGTTAATACGACCAATAGTACGATACCCCTTTAGAAATAACTTAAATAACGTTTTTAAAAATATACAAGAAAATCGAGTGCTATAAGACATTTAAGCAAATAATGTGACAAAAGTAGTAGTTATAGCAGTATATAATTTTACAAAATAGTATCGTTATCTTAAATAGCTAAGTAAGTGCTATTAAAAATATTAACATTAGTAATAATAAATATAAATTAACTTACCTTAGAATTTTTGGTTGGCTCGAAATTGTCTCGTTTTATTGAATAAATCCATTTCTTCTTCAATTCAGGATCTCTTGGGAAGGAAAATACGTGGACACGAGGTCCACCATTATAATTTCCTTTACACAGGGATATACAACATTTAAACACCATAGTGAAATAATATAACTGCCTTAAAACATAATAATACTATAAGTGACGACGATTTTAAAACACGTGCAAGTGCAACGATCATGCCACACATCGACGAATTCACACCTGCAGTTTCGCTCACCGCTAAGCCTAAGATTTTTCTGGATTGCAAACTTCGATTTTTCTAGATTGCAAAAGCAATTACGAGATTTCTATTTATTAAATGCGCGTGCTCCGGTATTTTTATATTTTCGGCGTAGCTTTCTCTTAAAAGTCGTCACGCGCTGCATTGCACGGGGATATGAAACAATTTTAATTACAATCCTATTAAAAATAGCTAAAAAAATACAAAGTCCGTAATAATATTTTTAATTCGTTATTTTGCAAATTTTTAGAAATGTGGCTGTTATTGCGGAAAAGAATATTTATTCATATACGGGAAAACGGACTTTTTACAACCATCTGCTGAACATAATTGCTGTATGGTAGCAGAGCAAAAGATATGTCTTCTGTTCCGGCCAAAATAATTGTTCTTTATGCACCTTGAAAAGCATCTTTTTTTCTGTTTCCTTGGTCTCGCTCAAAGTTTACTTTGGAGTAACTTAGAATCTTCCCTTAACAATGTCTCCTCTTCCAATGTCTTCCTACCAGCTATAATGAAAAGTAAGAAATTAAAAGACTAAAATTGTACGGTGTTTGATGTTTCATTCAGAACACCTGCGCAAGGTGTAAAAAATGGCTTGAAATGACACGATTTTTATTTCCATCTCTGGAAAACTTGAACTGGGAAAGCTCGAAATGGGATATCACGATTTTTTTACACTTCGTCATTAACCCTCTATCCTGCGTGCACGTGCTATGACGTCAGCCACCGAACTCCATAATGAATTTATTCCTTTTCGGGTAAAAAAAAAATTAATTATTTTAAAACTGCTTTCTAATTGGGTTTGAAACTTTGAATTTTCTTCTGAATAATAAATAACAAAAGTTTAACTTCTATGGGAACGACTTATATTTATTAGATAAAAAAAATTACATTCCTGTAAATTCAACGGCAGTTGAGAAGAACTGCAACTATTTTATACTAACGACATTACTCATTTTTAAGATTTCTCAGGAATCTATCAAGTAACACCTGTGATTTTTCAAAGAGAACAGATGGAATTTATTCTTTCTCTCAACAGAAACTCTTTCGAATGGGTCATGATGAATAAATACCAGTTGTATGGTTCTTAGAACGATGATGTGAATAAAATTACGCAATTATAGCAAGAGCAAGACCTACATTTCTTTAAAATTCATTTTAAAGTAATTGCGTATTTCTAATCTGGAAGTCCAAACTTTATTCTGGATGACTGCAGTTTCGAAGACAGTTTTCTGTATATAATGGTAAGTATATAGGCTTTAATCTGCTATGTCATTTGAGATTTAAGATTAACTGTATTCTGGCTACTTTCCTCGTCACGATATATTGGCTCAGATCAGAGGTATACGCTGATTTTACGGCAAGCGGCATAGTTCTAAACTATGATGTAACCTTAACCGATATTTTATTGGCCCTTTTTCCGCAGTACTGCAGAATCCGCTAGCAGAGTTAGAGCTAGAAAAAAAGTACTGATAAATAAGCACCCCAAGGGACAATGGTTCTCAACCTCAATTGCCTTTCATCAATACTAGAAGATCCTTCTCCCCTTCTTTCCCGAAAGTTGAAAAATACATATACACATTTATTTAAATTTAGATTATTTTTAACGTGTTTTTTTAATTAAACAGCACAAAATACAGAAAATATTGACAAATACCAAAATTTGAATAAAAGTAGTTTTTATATCCATAAATTAATCACTTAACAGCTAAATAGAAAGCTGGCCGCATTTCCTCCTGAAACTACGAAATTCCCCTCCTAGAGGGAGAATTCCTCCATGTTTGAGAAACCCTGATATAGGACCAACACTGTAAAGATCGACACTACGTAGAACTATTACTGCGTAAGATCGACACTACGTAGATCCAATACTATATAGTACCGACAATATGTGAAACTCATTCAGCGTACAACAGACATTGCATAAAGTCGAAAGTACGTAGAACCGGCATTGTACAGGACCGACCTGGTAGGATAGATGCTGCGTAGGACCGACACTACGTACGACCTACACTGCATAGGATTAACCGCTATATAGAACTGACATTGAGCAGGACTGACACTCCATAGAACCAACATCGCATAGACAAACACTGCATAGGATTGACACTACGTAGAACTGATGCTGAATACAATAACTTTGCATGGAACCGACACTGCATAGCAGAGCGCGTAGGACCGACACTACGTAAGATAGACACTACTAGAACGGTCGCTGTATAGGACGCAGAGAGCATAGAACTGGCATTGCATAGGAGCGCTGCTGTGTAGTATAAATGCGGCACACGAAAAAACAAAAGTTTTGATAATGTTGGTAATAAACAAGTAAGTCTGTAAAGGTGATGTTTGTCACATACATAGAGAAATCACAAGCATACGATCAACATCGGCTAAAGAAAGTTGTTAACTTCGTGAAGAGCTTTCTAAGGAAAACTGGCCGCTATTCACGTTACAAATAAGGAAAAAAAGAAAAACTTGCATTCAATCTGCTCATTCTCCAGTTACCAGTGTTTAGCAGTATTACCGCTTCGTCGCGGGTGGGACAGTTTTATCGTGGGCTAGTTCTAAAATGAACGTTTCTATTCTAAAAGAACCAATACACGAAAGAGTTCATTTTTACTGCACAATGAACCGAATATTTACCTCTTGATTAAAATTTTAAATTCAGAAACTGAATGATGAATCAACTATTCGGTAAAAATTGGTCGCTTACAGATATCTTTGTGGTTTTCCCGTGTCAGGTACACATATTCTCTCATAAATATGGTAGTAAAAGAAATTTCAGTCTGTTTAAAATCTTATTACTGAAAATGTTATTCATTTTTAATTAATGTTAATATCACTGAGGTAATTAATCAAAAATAGAAGGAAACCTCTCCTGACGACCGTCTCTCTAAGACAATCATCTCTGGAAGTTAACAGAATTTCTAAGAATGCAAAATAAACGCACAAGTTAAAAAACATCGTCTAAGAAGAAGACCAGTTAACTTCAAAGGAGGGAATCGTGGGCGGTTCTCTGAAAGAGCTTTCGATGTTTCACTCTTTCACATTTACTCGACGCGAGAAAATGTGTAATCGCGGGCGGTTGTCTTAGTGAGCTTTCGAGGTTTCACTCTTTCACATTTAATCGACGGGGAAAATATGTTTCATGCCTTTTTTTTAAAGTTCATCGTTATTTTTAATGACAGTGTAAGGTTATTTTAAGTTAAGCTAAGTTTTATTTTAATTTATACTTTTCTATCTGTTCTCATTTTCAACTTCCCGTTAGAATAAGCGCGCGTTTTCAGCTTTATGCTAATTTGAAGTAGAGCCGAATTATATTTAAACCGGAGGTAGAAACCTCTCAGTGTGAGAGAGCTTTTAGTCTCAGACCACGGTCATTCTATTTGACGTTCGCCTGACTAGCTAGCATTTAAATTCTAAGCCATAGCGCTTCTACGTGATTGCTTATTGAAGTAATTCCAAGTGCGTCAGTATTAGTTAAATCTTGTTATGCACCATTTAGTTTAGAGGCCAACCTCGCGGTATAGCTCTGTGAGCAACGACTATTTAATTTCTATTTAGTTTTAGCTTAAATTAGTTTAATTGTTCATTTTAGACCCAAGTGCAGTCTCTACTTTCTGTATCCCTCCCGAGTTGGGAAGTGGTTGTAAATAATTGTGATTTAATAAAAGAGGATTTTAAATCCTTTTCAAGTGCAGTTATTCTCCAACTTAATCACTGCATTCTACCACAGAACATAGCTGCATTCAGCTCCCTGTTCAATATCAGGACTTCAACTAACTCACGAATATGTTCGTCAAGAATATGCACCGAACACTCAGTCCTGACAACAGTAGGAAACTAATTCATAAAATCTGATCGTATCTTCATATAGTCTTGTATAATAATGTTGTTCAAAAAATTGTTCACATAAGTACTTGTATCAACTGTTAAAATAACTTTTCTTTAATGCGACAATCCTCGATTCCAGGAAAGCGGTCAAGACCGCTGAATACTGGTAGATCGGTTCGATTTCGAACTTAGGCGAATGAGCTCGGTATATGACTTTTGAGTTCATGACATTTAGCTGACAAAATTTAACCGACAAGACACTTAGCCCTCAACGCATTTAGCCAACACATCAATTTAGCCGACAGAAAATGGAGCTGCCACGGATATTTAACCGACAGGAGTTTTAGCGACAACACGTTTAATCGCAGGACAGTTAGCAGACAGATCACTTAGCCAACACGTCCATTTAGCCGACATGGACATTTAGCCAATTCAGTGATAAGACATTTAGCCTGCAGCATCTTTAACCGACAGCACATTTAGCCGACGGCGCGTTTAGCCAATACTACTTTCATTTAGCTTTTTCAGTTAATAAAGTGGACTGCTTTGAACCTGTTAACATTAAAAAAACATTTCTGCTTTAATTAATGACATTAATTTTCTTATCTAGCTTTTCCAACACTTTAAAAATTTTAATCATTTAACTTTTACATATTTCATCACTATTTTTCATGACAGAGTACGCTACGTACGTTTTTGTTTCGAACCTATTGCTTTTCATATAAAACTGTTTCACTCTTCTCAGTTCTGAAAAGTCCTTTTCCTCTCCTGAAATAGAGCGACTGTTAAAATTCTTTTAAAAATCTATGCCTCATAACAATTCAAATAAATGTACCTGTTGTCTGTTAAACGTGTTATGGGCTAATTCAGGGGTCTAAAATTCAGACTGCATGCGGACTGAACTCACGATCCGAAAACAGCTGACTAGCCAGAAATTTAAGGGAAAAAAAAAACTGAAAGGGTTTTAGATTTTAAATTACGTCTAAAGGGGCGTTTGTTTAACATTTTGTATGTTACTTTATTTATTAAATATAATGCTCCTCACACTTAAACCATAAAATTCGATTCAACAGCAATATCGCAAAATAATTTTAAATAGGGCATATCTTTAGAATTTTCTATACACAGTTTCACGCGCTGGAGATAAAAATGTTTTTTCTGTACAGCGTTGCCATTGCTCGCTTTGAAATCCTTCAGTTTGTTAATAAAAAATTCGTTAAAGTTTTAGAAAATATAAAATCGAAGATAAAACAAATTCCAAATTTGGGCTTCCAGATACTCATATTTGCAGTAGGATTACGTCATGCCAAATCGGGTGGCTCTAGGTACCGTTGTTTTATCACAATACGAGAAACATACTTACATTTACGCAGATTCTTCATTAATTAATTTCTTCAATTATAATACAGGGCGATAATATTTGGTGGCAACAATATGAAAAGTGAAACGGACATTCAGAGTGATTCGACGTAAAATCGCAAAAGGAAACAATAGTCCCTCAGGTAAAAAGCCCCTTTGGACTCATACAAAATACTTTAAATAAATTTCACATTTCACTAAGTAAATATTTATCAAAACATAAATAAAGAATAATAATCATGATATCGCAAAAGAAAAAAATCAAATTTATATTAATTTTTTTATATGAAATCTAATGTTTTCTACATACAAGACATTTTTATGAGTACATATTGGAATTCAAGTGGACTGGCATCTAAATTTTAAATTCTAAAACTGACATTTCTTTCAGATAAACTAACATTTTTAATTAATCTTTAAATAACTTACTTTAATTTAAACTAAAAATTATTTTTAAACAAAAAATTTACCAAAATTTATTTGATAATAAATAATAACAAATTAATATCTTTCTTCTCATTTATTAACTTTTTCTCCCATGCATAAATAAAAATACGTATGCTTGCACGTAAATAATTGTAAACTTTTTTATTTCTGACTACAGCCTGACAATAGATAGCGTTCCATTCCCATAAAATTTGTAGCCTTGAATGGAAATAACTAGAAATTTTTTTTCATCAGTGATTGTAGACGCTCATATCGATTAGTCGGGGTTTTTTTTCTTATTAATTTTCAATTCCATTAAAAAAGGCCGCTCACAATATAAGTGTACTCTCCTGAAAAAAGCGATCATTATTAGTTATCAAAAAGTTCTTAACTGAGCTTATTTATTTTTTGTCAAGCGGGAAAGAAAAGGTTTTCAGATCTTTGATTAAGTTTTATTACAACATTTCAAATTAATTAGTTCCATTTTATATATTTTCTGGTGCGTTATTCATGTCCGTTTTTAATCGAAATGAAAGTTATATGCAGTCGAATTAAAACCTTCAAATCTTTGCAACAAATACATAATCGAAGTGTCTTCGTTGGCGGCATAAAATTGCTTCGGGACCCACACGCGTCCTCGGGTTGCCAGTTTGGGATCAGTGGGCTAAATCTTGGCTGAAGTTCTATCGGCTAAATGCTAACAGTTATCGGCTAAGTACCCTGGACCGGGTTGGTTGCGTGATTTTCTCCGTGTGTTAACGTGAATACGAGCCAGTTTTTCTTAGAATGTCTTCGACGAAGACATTACGGGTGACCTGCGAATGCCTTGCTGTAGTCCTAATAATCCAATCCACTGAAGGAAAATTAGACTAACTCAATTTATACAAAATTATGCTACATTTTGGAAAGCTAACTTTAGGAGCGAATACTTGGCGAGAATCAATGACGATCCTCTAACAACACAGCAACCCTAGCACGTGCGTGATGCCGCCTTCTCAACAGTTACAGTTTGCCCACCGTCTTGTGGGTGTGAACGATAACTTAGAAGAGAAGCGAAAAAAAAAAGAAAATAAATTTTTTTTTTTTTTTTTTGTCTGCTGCTCGCTTTCGTTTCATTTCACTTCTAAGTAGACCCTTTAAAAAAAAAAAAAACTTTTACTTGCTTACCGTAAAACATAAAATTTTCTCATTGTTTTATTACGTTCTTCTGTTTTTATGATTTTCTTGGCATACTGGATAGAAATATATGATGAATGGAAACATATGAGTAGACTCAAAATTCATGCGGGCCTCATGCCCGATCTCAAAACAGAATAAAAACGGGTTGACGAGCTAGATACTTTTTTGTAACAAAATGAAAAACATTACTAACAAAGTAAAAAATATTTTAAATAAATTTGCATTTCCGCTTATTAAACATTTATCGAAACGTATATAAACAATAATAACAACATCGCAAAAGGAGACAAAATTCATATACACTCACGTTTGTGAAAATTGCAACACCAAGAAGGAATCGTCATAAATGAATGCAATTTAATACACAGTTGAGTGGTAGTGGTACAAATAAATGATTAAATGTTCAAAGCAAACAAACAAGAACAAGAGATCAGAATCAGTATTTTGTGTGGCCACCACGCGCCGCAATAAGTGCTGCTACACGACGTGGCATGGAGTCAAACAAAGTTTGAATGTCTGACTGAGGAAGAGCATTCCATATCGTTTGTACGCGTACCCAAAGTTCGTCTGCAGACGCAACAGGACGAGGATCACGAGCAAGACGCCGACCAATGACATCCCACACATGTTCAATTGGCGACATATCCGGGGAACACGCAGGCCAAGGAAGAAGCTGTACCTGCTGCGCTGCAAAGAAGGATTTAACAATCCGAGCAGTATGAGGGCGGGCATTGTCCTGTTGAAATACAGCGCCTGGCAAGCTTTGAAGGAAGGGAACAGCTTCGGGCTGTAGAACTTCACGGATATACCGGTTGCTGTTCAGATTGCCCACAATTCGTAGCAATTGAGATCGTCTATGATATGCTATGGCGCCCCAGACCATAACTCCGGGTGTTCGTCCACTGTGGCGTTCGATAATGCACTCCGGAAGGTGGCGTTCACCGGCATAGCGTCTGACACGAATGCGGCCATCATGGTACCACAAATTAAAGCGGGATTCGTCAGAAAACACGACATGCTGCCAATCAGCACGCCAGTCTCTATGCTGATTGGCCCATTGTAGCCGCAGGCGGCGATGGTCGTGCGTTAGGGGGATCCTGTATAAAGGAGTCCGTGCGCGCAGTCCACACTGCAGCAGACGTCTACGAATTGATGAAGCACACAATGAAACACCTGTAGCTATTGACCACAGTGCTGCCAATTGTCTAGAGGAAGCTGTACGGTCCGTCCGCGCCATGCGGACCAGGTGTCTATCATCGCGAGCTGACGTCACATTTCGGGGTCCACTCCCGGATTTCCGAGTTGTCCGACACTCGTCCGTCCACTGCTTCCAAACGCGCATCACTGTGCTGCTGTTACGCTGCACACGAGAGGCTACTGCACGATACGACAATCCAGCTTCACGAAGGCCGATGATTCTCCCTCGTTCAAACTCTGTAAGTTGTTCAAATCTCGCTCTCTTTCGTCGACGAGGCATAAGTACAGATTGAGTTAACGTTTACCTCTAGCAGATAACCACCGATAACCATACACGCCTCGCTACAGCCGTCTATTTATTCGGATCCATCAGCCGTTCAGAGGGCGCTGCTCAGCATACGCATGCGCTACGGATTTGCAATTCTAATCATTTGCATATCATGCGCTACTTTGCATTTCCTGAAAATTTCAGCTCACTCGCGTAAGTCCTTCATGGTGTTGCAATTTTCACAAACGTGAGTGTATATGTTTATTTACTATCCTAAGTCTAATATTTGGTACCCGTAAGACATTTTTGTTGGTTACACTTTATAATTCAAATATATTGACAACTAAATAGTAAATTCTTAGACTGATATTTCTTTCAAATAATTCTAATACATTTAATTAATAATTAAATAATTTAATTTAAACTGAAAAAAGTCTAATTATGAACACACTCTAAGGTTTCAGAGAAACTATACAAAGTGGGAAAAAACTTGTGAATAAGTAGCAATAATTTAGCCTCCTTCTGTTATTAATGACTTTTTCTTGGACACATTAATAAAAACACATATGTTTGTATATCAATAATTATAAATTTTGACATCTTGATGGCGTTTCGATTCTGATAGAGGAAATATCATCATCGGCATGTTGTAGATGATCTTCTATCGGTCGTGTTCTTTTCATATTAATTTTCAATCGTGGGGAAAAAAAGGGCTGTTGTCATATAAATGCATTTCCAGGCAAAGAAATTATTAGTTCAAAGATTCGAAAACTCATATTACATTGCAAATTAATTAGCTCCATTTATAAATTTTCTGGTGAGTTATTTATTCACGTCCATTTTAAGTCACAATGAAAATAACGAAAGCTTGGACTTTAAATAATTAAAATATTTGGAACACCGTATTTGCAATACATAATTGAAATGTCATTCGCATAAAATTGCCTCGGAGACCGCATGCAGCCCGCGGTCTTCCAGTTTGAGACCACTTGAATATATGAAGATATTATAATAATAATATTTATTATATTATATTTTATTTTGCAATTTTAATAGGTAAAAAGAATATTAATATAGCTTCGCTTCGTAATCTTATTCAGAATTATTTCGAAGTCAAATGGTCAATCGGTTTTTAGTAGTTTTTCTTCATATAAAAACCTGATAATGTGAAAGTACACATTTTATATTTTACCTTTTATTTCATTTTTTCAGAAAAACATTAATTGAATTCTCTTCAGTGATTTAGAATTGTTTTTGAAATATAGTTTTATCTGCATTACTAAATAACAAAGAATTTCAAACCGGAAAAGAAACACGCAAGTGCAAAATTTAAATTTAATAAAGAAAGCAACCTTAAACTGACGTATATTTTCTATACAGCTCTGTCGATTTCAAAGGGGATCAGACACAGGCCTCTCTTCTTCAGGATGACCTTCGCAATGGATAGAATTTTATTCAAAATCTAGGCTAAAATAAAATTGCTTTTTAGATTAGTCTTAAATAAAAAATCTGTATATTATGGGTGAATGTTTGGGTTACACGGGCAAAAACTGCGGCAAAAATGTAGCGGAGAAAACAAACCTAGGAAGAAACATCGTCGTACAAAAGAAAGCAAGGAATTTCTTAAACATTACATTATAAAATATAGAAAATAAGGATTTAAAAAAAGTTCGAATTTTAAAAGCATCGTCATAGAAAATATCGTGGCAAAATATAAAACACTTAGAAATCATCGTATGTTTGTTTATAACGTCCCACAAACTTAGTTACAGATTTTAAAGTTTAGAATGCATGCTCGCACAATGACTTGTGAACGCAAGAAGGCAATAGGAATATTTCTATCTGTATAATTCCTATTTTTGAATTAAGTAATAAATTTTGACTGAAAACGCAAGAGGGAAACTTAAGCACTCAAAAACTGAAAATGTGTAGAAAATTAATGGTACACATAGCTGTTAACGGAATTTTAAACTTGTGTAATTAACAATTAAAGGCCTTTATTAAATTAATCCTTTTTTAAAGCTGGATTGATAACGCGGATATACATTCAAAACGTTTTAGTCTGAAAATACAGATCAGTAATATTATAATTATGGAGTGCCTCCAGACAGTATACTGTTTTTATACGCGATCTTTTATTATTAGCCCAAAGGGGCGTTAGACATCAAAACGGCATTTTGCGGGTAAACTTTTAACGAATTTTTGATTAACAAACTCAGTGATTTCGAAGAGAGAGCGATGGGAACACTGTATGAAAAAAAAAACATTTTTCTCTCCAGCGCGCGACACTGTGTATCGGAAATTCTAAAGTTATGTTGTTTTTAAATATTTTGTGATATTGCTGCTGAATTGAATTTTATGTGGTTTAAATGCGAAGAACATGCTATTTAATAAATAGAGGTAACACACAAAACGTTAAAAAAATCGCGCTTTTGAGCGTAATATAAAATCTGAAAGCTTTCAAAGTTTTTTCGCATTTATTTTAATTTTTACCCAAAAAGAGCTAAAAGTCTCGAAACACGATTTTGCTTTGTTTCACTTTTCATTCAGATATGTTGCCATCCGGAAAAAAGTAAGATATTTATCTTTCTTCAGTATGGATTAAGAAGCAAAGTTGTTCAAAAGCAACAGATGCAGTTCTTCAGAGCATATTACGCATATTTAAAAATTTTTAATCAGACTGGTTTCAGTAAAAATGCATTTAATTCACAATATATAAAATAATTACACGCATTCAATATTTTATAGAATGACGTTCTATATTTTTTTTTTATTTTTCAAACAGACTGAAGATAGACGTTTCATGTTAGTCTAAATCTGAGGTAATCAACCTTTCTATACTTACTGCCCAGTTTGTAGACAGTAAAATTTCCTTACTGCCCACCAGTTCTACAATACTTAATTTGCCCAAATAATTTTTAATGGAGGTCTAGTAAAAAGAATATAGTTAAATTTATTCATTTATTTATGCATTGCATATATATATATATATATATATAACAGACTAAAAATTTATGTCCTGCACAGCTAGCCGGTTCCAGCGAAACTGTTTCGGCTAGGAACACTTCAACAATATTAGAAAGAGAAGCTCCTTTCTCTGAAAAGTTTCTCCTAGCCTTATGCGTTGTTCGACGTGATAACGCTATTATGCGCCCTATAGTAGCAGAACAACATCTAAAATAAGTGACAAAGTCGTATGGAGCATTCTATGCACACAACGGTCATGTAGAGATCTAAAGTTTCACATGTGTGTAAATGCATATATACATGTATGTGTGAATGCGCTTCGATCTTCCTTGATCTTCATGAGTGGTTAAAAAACCTCGACTGCGCCACGTGAAAGCTTAAATCGTCCACTAGTGGAAGGTGGAGTTTGTTTTGCTTTGGCTTGGTTTATTTTGCTGCGGGCAAAGCACGTGAGTGCTATCTGCGTAAGGGAAGGTATGCTTTCGCGGAAGGTTTTATAAGGGAAACTAACTCGTATAAACGTTACACAAGAGGAAAACAACGAAAGCGTCTCTACACCCAACCCGTACTCTCATATTCTTGGGTGGTGCATTCACATATGGTGCTATTCTTAATCAACCCCGCGGACTCCTCTTTAGGATTATTAATACATTTCTTTATAACACTGTGTTCCCAGTACTTTACTTAGTATGTTTACCTCTTATTTTTGTTATATAAGAACACGTTCTCAGTTTAATTTTTGAATTTCAAATTGTATTGGAACTATATAGCTATTTCGTTATGTCCTAAATCATATTTTTAATAAATACTGGATACGGGGTGTACGGTGCGATTGCACCGTGTACCATAGTAAGTAAACTCTAGGTTTTTTGGAAGGCTTCAGTTACTCATTTCTTCAGCTTTCTTTGTAAAGTCTTATAAAGCTTGCAACTTTTTTAGGGTTAGGAAGTATGGGAAAGCATTACCAGTTGACCCATGATACATCGCTAGAGTCCCCCATATTTTCTTTTACCTGTACCTATAATGAAAATCCCTATCAATAGCGGCTTTAAATAGCGTTAAAATCTGAATGTTTTTCGTTAAGATGAAAGTGAATGAATGATTGAAACTTCTCTCTGCGTTGCATGAATATAAATACCGTAACTGTCCTTCTAGTATACTGCAATGAAACTCATATTTTGGCAACAAGACTGTGCGGCGTATTATCGAGGAGATATTACGCCCTAAATTCGAAATCTGTCATTATTGAATAATGATGAAGAAAGAACTAGTGAGAGGCGAACGGTGGAGTCATTCCTGTAGCCCATGTTATGTATTTATATGTGTGTCTGTCCTTGTTGAGTGACAGAGGGTGAAAATGTCAAATATGGGGATTTCTGGTGCTCACATTTCACGGGACATTAGGCGGGTTTCCTCGAGAATAGAGCGAATTTTTCCGGGAAACTATCGGGCACGAAGAAAATGGCGCCGAGTTGCAAGTCGCGTCGGCGCCGTTTCATTTCATGAAAAATCACTTTTCCGATTGCGAAAGTGCACCACAACACAATCCTGTTTTCCACAAGGTTAAGAATGACTTTCTCGTTTTATTTCTCACGCGTTTACTTTCAACAGGATTTTTTTCTTAAGAGACTCTTATGATTATTATTCAGATTCTCGCAGCACGTGCTCCATTTTGGATCCTGATATCTTTCCGGCGCAACTGATCCGCAAAACTGAAGCGCGTGCCGCCCGTTGATGAGTTCGTCCGCACTTAATACTCTAAAAGCCGAATTATAGTGTTTAAACGTTTCTTGATTTTTAGAGGTCAGGACGGGAAATGTTTTGATTCTTCTTCTTCAACTTGAAATTATATTTTTGAGGGTTATGGCTACTACGAAAGGCAAGATATGTACATTATTCGGAAAGGTACTCATTATATACACTATTTAAAAACGCACTATTACACTTATTTACTTTAAAAAAAAAACAATTGAAAATTAATACACTGTTTAACGTCATCACGTTTGTCCACGGCTACTTTGATAACATTAAGCGAGAAGGAAAAAAAAAGTATCCTTCAAAAGATCACTGTAATTGAACTTATCCTAACTAATATTATAAATGCGATTGTGAGTTTCTTTGTTTGTTTGTTACGCTTTCACGCCTTAATTACTTAACCGATCACTATGAAATTTTCCAGAAGTAAAGATGATAAGTTAAACGATGTAAAAGTTTGTCTGCGCGCGCAGGTGGGTGTCTTAAACCACGCAAAGATTTTATAGCCCATAACCTTTTCTAATATATCAAAAATATTTCTTGAAAATTTCATGATGATCGGTTAAGTAATTAAGGTGTGAAAGTGTAACATTTATTAATTTTCATTTGTTTAATTTAATTTATTATTTAAAATCCTTCAGGATGTCCGGCTTTTCGCTCTTCTTTAACAAACATTTTTCAGTCATTAGGAAATATATGTAGCAGTTTTACTAGATTTCGTAGCGATACACGTATTTTTAAAATCCACGCGGAGTTTGAAACTTATTTAAGGATAGTTTAATTTTCTACAGTTTTACCGAAGAGTTTTTCTACAGTTTTATGCGAAGAAGTTTCTTAGCCTTGACCGGCCGCTGATGCGTTACCCAGATGCTCCTCTCCTTTTCCACAAAATCTTCAACTTACGTGCACTTAGCACATGTTCTAGCTTCGCCGTGTGGCGTGGAGATTCTCTCCTTAATTCCTTAATCTTACAAAAGCCTAAGGGCACATCTTCAAAAGCGGCAGTTAATCTGCCTAAACCGCTACCAACTGAACTGAACTGAAATTTACAGTTTTATTTTTCGTTTTCGAACTGCCTCGCAAACGTAAATCTAACATATCTAGGAATTCAACTCGGGCCCGGGCAGCAAAAATTGCTCTATCCCGAGAATCTTATGGACATGCACAATTAAGAAGACAAGAACAAGCAAGGCGACAATCTGTTTTGAGAACTGATGAAATAACTTCTCAAATTCAAGAAAGATTAGAGGCCCAAACTTTCCGTCAAGCTTTTATGAGAGCAGCTGAGAGGCCTCTCCAAACACAACTCCGCTTAACAGAATAACTTGAACGACAAGCTGCTTTGAGAGCTGCTGAAACGCCTCTTTAAACACAAATTCGTAATTCGTTTAGATGAAAAGGCTGAACGCCAAGCTGCTTTCAGAGCTGCTGAAACACCTCTCCAAACGCAGATCCGCTTGAAAGAACAAGCTCAACGTCAAACTGCTTTGAGAGCTATTGAGAAGTCTCTTGAAACACAGATTCGCTTGCAAGAACAATCTGAACAACAAGCAGTTATTAGAGCGAAAGATACTCCAGAACAATTGCATGCGAGAAGAATCGTTCATGTAGAAATGCAAACAGAACACCGGCAATCATGCATAGCAATTGGTCCGTATTTAATAATTCTGGATTTCAATACAATCCTTAAATTGATTACCATAATCAGCTACTAATTGTTATCGGTTCGATGAGTGAAAAATGGCAGTTTTGCGATGCTTTAAAATGGAAAGATGAAACTGCAGGAATTTGCTGTTCCAATGGTAAAGTTTCGCTTTCTTTACTTGGTGAAGCAGGAGAGCAGCTGAAAACTTTATATTTATATGAAACAGATGAATCAAAGCGTTTTTCTAAGTAAAATCAGAAAGTACAACATTTGCTTCCAAATGACATCTTTTGGAGTAGACAAAGATATAAGAATGCCCGGGTTTTCACCAACTTTTACCATAAAAGGCCAGATATATAATCTAATTGGTTCACTTTTTCCAACAGATAATGAACCGCATAAATTTTTGCAAGTTTATTTTATGGGTCAAGAAGAAAATGAAGTAAGACATCGTTGTCAGTATATTGATGGAGTCGAGAGAGATATAGTGTTGAAAATTTAAAGAATATTACATGACCACAACGTTTTGAAAAATATCTTCAAAATCGCAATAGAAAACAGGCCTCAAGACGATTATAAAGTCGTCATTCATGCTGATTGAACTCCACGTGGCGAACATGAGAGGCGGTATAATGCACCGACAAGTAATAAAGTTGCTGTCTTGGTTACTGGCAAACCATGCTCTCCACGAGATATAGTGTTACGAGCACATGATAATCCACTGACACGCGTAGCAGATACTCATAAATTTTACGATGCTTTGTAGTACCCATTAATTTTTAGTAAAGGGCAATTGGGATACCATTTTTGTATTCCACAGATTAATCCAACTACAAAACAGCCAGTTCCCAATAAAAACGTTTCCTGCAATAATTTTTACGCTTATCACATGATGCTTCGACAGAATGATTTCAGCCTCCTTCAGCGGTTGATGATTAGATGGTTATTCTTCCCTTCACGTTTGTGAACAGTTCCCGCTATCTGCATGAATACACACAAGACGCTTTCGCCTACATACATACTTACGGTAGACCTGACCTATTTGTAACTTTTACCTGCAATCCTTCATGGAAAGAAATAACAGAAGAGCTTATGCTCGGATAAAGAGCTACTGATCGACATGACATAGTTGCCCGCGTGTTTCGCTTAAAAGTTCAAAAGATCATTAATGTAATAACAAAAGGAAATGTATTTGGAAACGTCCAGTGCCACATGTACTCCATTGAATGCAGAAACGAGTTCTACCACATGTGCACATTCTTATTTGGTTAAAACAAAAGCTGCGATCCAACCAAATAGATAACATTATAAGCGCCGAAATCCGGAATCCAGAACTAGATAAGAATTTGCAGGAGATCGTAATCAAAAACATGATTCATGGTCCTTGTGGAGCTTGCAATCCAGCATCACCTTTCATGGAAAATGGCAAATGTGCGAAAAGGTCCCCCCGGGAGCTACTAAAGGAAACAGTGCGCAATGAGAAGGGTTACCTTTTATACCGACGAAGAGCACCCGAAAATGGTGGTAGAAGAGTTACGAATCAAACTCGCAGTGGGGTAGTCAAGACTTTTGATAATAGCCGGGTTGTGCTATATTCACGCGTTCTATGTAAATTATTTAATGCTCACATTAATGTTGAAACCTGCAACTCTGTTCGTGCCATTAAATATATTTGTGAATATATCAATAAAGGGAGCGAGCAGCCGATCTTCAATCTGCGTAACGAAGGTGTGTTGCAGCCTCTGAATGAAATACAAACCTATCAAGCAGGGCGATATGTCAGTAGTAATGAGGATGCGCGGCGGATCTTTGGTTTTCCATTACATGAAAGATATCCGACTCTTACACATCTTGCCGTACGTTTAGAAACTGGATAGCGTGTTTTTTTAATAAGAATAATTTTCAATAAAAGATTTTATCTCCTCCTAAAAGCACACTGACTGCCTTTTTCCAGCTTTGCCAGACAGATACTTTTGGGATTATTGTATTCTGAATTTCCGCGTTATTATACATGGGACAACTCAACAAAAAGAATGGCAACCTCGCGTTCAAGGTACGCGTGTTGAAAATTGGCCAGGGGTTAAATCATCGGACGCGCTTTGTTGTGTCTACACCGTACATATAAAGAATTTTGAATGTTTTTGTCTGCGCATTTTATTGCATCATGTTCGAGGTCCAGCTTGCTTTAAAGAACTTAAAATTGTTAATAGTCTAGAACGTCGAAGCATGTGAAGCTCAGAGTCTGTTATAGAAGATAACTATTGGAACTAAACTATGGAAGAAGCTGTGCAATGTCGATCACAAGATAAAATCAGGAAAATTTACGCAACCCTTATATCATCTTGCGGCCTTTCTAATCCTCAGACTTTATGGGATAAGTACAAAAAGGACATGGTAGAAGATATTTTGTGACTCATGCAGCGAGTACATGGACATATGCTTTTTAATGAGCACATCTATAGCGAAACACTGATCATTATTGAAAACAAGGTTTTGACAATGGTGGGGAAGAAGCTTGAAGATTTTTGAATGCTTAGTCCACGACGATCAGACGAAAATTCCTTTAATGATGAAACTGCTCGATAATTAGACTACAATTTCATTGCATTGCAGCAGCAAGTAGCAGAACTGGTCCCTCAGTTACTTTCAGAACAAAGTCACGTGTTCCATCAGGTGTTACGTAAAATAGAATCCGAGAATGGTACACTTTTCTTTCTCGACGTTCCTGGAGGAACCGGGAAAATGTTTTTGCTAAATTTATTATTAATGTCAGTCAGAAAAGACCAGAAAATGGCAGTTGCTATAACTGCTACATGGCGGCCGTACGAACGACGGCCGTACTGCACATTCCGTTTTAAAATTGCCGTTGAATTGCCTTATTGCTAAAGTTTACCCTCACTTGTAAAAAAATTTAATAGTGATCACTGGTTATGTGCAAGAGAAATTCCAGCGCCGACAAATGAAATTGTAAAAAAAATCAACATTGACATTTTGAAAGAGATGCAGGGAGAAATAAAAGAGTATTTGTCAATAGATACAATCATGAATACAGAACAAAGCATTTCATATCCTGCTGAGTTTTTAAATTCACTAGAGCTATCAGGTGTATCCTCACATAAACTCCAATTGAAACTAAATGCACTGGTTATGCTTATGCGAAATATAGTAGATGCGTCTCGACTGTGAAATGGAACGAGGCTTCAGATCACACAATTAGGGCAGAATATAATCGGTGCCGCTATTTTAACAGTTGAAGGAAAAGGGATAGTGTTATCATGCCTCGCATCCCAATACTGCCCACTGACCTACCATTTCATTTTAAAAGACTGCAGTTTCCAATCAAACTTAGTTTTGCTGTTACTATTAACAAAGCTCAAGGGCAAACATTACAGGTAGCAGGGGTGCATTTGGAAAAGTTATGCTTTTCCTATGGTCAACTATATGTTGCCTGTTCGCAGGGATCCAAAGCCAGGAATTTAAATGTATTAGCTACGAATGGAAAAACATATAATATAGTATACAGAAAAACATATAATATAGTATACAGAAGCATCCTAGAATAATACTCTTATTTGTGCTCTTCTGAAAAAGAATTAATGTTTTTAACGTTTTATTAATACTTTAAACTTTTTAAAATCTTGTTAATGAAAATTACTTATTTTTGTAATGAGATATTTTAATAAAATACGTTTTTCCGTTTTTTAAATTATATTTTATTTCAGAATTTTTTAGTAAAAGCAAAAAAAAAAAAAATCTGATGTGTACACCACATGACTTCCTTGTACGAAATATTAAATTATACTCAATTTTCCTGCGTTTCGTTTAAACATACTGAATCAACAGTTAACGAATTTTGAATTAAATCTACTTCGTCAATAGCGCATAAACCACAATAGAATAAATGCAATCGTTAAAGTTCACTATATTTATTTACCATAGCTATCTTAACAGAGTTACATCTCATCCATTTTATAAGTCAGAGTGAGCAAAAATTATAGCATCTGAAGAATTACCACAAGTTCTATTCAAATACTATAATAAATCTAAAACGATGTATAAAAAAAATTCAACAAATAAAAAATAAAAAAAACATTTTTTTCGCAGACAATTCAGCACCGCTTACCTAATGCGCATGCGCTACTAATTAAATCAGTTCTGACTTCGCGATAAGGCAAAAATACATAAAAATTCAAAATATTTTCATTAAAAATTGAAAGATATAGAAAAACATAAACCACCAAGTACAGTTAAAACAATTTTTTAAATTAAAATTGCCATTTGTAGGCAAAAACCAGCTAATAACTGAAATAATAATTCCAGAATGAATCAATCATAATTTAATTCGCGATAATAAAAGAATGTTGTTGCGAAGCTTAGTTTCTCTAGATTGACAACAAATCCACTATTCTGCTAAGCTTCAAATGTAAACAAATATGGCCGCGATCATAACCAAAAATTAGGCTTAGCCCCACTTAAAAAACTTTTAAATTGTTGATAATTACACAATTATTGCACGCAGGTTAACTAAAGGCATAAAAATCTTAACCGACAGATAAGAACAACATAATTCAATCAATTTTTAAAGCAAAAAATGCACAATTCACAAATTTATAAGAATAAAGAAACTGATCTCACTAAGCGGAATAACAGAGTGGATATATATATATATATATATATATATATTTATATACTTTCAGTCCGGCCGATTGCAACCAAAATGTGAGGTGCACATCTACATGTTATAACAGCCCTATATACAAAATTTCAACGTTCTGAGGCTACTCGTTTTTGACTTATGGAAGATACATACATACGTACGTACGTACGCACAGGCGCCACGAAAAAATCTCTTCAGAATAGATTTTAAATCAGTTTTATAATTATTTGGGAGGAAAGGAGTCCTTTATTCTGTCGTTACGCACGGATGTCGCTCAAAAACATCGTTAAATTACATTCGATGGTAGTCAAAATAGATAGTTTCGTTGAAATATGGTATCCGAAATTTTTCGAGATTACAGTCCTTCCTTTTTATTTCGTACAAGGAAGTAAAAAACCATAAGATAAGATTTTAATGTTTGATGTATTCAAATCGGATTTTAAAAATTATGCAGAATAGCGTCATAGCGACATCAATAGGGATTTCTTTTTATCTCAATTAAGGAGGGCAGCATTTACTGAAATTTTACGCGGAGTATATTTTTAACTTAAAAAATAAGTAATAGTCACTAAAATTTTATCCTGATTATCCTTGTCAGGACATAAGAAAAAAAATCAAATTATTTTCTTTTCTGTTCAATAGTCTTTGAAACTTATTTAAGGACATCAACGCGAGCGAAGCCGCGGGTAAAAGGTAGTTTTAATATACACTCATGTCCATAAATTAAGGATAATGCAAGATCAGGCAAAGGAAGAGTTAGAAGCAAAACAAATTTAACTTATTTGTAAAGCTTATTTATTAAAAAAAAAGTAAAGAGCAAAAAAAAAAGATGTTATACGTTTGATATTATTAAAAAAATTAGCGATTTTTTCTCCTGGAGCAAATTACAAAAAAAACCTGTTTACAAAAAAACAATATTACAGTATTACATGGTTTGTATGATTGTTAATACATTGTATGTCTCCCAGACGATGCAATACAGTCCGTACAACGCCTAGGCATGCTGAATATCAAATTATCGATCTGATTTTTGGGGGGATATTACACCACTCAAAAAGCAATGCTCTCCGAAGTTCCTGTAGACATGTAGGAGGAGGTTGACGGGCTGCAACTCGTCGGCTCACACGTGTTCTACTGGATTCAAGTCCGGTGAGAATGCTGGCCAGTCCATACGGGTGATATCCTCCGATTGAAGGCATTCGCTTACGATGTTTGCACGGTGAGGACGGGCGTTGTCATCCATAAACACAAATTGTGCTCCCATGGCGCCCCAAAACAAACGTACATGTTGTTCCAGAATGACGTCCCGATAGATTTGGCTTGTCATGTTTCCAATTTGAACATGCAGGTCAGTTCTGGACCCAGAATAATTCCACCCCAAACGGGCACTCCTGCACCACCGTAACGGTGTCGTTCAATGATGTTTTCTTGGTGGTAACGGGTATCTGGAGCTCTCCATATGAAACTCCGGCGAGAATCAGACTGCAAGCTAAACCTGGACTCGTCGGAAAATATCACACAAGCCCACTGTTGCGGTGTCCACAATGCATGCTCTCTACTCCAGGCTAACCACAGGCTACAGTGAGTTGCAGTAAGTGGAGCGCATCTGACAGGTCTACGAGCATATAGACCAATTTGCTCTAAGTGTCTGTACACGGTCTGCCTTGAAATTGTCGTACCAGTGGCTGAAGAGAGCTGACGAGACAGGTCTGAGGCTGTGCTCCACCTGTTTCTTTTAGCAGTAACTGCCAAATACCGGTCCTCATTCGGCGTTGTAATTCTGGGGCGACTTGTGCTGTAACGTCTACTCACATTACCATCATCTTGGAATCGTTGCCAAAGCCTGGAGACGACACTCTGGGCAATTCCAAGTTCGTCTGATACTTCCAGTTGGGTACGCCCACATTCCAGACGGCCGATAATTCTACCACGTAAAAAATTATCCAAATGCATCCTTTGTGTCATAACTATTCGGTTATTGCACTGAAAGGGTTATAAAGTGCCTGCGAACAATTTTACTTCTTTGGCTGTATTCCTTATATATCACTCTCTTACACTCTCGTCATTGTGACGTACCATCGGTGTCGTGTGTAGTGATTTTACAGGTGATATATTTATTTTAGAGTTCGATTTCCGCGTGACTCCGAATTATCCTTAATTTATGGACATGAGTGTAAATATAAATAGAAATACGTGAAAAAGTACTTTCACTGCATTTTAATTAGGAAAATGCAAAAATTTGCTTATGAACTGTTCGTACTGGTATACGGTTACACTTAATGGAAAAAATGCTATTTTAGGCCTATACCTCAAACAAACGTGAAGCGAATTATCATTATGTTTGAGAACAGCAGCGAAAAGTCTTGAGAAAGTTAAAAATAACATTTGATTTTAACAGAATTTAGAATATAAGGGCACTGGGCTATAATATAGCCACAATTCGGGGTGATACAAATAAATCGAACAGTCCATTTGAAATCAAACTTTGAACAGTAATCAAGTGCTAATTCAGTATTACTAGAAGCTGGCGCATTAGCTCTATCGGATCAACAGAATTAAAATATAGGCAGCAAGAAACCAGAAAGCGGAATAATTACAACTATTACAGCTGTCAAGAAACTAACTATGTAGCGCGCACACGATGCTTAGAAACACTCTCTGTTTCAAAATCCCAAAATCTCAGTTTAAATATTCTCACTACTAATTTGCATTCTGGTGAAGGAATACGGAAAGAAGAAGGTACAGCAAAGACTAATAATACAAATAACTGGTTAATTAACATACGATTCCTTACAATAGTTCTTTAGTGCAATAGTTCATTTACGAACGGTTCAGATCATATATGGAAATTATTGACAAACCGACGTACAAGTTTTCGATTGGCAATTACTCTGGCGTTTTCAGAGTTTTTTTTTTCTTTGCACCCCCAAGGAACAGGGAAAAAATAATTCAGGAGAAATGTTTTGCCTTGGGAGAAAAGGGACCTTTACCTGATCATCTTCAAAATCCATAGAATTACATAAATCTAAGCCGAATAAGTTTGCTTTTTTTGCCTAGTTTTAAATAGTTTACTAAAATCGAAAACAAGCTGTTTGGCCTCTTACTTGACGACATTTTTCTGTTGTCAACCATTTATAACTAGTCATAAAAGCAAACTTGGTATGACGCAGATTTTCAATAACTTAGTTGACTTTATCAAGATCAAGACTCTCTTCAACAGAAGAAAAAAAAATCGCGGAGTTTTTTTTTTTTTCTGAATACTTGCATGTTCTATTCCAACGAGAGATACTACCCTCCAAGTATTAAGATTAAGGGTACACCATCGGTCAAATAATTTCTAGAAAAGCTCATAAATAAATTTTTTCATCAAAGACACAATCTTCAGTTTATAAACAAACTTTTATGGTTCTTATGTTAATTAGTCAGCGATTTTGATGTTTACTTTGACGTCTTCTTTCCGTTTTTGTTACCAGAATGCAAATTAGCTTTAGCGTTTTGTATCTTATGTGTGAGAGAGAGTTTCTCTTACTCGTATTGAATGCCATTGTTAGAATTCTGCGAGCTCTTCTAAAAGTGATTATCTCGGCTTTGCATTCTTTCGCAGCCAAGTGCGTGCAGGTAAAGCTAATTGACACAGCTTATAATTTAATTTATTGCTTGTGCAGTCTTAGATCACTTTTATCAAAGTTTAAATTAAAGTATCTATTCTTGTTTAAATTGCATCGTCAAAAGTAGAGGTTTATTTGCAGCACAAGTCGTATCTTTTAACTGTTAAAAGTTCACTTTAATGAAAAGATTGTGTAAATCTTCGTAAGTGTCTGCCATACTGTTTTTCAGAAGTAGCCATACCTGCTAATTGTTTAGTTCGATTCTAGGGGGAAAATGCAAATACTGCTCAAACAACCGTACTAGAAATTGTGAGAAGTTCATGAACAAACTCTTGCAATTTCTTAATTAAAATGCTGTGCAAGTTATTTATATGTTTCTAGGTTTTAAGTTATTAGTTATTATTAAATGAGTTAAATTTCATTCCTGTTTTAAAGTATTGGATTGAGTTTTTCCACATCGTTGAATGTTAGCATTTGGTTAATGTTATCCGAATAGCCATGGACAAACGGCATCCGGTTGAGCAGCGCGTACTGTATTGTAAAAGGTAGTGAGAAGCGCTGTAATGAAAGGCACTATTACATCAATATACACTATTACAAGAGACACTACTACGCTATTATAATAGGCAAGTATTATGAGAGGAATGTTATTTACAGTTTTATATGAAGCAAGTTATATACACTATTATAAGAGGCACTTTCTCTGTACTGCAAGAAGTCATAGGCATACAAAAAATATGTCATCTCTTGAAATGCGTTGGAATCCTGTGTTGCTACAAGCGAACATTATATCACGAGCTTAAAAGTTGTACTGTATAAATTATAGGATTATAATGTGACAGATATTATTGGAACAAGCTTTTACAGAATATGTGCAAGTATCAAAATAATAATTCACAAAAATATTTACAGGATTACGATACAGATAACGGTAAGAAAATATGCGCCTTAATGATTAAACTTTACGTGAGATTGAGCAATGTATTTCGCAGTAGACAGTTCTAGAAGTAACGTGCTGTGCGAAAGGCCTACAGATTATCAGCATCAGGGACAGGAGGCATAATTTAAACATATACCGTTGAGCTACATCCAATACCCAGCATTCTCTGGAGAGGTATGTAGGTAAGATCCGTCTTCCATAAAAATTGAGACTGAACTTCACTCTTCTTTCGGATGTAATTCTGTCACCTCCTGTGGTACACCCTGGGTAACGTTCTTGCTGACGAGACAAATAAACTACCGGTGGATGTTGGCCATTCCAGGCGAATGCGTTAAGCTGCAAGTGTCTGGCCATTTGGAATAACATCAAAAAAATACTTTAAAAAATGCCCAATATTTGTTTTATACTTCCAAAGAATTTTATATATGAAATAGAATTAGTTCAGTGCATTATTCATGACTGTTTTATTCTGTATAATTCGATGCAGAATAACAATTTTACTAATAACAGTTAAGTACTCATTTTAAATTTTAAAGATATAAAATAATTTCGCCCTTCCCACTGTGAACTTTTAAAATGTAACTCGTAGCACGTCCGGTTGGTGATAGCAAAATCTAGATTTCGAATCCCGGCGACATTCTTTCATGATTCCTGTTAAAAAAATCTGATAAGTACACCACATGACTTTCTTGTACGGATTATTAAGTTATACGCATTTTTTCCTGCCTTTCATTTAAACTCATTTCCTCCAATTTCATTACAGATATATTTTTCATTCAATTAATTTAGTTCTCACTTCGAGACAGGCAAAAATACATCAAAATACAAAATACCTATATTAAAAATTGAAAGACATAAAAACACATAAAACACCAAATACTTTTAAAACAATTTAAAGATTTTTTTACAATTAAAATTACAGTTTCTACGCAAAAACAAGCAATTCGGTCAACGGCCAAGAAGGCAGCTTTTTCGGTGCACAAAACTGAAAGTTTATTTTTGGTCTCACTTACCAAAACAAACTGCAGGTGTAGAAGCTGATTTAATTTATTGTGAAAGTTATGCTGAGTCAATATATGGGATAATTTAAATAACTTAAATGATAATTCCAGAATGGATTAAGCATAATTGAATTCGCAATAATAAAAGAAGACGTTACTTTGTTTTTGCGAAGCTTAATTTCTCCAGATTGACAACAAATCCACTATTTTCCTAAGTTTCAAATGTAAAAACATACTGCTGATATGGCCAAAAGAATTAGGATTAGCCGCACTTAAACAACATTTAAATTGTTGATAATTCTACAACTATAACATGTAGGTTAAGTAAAGGCATAAAATCCTTAACCGGAAGATAAGAACAACATAATTCATTCATTTTCAAAGCAAAAAATGCGCAATTTACCAACATGTAAGAATAAAGAAACTGAGCTCACTGAGCTGAGTAACAGAGTGGATATATATACATACACATATATTTATATACTTTTAGTGCAGCCAATTGCAACCAAAATAGGAGATGCACATTTACATTTTATAGCAGTCCTGTATACAAAATTTCAATGTTCTGGGGCTACTCGTTTTTTAGTTATGCGAGATATATACACGCATGCGCACAGACGCCACCAAAAAAATCTCTTAAAAATCTATTTAAAATCAGTTTTATAAATTTTTTGGAGAAAAAGAGTTCTTTACTCTGTTCTATCTGTGCGCACATTTAAGGAAAATTTATACGGTGCTTCTTAAGGTCTACATTTAGAATCTTACATAATCACCTAATAGAAGTCTTCTAAAAATTACAGATCCAGTTAATAGAAAATTGAGGCATCATTCTAAAGTTTCTTTGTTTTTAATTTTCTATCAGAGATCCTATAGAAGCTTTTTGGTACTTAAAAGCATTATAAAATCAAGAAAAATTTCTTTCAAAATTACAGAAGATATTAATTAAATTTTCATTTTTCAACACTTTTTGGATTTAAATTTTGTAAAACATGAAAACATTCCGAACTTTCAGAAAAGAATAAAACTTCGAATTAAAATTTTACGAACAGAGTGATTCTTTTCTAATAAAAAATTTCAATATTGTTGTAGTCTAAAAATATATTTAAATTAGAATAAATAGATTTAAAAAATATTTAAGTTTAAATAAAATAAATAAACCATTTCTCTTATAAAGTGTACTTCTAAATAATTAAAAGCATTAATATCCGGAATCAAATTTTATAATTAACAGCATAAATTCAACCTCTTAACTCATTTTAAGATTTAAATTGATTTTACGCTTTTACAAGATTCAGTTTTGTATTATATAAGAAATGCCGCGCAAAAATATGAACAAATATTGCATAAATTTAAAACGAAAAATCTTTTAATTTAGATGAAAAAATAGACCAAATTTCCATTCAGAAACTTTTCAACATTTACGAAGAAAATTATCTTTATTTTTGCTCTTTATATACTATAAACTACAACAGACTGAAAATTTGCTTTCATCACTGTTTGAAAATTTTTCAGATTTCTATGGAATATCATTTTACATGTAAAGTCTTTATCAAATTTGTGCCTGATTTTACAAATCAATATTTTTATAGAATTCTGCTGTGTGAAAAGTTTACAAAATTTTTAAAGTTTCTTAAGAAGCTTTTCTGTAGAAGATTACCTGTTAAGCAGTAACATAACTATAGATTTTGCTGCCCGGGGAGGGGCCTGAGTTTGCCGCCCTCCTTAATAAACAAACAAATAAGTTAAAAGAATGCCAAAATGACACAGAGGAAAGTAAATTAAAACTCTGTGCGTATTTTTGAAGAAGAACTTTAATTCTAACATATTAATTTTGTTGTTATTTGCAAAATCATCGATGACGTCATAGGGATCTGCTAGGTTTTTCCATTTGCTGTTATGTAGAGTGCACAAAAAGATTTCTTAAATGAAAATTAAGCATTTTTAGTTCTTAAATCATTTTTATGTTTAAAACCCTTCTCACAACTCGCAAACAGCAAATTTGAGAATAATTCGTAGTAGTATTATAGTATTAGAAACTCTGTTCTTAAGGTTCTATTTTAGAATAAACTCAAAAGAACCGCCCTTCCCCATTTCTGTTTCATTTCCCTAACGATAACGGAAATAAAATTCTGAAATACTTCTTTCCTAACGAGAAATATTTCTTAATTAATATGACTGTGATGATAATTTAGATGATTTTCGTAATTTTAATTCAAAAGTTTCCACGGGATAAAAAAGGAAATAGCAAGTGTAAGTGTCGAAATCGAGGATGTGACACTAAATGATTTTAAATGTGCACCCATGGCAGTTCCCATGGTGCGTTTGTGCACGTCATAGCTGCAGGAACATGTCATTTTCTAACAGGTATAACCAGGACAATAAATGATATTTACACGCAGCCTGTCAGTAAAAATCAGTCAGCTCTGGGATGTATTGGCATGTTTTTTTCAGTAGTTCCTATACCTTTTCTGGAGGTAGATTTATGATAAATATGATTTTCTTGTGTACAGGCACGATTGCTCTGAAACTGCTGGTCAGAATTTCAAACAAATTTGAAATTTGACCATTTTTAAAAATCATAAGTGAGTTTAAAAGGAGCATCTACTCGCCTACTATGCCGCTCTCCTAGAAAATTTAGAAATTATCCTTAATTATGTTATAAAAAAATCGATTTTGGAGCTATGAATATAAATAAATAAGTAAATAAAAGGTTATTTTAAGAAAATGAAATTCTATTATTGTTAACATAGATCGTTTTAATTGTACATGATTTTTCTACTTTGAAAAACAAAATGAAGTAAAAATACTGATTTGTTTATTTAATGCTGCCCGCAATACCCGATATTGTGTAGATAACAAAAAAAGGCATTGTTGCGTTATACGGGTTCGTGGATTTGAGAGTATCCGATGAAAACACGATGCAGAACAATAAAAAGCACAATTTATTTACAAGAATCACTATTTACAGCACAGTTCCAAAATTACCTTTAAAAGCGTCGAAAATCTACAATAAATACGCTGAAACAATCAGCAACACAGCTTCAGGCTGTAACTGTAAAGGTAGCTTCACGGCAACAGCAAACTTATAATAAACACCGTGGAACAATCACCAATACACTGTCAAGCTATACTGTAAAGGTAGCTTCACGGCAAAGCACTATCTCGATCGCTTTCCGTTCACAAAACTCTCGCGTAGCTTAGCACTCACAGTAAGCAGCTATTCTCACACTAATCACAATTAGTCACACTTTTCACACACTGCTCGCAACGCCACGCCGGCTCTCCGAAACGCAAGGGTTTATATAGCTTTTCTTTAGGTTCCACACGTTTCGAGAAATATCTCGACAGGAAGATATTCTAGAAGCTTCCCGATTGAACCATGGGATATCGCCGATTTGGTCGCCAAATGGGCGATAAAGTCGCCAATCTGGCAATCCTACCATACACTACTTTATGGCAACCCTAGAGCTATGCCGGAAAGCTTACATACAGGCGCAACCGCCGAATTTTTCGCAACAGTATTTTATTTAATATTTGGTATATAAAATAAAAGTAACAACTACATTAATAAGAATGCCGAAATAAGGATACAAATTTTCACGCTGATAAACCAGTTATGAAGATACTAGAGCTTCAAAATGCATTGTGTGTTGGCGATCTTTTGATATATTAAAGGTACCTTAAGGTGTAATGACTAATAAACTCCTTAAGGTGTTTATTATTCTTTACACTTTAACACATCATTGCAGCCCAGTAGCTTAAACTTTTGTAAAGAAAATTGATAATCAAAATTACTGTTTCATGTTACCGCAAAATGATCGCAGGCTTTTCTGCAGAATTGTCACTAAACTATTCAAACTACTATTACCCATACAGCAACTAATGTTTCTTGAGCGCAAGTGTTCCTACTTTTCGATTTGTGCACAAATATCACATGCTAAACTTTTGAAATATTTGCCTGATTTCTTCTAATACTTTATCTCAGGGCTTTATTTAGATGTTAAGCTTCATAACAATTTCCATAGAGCATCTATGAAACATTTTCGTATAAGAAATAATTTTCTCTATTGTCGGGATAAATTTTTATCTTTTGACAGGATAATTTTTTTTCTTTTAGTCTACGGGTTTCAGCGCTGCGATGCTGAACTGGTGTAATACCATCTGTGGAGCTTGGGGTCAAAATAAACACTTGTTCCCATAAAAGGGTTATCTAGGCTTTTGTCTATTAATGATAAGCGTCGAATAGAAATCCTTCAGACTTATCCTTATCTTGAAGAAAGCAATGGATTCGGTGAAAGAGGCGTTCTGCCTGATCTTGATCGATAAGTAAGAGGTGTCGATCGGTAAACAAGACATGTTTAAAACTTTTAATAGAAGCAACAAAATAACCGTCATTATTTCTGCCGCTTCCAAAGCCTACGACTGTAATGCCAAATGTTATGTGCCAAATACATACTGTAAATAAGCAATTTTTTTAAATCTTTGTTACCTTATTTCCTCCCTAGCTTTTTAACTCCAGGTTTTGAAAATTAAAAAAAAAAAAAAAAGTAGTGCGGTTTTATCTTTTCCCATCGCGTTTAGAGAAACAGCTCTCATAAATTTCAAATGGATTCGGCCACATGGTGATGTTTTATTCTTTCTAACAAAGAGAAAAACCCTGGCAAATTACCTGCAAATGTCACGTCGAACCTTTCCCTTCTAAATATTGGGCCGAGTCGAACCACCAACCCGTCGTAGCGAAGCAAACGCGAACTGATAGTAAGTGTACGATTCCACATTTTTCGAGGACCCCCTTCCCACATTTAGATAAATGTATCTTAAAATAATATTTAAAGCGGATCAATAATGTTATTATATAGGTACTTTCTGGATAATTTATTAATAATGGTATAGGTACTTTATGGCTATATTATGGATAATTTGTTTATTATTTATAATTAATATTGTTATTTATGGTATTAATACAAAAATATTGTATTTTTATTAAACCTTTTTTAACATAAAACTATTGCAATTTACTCATTAATGGCATTAACACGTGCCATTATCTTAAAATGATATTTAAAGTAGAACTTCACAGACAATTTATTATGGTTTTTTGGGTATTAATAGACAACTAAAAAAAAGTATTATATTTTTATTAGAATATTTTAACAAAAAATTATCGTAATTTACTCATTAATGGCATTAACTCTGCCATTATCTTAAAATGATATTTAAAGTAGATAGTACCATTTAAAATAATAGCAGGAATAAAGTAAAAATCCTGCTATTACTTTAAATGGAAGTAATACTATAATGTTAGTAATACTTCACAGACAATTTATTATGGTTTTTTTGGTATTACACTAGAAAACTGAAGAAAAGTATTATACTTTTTAGTTGAATATTTTAACAAAAAATTGTAGTAATTTACTCCTTAATGGCATTAACTCGTGCCTAAAGTGTCACCTATTCTTGCTTATATTTAGTGACAGGGGTGAGCTTGAACTGTTTTACATAGATTGAACAAGTCTAGCTATACTGATATTATCTGCAGTCGTATTTCTTATTCTGGACTTAAAAAGATTCAACATTTTTTTTCCCACTTGCGTTGAGAAAGATTTTTACTTTAGTATGTTGTTCGAATGGCAGTAAAATGCTTATAGCTGCGTGAAAAACTTTTCTGTCATTTCTGTATGAATTTTCAGCCAAAAAAACGTATTAATTTTCAAACGTAACTAAATGTAGCTTCATGTTTTTTAGTTACTATGTTACTTTAGTTTTTACTTTAGTTTACTTTAGTTTTTAGTTACTCCTAGTCAACTACTAGGAGTACTTTGTAATTTTCTTTTCGAATTTTTATTTTGACTTGCGGAATACAGTTTGAAGAAAGTCCGCATTGTAGGCACACACACACACACGCTGATGTTAAGAAAGTGCAGAATGTAAGGTACCTGCTTATGACATCCTATCAAATTTTAGAACAAATATATAGCAAAAGAAAACTGTTGATATTTTTTTACTCTCGAGAAAATATTAATAGGCCGTTAAATGATACAGATTAAAATAAAATTGATGATAAAAGAATTTTTTTAAGCGATGGGGGGGGACTTCCCGAAGCCGAGAAAAGTTCGTCCACTTTGATGTCACGTGACCTCACACGTGACAGACCAAAGGCGCCGACGCACATTTTCATTCACAATGTCCCTGATCAATTCGTCATTTTCTTATTCACCCTGCCGTTCTCTTACCTTACTTGTTTTATTTTATTTGGTTCAGCTGTGTAGCATCAAATCTGCCCTATATCTGGCCGTAACCCATTTGCAAATCAAACGTCAATCTGACGCGTTGAAGCAACAACACAACTAAATAAAACATTTTGTCTGGAAAATAATAATCAAACAAAGGTTAAAAAAATATAATGAAAAATGAAAAAGATAATATTATATGGGTGCTGTTGAGAAGGTGAATAACCTGCAGACGATTTCGGGTTAATTCCATAACGGGCAGCAGCTTGTGTTACGCGCGCATGCGTTTCTTCTTCTTTTTAGTTTGCTACTCTACTTTTTTTATCAATTTATCTCTTCTTGTCTTTTTTTTTCATTTAAGTAATTAAAAAACAGATAAACGTTAAAAAAGAAACTTCAGTGTTAGGTAAGTTTTCCCGCTAACATTTCATGTTACTTTAAAAAGAAAACTACCCCAAGGAGCTCGCACTCTTTATGTTGTTACGAATTTTGTATGTATGTAAGTGATTTTAATAAAATTATAGAATCTTTTGTATAATGTAACAGGAAAAGTTTGAAGCGAGAAAAGCTCTATCGGAAAAATAAGATTACAGGGGCATGTGCATTTAACATTGAGGTAAATGACTATCTCGCTAAACTGGCAACAAATCGCCAAGCTAGTGATGGTTTTAGCGACTAATTTATGCCAACAAATTTGGCGGAAGTCCCCAAAAGTCGCCAAACTTCAATCCATTACGAATCCGTCAGCATGCAATAATTTTTGGTGACAGTAGTGGCATTGAATGCCGGTGACAAGAGCGTTGGATCAACAACTAGGACAGCTGGTGACTGCCTTTGCTGCATTACGAGAAAATATGGAAGGGCCGTCAGCTCTGTTAAGGAAGACATGAAAGCTGCTCAATAAAAGATGCAAGCGGGTCAAAAAGAAATGGAAAGAGCCGTCTAGACCGTTAAAGAAGATATTGTTACGAATTTTGTATATGTGTAAATAATTTTAGTGAAATCATAGGAAAATTGTCGCATCTATTACATAATGTAACATAAAATGCCTTGAGAAAGCAAAGCTTTTCCAGACAAATAAGATTACAGGATCAAGTCTATTTAACACTGAGGTAAATGACTTTCTGGCTAAATTGGCAACACATCACCGAGCTGGTTAGTGATAAAACTGAGTTAATCTCACTAAATTTAGTGAGAAAATTAGTTGTTACTAAATTTAGCGAGAAATCGTCAAAAGTCTGCAAACTTGGCGACATTTTAGTATGTTCCCTGCATATCTGTAATAACTGGTACTCTAGCTGATCCCTATATGTAACTGTAACAATATCCGGCCCTTATATGTAACTTCAAATGTACATACTTTCTATTAATTTTGACAAATGAAAGCTATTTGAGATTTCTCAAAAGCTGGCGGCAAACTTAAGACCGGAGACAACATCAGATCTGAGTTTTCAATTCAGAGTTGACTTCGGAGTTTGCAAGCTTAGCTCTTTGGATGAGCTTTGCATTGCATTGTATTTAACGTTATTCATAATTTGAAGTGTTCGTTACTAATAAGCTTGGGGGAATTTCCTTTCCAGGGAGAGCTGTATAGTGAAAAGACTGTGAAATTGGCAAAAGCTGTGATTTCCAAGCATGTGTTCACTTGACTTCTCAAGGAAAACGACACCAAACAACCAAGTGGTAATTACTGATTGTACTCTGTTATACTTAGAAACGCTCTACGAGTATTTTATGAAAAGTTTCAGAACTTTGTGCTTTGTTTTGGGAAAATTAATTTTATCAAGCTGTCATCAGTTCTATGTGCATTCAGTCCATTACTAACCCGTACGAATGAAACAATTTTTCGTGCCAGGAGTAGGACTGAATGACAGTGACAAAAGCGATGGAACAGCAACTAAGACAGTTGGTGTTTGCCCTTGCTTCTTTTCCAAGAAAAGACAGAAGGGGCTGTCAACTTTGTTACAGAAGTGATGAAAGCAATTAAAGAAAAGATGCAAGCTGACCAAGAAAAGATGAAAGCGAGCCAAAAAAGGGAAGGAGTCGTCAATTCCGTTAAAGAAGACATGAAAGCTGTCTAAGAATCTTTTGAGGAAGAGATGAAAGCTTTTCAAGAAAGGATGGAAGGGACCGTCAAATAAGTACAAGAAAAGATTAAGGCAGGTAAAGACGAAATGAAAAGAGAAAGTACCTCCATAATTATTATAATAATTATGAATTAATTAATAATATCCAAAATAATTAATAATTAACACACTTTTATAATTTAATTAATTAATAATTACGGTTTAATAATTAACAAAGTATTATAATTTAATAATAATTAACAAATTCGAGGCTATGGAATAGACACGATGAAAATAAAGCTGGAGAAATTGAGCAAAGAGTTTCTGCACTCAAACAACAAATCAAAGCGAGTGTTTCTGCTGTCGAACAAAAAATCGATTACAAAGTTTTTGCTGAAAGACTTCCTGCCAAAGTGTTCTAGACCAGGTTCTCCATAGTGGCAACGCACACGGATAGAGTTCCGAAGCTAAAACCTACCATCTCGCCGATTCCCTGAGAACAGACGTAGAGAATATCCTTTAACCTCTGCCTCAAAACCAACTTTAAATTGATGCTAGACTTCGAAGCTTTATCCGGCACGTTAGAACTGGATTATGGAGAGAAGTGTTTAAATGACTGCAGCAGATTTTGGTTGAAATCTCGCGAACAAAAAACCAAGAAAACACTTCAACAGCTCGCCACAGATCTTGAAAGACTGTCTCACTTCGCCATTTCGGCTCCCCAACAGAAACAAGCGAAACATGACCTTGCAGTACTTCATCGATGGCATCCGGAATCCTGAAATGCAGAACGCCTTGCTAATGGCGGATGCCAAAGATTTAAAAAACGCTTTTATGTACGCCATGAAATTCAAGACAGCCCATTAAGGACCCGTAGATATCACCCACTCAGAGCTGCTCATGTCCAGGATCCAGTGAATCAACTGACTGCTCATCTCCACGTTAAATCAGGGAAGTCAATGCTTGAGATGGAATAGGGGTAGCAACAAACCCAACCTAAAGTGCTGAAACTTAGGTGGTGAATGCCACATACGGAGAAATTTCAGAACACCCAGGTATGGAAGCTAAGGCCGCTCCCCAGCAAGAAGGCAGGAAAGAAATCAGTGGCCTTCTCTCGGAGGGGAGGTTGCCCGACATTGACAAACCACATTTTAAAACGCTTCAGATTTCTGCAAAGAGTGGCGGCAGTAATAGACACCTCATTATGGGACGCGTAAATGGAGTTCTTTGCAATATGATCATCGAAACAGGAAACAATGTTACCATCATATGAAAAGATTTGGCTCAGTTGTCTGATGCTAAAATTAGACGAATGTCAGTCGGCTGTCACCCTCCAAGCTGTGTTTGGGGATAAAATCAATATCGATGGAAAATTGGGAAGTTAACATTCCGTTTGAAAGTCCGCCTACCATCACAAAGCGTATGTGGCAAATATTATAAACCATTGGATACTTGTATTAGACTCTCTAAAGAAATACAACTAGAAGTCAGACTTATCTGGACGCTGGCCAGCATTACCCTGCGGACTTTGACTGGTGATAAAATCGATATCGACGGTTAAGTTAAAGATTAAAATCACATTTGGAAGTGCCTCTTACCAGCGCATGGCATACGTGGCGTATATTGCAAGCCCTTTCACACTTGGTTTAGTCCTTATAAGGAAATGCAATTTTTTCTTGGACTTAAACGAACTGCTTTCTACCTATGAGGACATAACCCTGTTCGGAATCAAAGACAGACGATATAAATTTCTTCGCTAAATAATAGCTCAAGACAATATTACAGTACTAGTAAGAACAAAATTTTACTACCGTGATCCATAGCTGAAAACGGAAATTTTCTGTACGGCACAATGGAATATCCTAAGAAGTGTAACAGCCCAAAAAGAATGCTAGTAGCCTCGGCACTGGTCGATTTATCGTGAACCGTTATCTCGATGAGAAATGCTAACGTCAGTGGTAATGACATTAGGAAAAGCCATGTGTTTGCAGCATGTACGCCAGTGACCTGCGTTAAATGAACCAATTGTCCGCCAAACTCTGCCTTCGAAGAACTTAACATCGGAGTAATTGCAGAATGCACAATAAAGGTATGAAGAGAAAATTAACAAATCCGAGGCTATGTGTCAAGGAAAGTGTCATTTAAGAATTTCAATTTCTCTCGCACATCTTCGGAGGTAGGTGGAAGTTTGGCTTGGCTTGGTATAGAATTGGTACGGCAGATCATACACCAGTTTAGTAGTATCCAACATCTACCGATTGCTATACAAGAAGAGGTAAGAAATCTTCTAAAGCACATGCAACAAAGCGACGTTATCGAGATTTCAAAACGTCCTTGGGCCTCTCCTATCGTGCTTGTTCGAAAGAAGATTTGTTCGATTAGATTTTACGTTGAATGTCGCCAATTGAACGACATCAGGAAGAAAGGCAGCTACCCTTGTCCAAGAATTAACGACACTCTGGACACCTTTTCTGGAAGTAAGTAATTTTCGATGCTTAATTTAAAGAGTAGATAATCGCAAGTAGATTAGATAATACAATCTGGTGACTGAGAGAAAACAGCATCTATTACCGGACAATGACTTTGGTAGTTCAAGGTGTTGCCATTTGAATTATGTAATGCGCCAGCAACCTCCAAACGCCTTATAGAGACTGTGCTTAGGGATCTTTCTTACGAAGCCTGTCTGGTTTACCGGGATGACATCATCATCTTCGGGAAATGTTTTGATGTTCATTTGGAAAATATTAAGAAGGTGCTTCAGAAATTGAAGGAAGCCAATCTAAATTAAAGTCCCGCCAAATGCTAATTGCTCAGATAGGAAGTGACTCACCTTGGACATGTCATCTTTGCCGGAAATGTGTAGGCAGTTAAAGATTAAAAACTACCCGAAAATGTCTGTCAGCTGAGAAATTTCCTGAGGCTTTGCATATATTATAGAAGATTTGTGAAAGACTTTCTTCTATTGTAAGACCCCTTCACAAACTGCAGAGAGTGAGCAAAAGTTTTTGTGGACGAAAGAATGTGAGGATGCATTTAGGAACCTGAAAGAAGCTTTAAAAATCTGCTCTAATCCTGACGTATCCTCAGTCTGATAAACAATTTATTCTCGACACGAATGCTAGCAATGAAAGTCTCGGTGCTGTTTTATCCTGTCAAGAACATTTCGTGGTTTACTGGAGCCAGTGTTTATCTAAACCAGAGAGAAATGACTGTGTGGCTCGAAAGGAGTTGCTCTCAGAATAAAACTCATAAGATATTTCCATCATTAATTCTACGGAAGAAAATTCCTGCTCAGCATCATTGCTCTGGTTCTTATATTTCAAGAAACCTAAAGGCCAAACAGCCAGTTGGATACTGAGATTCTAGTATTTCTGATGACGTCATCGGAAAGGATCATCACACGGAAACGCCGATACCCCGTTTAGAACACTGCACAGAAAGCTGCCAATATTGTTGCAGCGTGGAAGCGAAATACGAACTGCTTAATCCCGTCGTACATCAAGTTATAACTTCAACCTCATCTTGCTCAGACCCATGGAGTGACGAAGAAGTCAGGAAAGCCTAGCAAAGTCAGGAGACCCCCACATTGACCCCATAACTGATTTAACGGAGTCTTCAAATAGGAAACCTACCTGGCAGGAAATTTCGATCTATAATCCTACGATAAAATAATATTGGACTCTCGGGGACTCACTCCATATTCGAAACCACGTCTACTACCGAAGTTCAAATCAGATGACTGAGAGGCATTCCGACGGTAGCTGATACTTCCAAGACCCCGGACGTTAGATCTACAAAGCAGCCCAAAAAGAGGCCCCTTTGGCATAATGAAGTCTTTGCATAGAGTTCGAAGGCGCTTGTAATAAAGAGCTAACGTGCAAAGTAGTACCGATCCTGCAATGTCTGTGCGGTTCGAAAAGGACCAAATAAATGCACACGAGGGAGGCCGTCACTTTACAGCATAGAAGCGTCTTTTGAAAGCATCGCCTTCAATATCCTCGGATATCTGTCACGATAAGTTATGGCAACAAAAGGTACACTGCAAAAAAAAGGGGGTTAGTTTTATATCTCCCATTCTACTGGGACGATTGACGAAATTCCAATTGTGTTTTTTATGTCTCGAAAGCTCGACTTAGGATATATATTAGATATATTATAGCATTGTTCTATTACAGGTATTTTGACACAAAATCAGACTTTTTCTGAAATGACATGCGAATTCTTCTCCATATTTTGATTCTACGACGCAAATCATGCCTGACTATTAAATTTTGTAAAATTGGTGAGAAATTTACGGAGAAATTCAAAAATTTATCCTGGAGCATTTTTTTAGTTTGCGGCAATAATGATTCACTTGGCAAACTTCTTAATATATGGCAAACCTATTTTCCTTTCCCTTTTTACATTGTACATGAGCGGAAAAAAAAAGTTCACATCATTCCTACTGCAAATAATTTTAACAAAGTGCCTAAACCACATTTGATGTTATTATCACTTTCAACAAATATACCAATTTAAAACGCACCAATATATAAATTTACATATATCTTCGGAAATTTTTAATAAAAGCTAATTTTTTGCAGATATGCTTAGAAATATATCTACTTTAAGATGATAAAAATTTTATAGATTATATTTCAAATTTTTTTTTCGAAAAATTTATAAAAAATATTTTTAAATACAAATTTTAAAAATAATCATAAAAAATGGGCGAATTTTACTTGGAATGAACAAAATTTCGAAATGTGAAAGGAAGAATAAGATAAGTTTAATAAAAAAGAGAGATTAATAAATATATACCAAATTCAACTAACATCGAGGAGCTAAAAGTTTGAGAGCTAATTTCTTAAAACCTACTCGGAAGATTTTTACAAAACTTGGCAGTTTGGCATAATTTGAGTCCTGGAATGGAAATATGAAAAAAAAAATTGGCATGTCATTTCAGAAAATGTCCAATTTTGTGTCAAAATACCTATATTAGAACAATGCTATATATAAATCTAATACATGTCCTACGTAACGTTTTCGAGAAATGAAAAGCGCAAGTTGAATTTCGTGAATCGGCCAGTAAACGTTTTTTCTCTTTTTCTTTTCTCCCCCCCTCTCCGCAGTGTATATCCTTGTTCTTACTGATTACTTTTCAAAATTGCCCGAAGTGTACCCTATCCCTGACCAAAATGCTGTGACAAATGTGAGCCACTGTAAATTATCTTGCACTTTATAGAGTGGCTATACACAGCTTTTAAATCGTTGAGTTTGTTAATCAAAAATTCATTAAGTTTGCAGAAAATATTAAATAAATGCAAAACAAAACATTTTTTTGCAATATTTTATTCATTAATTATTTTATCAAATTAAATCAAAATCTTATTTTACAGATTTATTTTAAACGTATTTTAACATTTTATTATTTAATCAAAATACCTTTAAATGCAAAAGAAATTGTTAATACAATTGATAATTAATTATTTTATAGAGTCTCACGTTCTTGGGAATCATGCACTAAATCAAGACTCCTGTTGTGTAGGCTTAAGTGAATTATCTATGACTAGATAAACGACAGAAACGTAAGAAGGGTGTAAAAGACGCTTTTATTAAGAATTCATATAGTTAACAGAAGGCACATCTTGTGTTTACAAACCAGCCAGTATTTACACTGGTGTGCAAAACTTAAGCAACAATCTAAAAATTTAGCAGATAGCCATGAAATTGCAGAAAAGGAGGTCTGGAGATTAGTACAATGAACACGTAAGTCAGTAGAAACGTCATGCGTATGCAAATATCAGGAACGAGACGTCAGAGGCGACGTGAGCGCACACAAAACGCGTGATGTCGGTGCGCCCAGCTCAACAGTAGAAAGGAAGGACGGAGACGCAATTCAACATATTCCCTGCAAGTGCCAGTCAGTTCGTGAAATATGGCTAGAAGAAATCACCTGAACGACTTCACACGTGGAAGAATGATCGGAAAGCTGGAGGAGGGGCATACTGTCGCCAGTGTAGCTGCAGAGTTCGGAATCAACAAAAGTGTCATTTCGCGCTTGGAAAGCGTTCCAAACCACAGGTACAGCTGTTAGAAATGTTGGTGGTGGCCGCCCGAGGACGACATCTTCAGAAGATGACCGATATATCGTCCTGCAGCCGAAACGAGGCCAACAGCAGTCAGCTTTGCTCAGCAACTCTGTACAGCAACGGGGCGACAAGTGTCGCGGTTTACTGTGGCCAGACGCCTTCACAAATGGGGCCTCTTCGCCCGCCGTCCTGAACGCTGCCTCCCGTTGAAAGTTGGCCACCGACGCCACCGTTTACAGTGGTGCAGAGAGCACAAAAACTGGACAACTGATCAATGGAGTCGTGTCCTTTTTACGGATGAGAGTCGGTTCAGTACCAGAAGCGATTCTCAACGGGTTTGGATTTGGAGAGAGGTCGGGACCCGTTTCATCCCAGTAACATCAAGGAAAGACACCGTAACGGTGGTCCTGGAGTTCTTGTCTGGGGAGGCATTATGCTGAACGGGCGAACTGAGCTCCACGTTTTCGACACAGGGTCTGTAACCGGGGATCGCTATTGTGAGGAGGTACTCCTTTTCCATGTGCGTCTGTTCCGAGGTGCCATTGGCCCAGACATAATTTTTATGGATGACAATGCACGCCCACATCGGACTCTTGCTGTTGAGGAGCTACTGGAAAGTGAAGATATCACTCGAATGGATCGGCCAGCGTACTCCTCAGATTTAAATCCGATCGAACATGTGTGGAATGCTTTGGGGAGACGCATTGTAGCACTCTTACATCCTCCGGAGAACACCCAACAACTCAAACAGATGCTGATTGAGGAATAAGCACTCCTGTCGCAAGAAATGTTGCACCAGCTGGTTCTGGATATGCGGAGACGGTGCGAAGCAACCATTGCAGTGAGGGGAGGGCATATCCCATATTAAGGAACATCTGCTTGTTGTTCTTCCTCTTGGATAGACAATCATGAGTCACGATACTATGCGTTCAATAAAGCTTGTTTTTGTTTGATTCCATACCGAATGCATTGTATTCCTTTTTCAGCTCCGAAGCTTTCGTCATCCTTTACGTACATAATACTCTTCTTCATTTCTGCATTTCATGTCTCTCAGTTGATTTCTCTTGGAGTTATGGCAAAAAACCCTGCTGTTGCTTACGTTTTGCACACCAGTGTATGACGTAACTCAAAAGATAGGATTTCATATCGTATGTTCAAGTCGTATGTTAGCCAAAGGCTAACATACGACGATATACAACATACGACAGAACTGATTCACATGCAAATAGCTCAAATTTATACCAGCGTGCCAAGCACTATTGACACGAATAAAGCAACGACAAAAACAGAGTGCTATCCTCGAATTTTAACTATAAATGCTGCCTTAGGCAGGCAGAACACACTCTGACTAAGCAATGTAAAATACTTCCTTCAAATACTCTCTATTCTACCTCATTTGAAAACGCGCGATCTAAAATTAGCATTCTGACAAGAAAACGAAAAGGGAGAAAGACAGTAAAGATACTTAAATTAAATAGTTAGATCAAATAAATAAATACCTTAATAAATATTTATCGTGCAGTAAGGAAAAGAAAACCATATAAAAATCATAAGAGGGATATACATTAAAATTATTTAATATGTGTTTTAAAAACCAAATGTATTATGCATTATATTATATAAGAGCAATATAAAAAGTGAAACACTATAAAAAACACGAAAAAAAAAGAAATTGAATAAAAACTAAGAAACAGGCTGAATGATTACGAACGACATCTTTTAAAAACTGAATTAAGAAATTTTATGCCAAATTCTAAAAAATCTGATGTGTACACCACATGACTTCCTTGCATGGAATATTAAATTATACGCATTTTGCATTTCATTTAAACATATTCGATTGAATTAAATCTACTTCGTCGATAGCGCATAAACCACAATATAATAAATGCACTTTTTAAAATTCGCTGTATTTGTTTACCATAGTGAAGCTCTGGCGCTAGGTTCACTTACCAGCGTTACATCTCATTCATTTTATAACTCAGAATGCACGAAAATTATGTATATCAGCTGAAGAATTATCTAATCGTTGCCACATGCTCTGTTCAAATGCTATAATAAATCTAAAACGATGTATAAAAGAAATTAAACATAAAAAAAAGAAAAAAAAAGAAAGAAAGAAACAGTTTTTCACAGACGATTCAGTATTTCTCATTCAATTAATTCAGTTCTAACTTCGCGACAAAACAAAAATACATAAAAACTCAAAATATCTATATTAAAAATTACGAAGTAAATCCTAAACACATATTTTCTCGAATAAATTCCGGAATGGATTAAGCATGACTTTTACTTCTCAATAATAAAAAAAGGCGTGATCTTTGTTGTTGCGAAGCTTAGTTTCTCTAGATTGGCAGCAAATCCACTATTCATCTAAGTTTCAAATGTAACCAAATATGGTTGCTATGGCCAAAAAAATTAGGCTTAGCCGCACTTTAAGAACGTTTTACAGCTATAACATGCAAGTTAACTAAAGGCATAAAAACATTAACCGGAAGATAAGAACAACATAATTCAATCACTTTTAAAGAAAAATTGCACAATTTACAAACGTAAGTAAGATTTCGGCATTC